>JAJAGP010000267.1:0-535631 GCA_025084515.1 Ancistrus triradiatus | reverse complement strand
TGTGTGTGTGTGTGTGTGTGTGTGTGTGTGTGTGTGTGTGTGTGTGTGAGAGAGTGATTTGGCAGGTAGAAGGCTGTGAGTGCAGCCTGTCTGAACACACTCCTGATTACACACCACCATTCATCAAAGTGTCACCCTGCTGACAGCCGCTAATAAATATACTGCCACAGACCCCCTCCCTCCCCAAAACTACACCTCCACACTCTTTACATCCCTCTCCTCCCTCCCTTCTCACACCTGGCAATAGAATCCCCCATCACACACACACACACACACACACACACACACACGCTTTGCGACCTGACGTGGTCGTCACCACTTTTGACAATTCCTCCGGTGAAACCGCGAAACCTCATTTGCTAATTGCTGCTTTCCTCATCCATCAGGGTGCACGTCATCAACAAGGAAATAAATAAATCTGTAAGCGCTAATAAATAAATAAAACGTCCACGTGGCCGCGGCCAGGTAATGGGATTGTGCCGAGCTCAAACTCAGCGAGGTTATAATAAATCGCCATTTCTTTTGACTTTGAGAGATGTTTCTGGATTTACTTTGTTTGCAAATTCTGTAAAACACCTCTTAAATTGGTTAAGACTTTTAATTTTTTCGCAAAGGATCTGCCAGATCACTAATGTCAAGTATTTCTTGTTATGGCTGCGTGGTTAAGGTGCTGGCCTATTCACCTGTAGGTTGAGGGTTCAAGTCCCACACTTGGGCCTTGATCAAAGCTCTCAGCTGTAAGCCATGGCTTTTTTCTCCGCTCCTATGAAATCACAAAATGTAATGTTATACAGTATATTTCTTAGTACAGGGGCAGCTCTCTTGTTAAGATACTATACTCTAATAAGGTTCAAATCTCTACTCTACCCACCTGCCACTGCTAGGTCTTTAATCGAACCCTGGTAACTATACGTACTGTGATAGGTGAGCAGGCTGTCACTGTTGGACTCTTGAGCAGGACCCCCGACCTTCTCTGCCATTCCTTCGGGATGTCCCGCTGGCATTTCCCTTTTTCCCCTAATGAAGTCCCACTCTAATGTGCCGGGTTCCGTACTGCTCCCTGAGCTCCAGATTAATATGTTCCCCCACCTGACATCCCATAATAACCTGCAAATGGCACGCCCCTCCTCTTTGTACCCAGCTGCCACAGAGCCTAATGGGAGGGAATTAGATTATGTTCAGTCCACAGCAGAACGGAGTTCCTCTGAGCCTGTTTAGGTTTGTTAGATGTGTTACTTTTATTTCACTCCTAATGAAGCGCCAAAAGTTTCTGCTCATTATTTAAAGGGTGTTTCAGAGTGAATCCAAAGTATAATTGGAAAATCGGTCTTCAACAAACTCCATGAACCCAAGATATTTCATGGTTTTTTTTTCTAGTCAACTTCATTTCATTTGTTAATAAACATAAACATTCTTTCCTGCATTTCAGGCCTGCAACACATTCCAAAAAAAGTTGGTATGAGGGCAATTTAGGGCTAGTAATGAAGCAAACAAGCTAAATGTTATGATGTGAACAGGTGATTATAATCATGAGTAGCATGCCCAAAAGGCTGAGTCTTTGAGGATGTTCCACAAACAAAGACTGTAAAGGATTTATATAATATACAACATATAATACAACAACAGTCACTTAACTTGAGTAAAGTTATCTCATCTAACGTTTTGAGTGACTCAAACCATTTAAAGCTATACAACAGATTCAGTATTGATTATCATATCACATATGCATCATATATACTAAATTACTATTGATCCATTGGTTCTTTATTTGTAAAAAGTGGTCATTTGGATCTGTTATGGGTTAGAGGGCGAGCCGACGGATCATTGACTCCAGTACTGACCCTCCATTAAATGTAGTCAGAAAAAGACTCAAACCACACAGACTGTGGGTCAAGCGGGCAGTGATGAGGTCATGGCCGCAGGGGTGAAAGAGTCAGCAGCTCCACAGGAAGTGGTCAGAGATCAGTTCCCCTCTGAGCTGCATCAGCAACGACTGTGCTGAACCTCCAAAAATATATCAGGCACTGTACCTCAGAGAAACAGAACGGGCAGTCGGGTTTAAACCTCAGAGCCAACAAACACCGACAAGTGCTGCTTTTATGCTGCATTAAAACATCTGGGTCAGACCCAACATCAGGAGAGCTTGAGTTCAATGCCTGATGATGCCGTGGTCAGACCCTAAAGTGCTATATTCTTCATCACAACAGACAGCTTTTGACATAGACGCACTCTATCAACACACAGCAGTCTGTTACCAAAACCAGACTAAGATATTTGCAGGCAATGCAAATTTTTGCACTAATACAGAACTATAGATGTATAAATACAGAAATACACGATAAACACAGCAGATTTCTGCACTGAGCGAGAGTTATTGTGAATCTGAATCATTGTGTACTGAATCATGACTCATGAATCATGAATCGGGAATCGAGTTGAAGCTGAGACGAGTCACATGGCTCGACTCAACTTTAAGCAAGTGTGCCGAGTACTGAGGACACGACGAGAATCGAGACATATTTTTCTAGTCAAAATGCATCTAGGACCGAATTCGACAAGTTTGTGGTGATCGAGAACCGAGGTACCACTGTAGTAACATTGTGCAAATACAGAACAGGGTTCCAGAATAAGAACGTAATAAATATGAGAAATATAAGCATGGATCTATGTACAGAATATATGAGGAATATAGTGGTGTGAAAAAGTGTTTGCCCCCTTCCTGATTTCCTATTTGTTTGCGTGTTTGTCACACTTAAGTGTTTCGGAACATCAAACCAATTTAATTATTAGTCACAGACAACACAAGTAAACACAAAATGCAGTTCTTAAATGAAGGTGTTTATTATTAAGGGAGAAAAAAATCCAAACCTACATGGCCCTGTGTGAAAAAGTGATTGCCCTTTGTTAAAACCTAACATAACTATGGTTTATCACACCTGAGGTCACTGTCTCTAGCCACACCCAGGCCTGATTATTGCCACACCTGTTCTCAATCAGGACATCACTTAAATAGGACCTGCCTGACAAAGTGGAGTACCCTAATAGATCCTTAAAAGCTACACATCATGCTGAGATCCAAAGAAACTCAGGAACAATTGAAAAAGAAAGTCATTGAGATCTATCAGTCTGGAAAGGGTTATAAAGCCATTTCTAAAGCTTTGGGACTCCAGTGAACCACAGTGAGAGCCATTATACACAAATGGAGAAGACATGGAACAGTGGTGAACCTTCCCAGGAGTGTCCAGCCGATCAAAATAACCCCAAGAGCGCAGCGACGACTCATCCAAGAGGTCACAAAAGACCCCACAACAACATCCAAAGAACTGCAGGCCTCACTTCCCTCAGTTAATAATATTTCATGTAATAATTCTTAAGACCTCAGCCTTTAAGGCAAACAGACGCTGATCGGAAATACTTTTGACATTCATGCCTCAAACACTTCACTTTCCTCAAATCACTTTACACACTAAAATGACTTTTAAAGCTACTTTCATCTTTAAAACGACTTAAATTGCATGCATGCTTTATTTGGAGAAATATCTGGGAGTGATAAATATATATCAACAAAAGAAAAACAGATTAAGCTTGTGCTATTTATTGCAAAAAGCTGACTTAAAGTAATAAATAAATCTACTTATAATCTTAATCTTAAGAGTTTAAATATCAGGAACCCTGTACCTCGACTCAAGACCCTATGAGTTCAGATCCCTCCAGTTCATGCTTCAGTTCTCTGATTTCATGATTTACTCGATCGGTTTTTGTTGAAGCAGCTGCTTCTGTATGAGTATTGATTCTCTTCATCATCGTCACGTCTCTCTTTCACGCCACCTGCAGGGAGATAAATGAAGTGTGTGATTCCTTCGTGACGGTGGGCCGGTGGAAAAGGCGGAAGCCGGCGCTCGCTTGTGTGTGTGCGGTTTATGCCAGGCCGGTGGCCACACTGTGCCAACAGATGGTGCACGGTAGCTGCTGTTACAATTGACTCAGCAGCGCCTCCTATGTGCGGACGACAAGCATGCACACTTCAAACTAACATGTTTATCACTAATATAACTTTAATCCAGATCAGATTAAACATTGTTTTCAGTTTTATTTATGTGTTTAATCATTCAGCCAAAAGAGTAACCGCTGACCCCACACATGAAGCAAGTTAACGGTGTGGTCACAGGGCCCTGCGATGCAGTCCGGGATAAGCAGAGGAAAAAAGGGGAACTTCACTGAGACCCTCACCAGGAAATCTGGATGGAAAAAGGAGTGAAGGGATATTTCTGCAAATTGTAGCGAACGATAATATGGTCTGATATCTTACAGAATATCAGTGGATCATCTGGAGGGTTTTTACACACTGCATGTTTTGCATCTACGTGACAGGTTTGTTCCCTTGAAACAATTAAATTGCAAAACCAGCAAAATATGTAACTGGACAGCCAGGGGTGCATAAACATTTGCATAAGACTGTATCATATGAAATCAGGCTCTTAGATTGTGTGCCTCAGATCACCTTGGTCCAATTCATATGTTTCTGGATGAGTTTAAACCGGACAGGCCCTCAGCTCGGACCAGCTGCTCACTCTGGGCTCGGGGATGATCAAGCACACACACACACACACACACACACACACACACGCTGTTAATTAGTACAGAGTGATTAATGAAGAAAGGTGGAAGCAAGGTAGGATTCGGTGGATGGGGAGAAGGGGGTTACATTAGGCAAGCTTCCTCCACCTTCCATCCATCTGTGTTTATGAAACTTTTGAATTCCAGCCCAAGTCCAAAAGTCCAAATGGAAACAATTAAAAGAACTTTATATTAGTGGTAGACCGATTATTGGCCGGCTGATTAATCGGGCCGATTCATGCCATTTTGAGAGGCCCATATTCAAACATAGTGGAGAACATGCAGAGAAGATTAGTTTCCTGCATTACACCTTGCAGCTCATAAACGGGGCGACTCTAAGCAAAAAGATGCTTAGAGAACATTCAGTGAGGGTTTGGCTGTTTATGAGAACATGAAAACTTTGTTTCCAAAGAAAAAGAAATGCTGCTACCATGTGCACTACTCTAAGAATTATTTTTTGAAAGTATCTACACAGTATCTACACATTTTGGGTTTTTTCCCCCACAAACAAGACGCTGTTATCTGTTAATAAATGTTGTTTTATTTATTTTTTATTTATAAAAAGACAGAGTGCAAACAGAGAAAGTGCATTTCTAGCTTAAATACATGTTCATTGAATTTCAACAATGTTGTGTCTCATTTATTGCTATTAGCTTTATCTTTTTGAAATCGTGTTAACCAAATGCAGTGTTTTTTTCCTATGCACAAAATGCAAGAAAAGCAAGAAACTATTTGTTTTTACACATTTAGTTATATGATATATGATGCATTACATAATATAAAACTGTATTATACAGAAGTGTGCAAAAGTCTTAGGCCACCATTAAATTTATATAACATTATTGACGACTGGACCCAAAAGTTTCAAACTGGGATTTGTCAGTCCACTGAACTTCATTCCAGTCTTTGTGAGCTTTAGCATACATATCTTAGCCTTTTTACCTTGTTCCCCTTCCAAAAAATCAAGTCTGATCAAGCTTCTTTGTACTGTAGAAGGTTCAACTTGGCATCCAGATGAAACTGCCAGATGCTGCTAGTGATCACGTGTAAGTGGTGAGAGGACTATAGAAGTTATTGATGATTGCATACAAATTTCCTGTATTTTCTGGTTGTATTGTAATAAAGAGACTGAGAACTCATTTATGGCCATTATACCATTGCTAAAACAATCTAAAGGTGACCTAATACTTTTGCACAGTACCGTATCTATGAAATAACCCTAATCTATTTTGTGCATGAAAGCATTACTGGATCACAGGAACTCCGCCACCAACCAAAAAACAATAGTGGGTGTTTCAGTCGCCCCTAGGTGTGAGTGGGAACGAGTTTGTGATGCCCTCGTGCCACGTCTTGTGGACCCCCATTGCCACCTTCACCAGGATGATGGGCAAACAAAGTGCTTACTGAAGATGAATGAGTGAATAAACATGAGCATGTTATGAATTTAATGGACCGGCACTTGCTTGTAGGCAACATCCCAAAACTCAAGCTGCACATCCGCTCTAAATTGTGTGTGTGTGTGTGTGTGTGTGTGCATGCTTGTATCCGGAGGTCCAGCAGTGCAGCCGTCTGTAGCAAGGCTTTGTGTGTCTGGGAATTCAGTGTGTGTGTGTGTGTGTGTGTGTGTGTGTGAGAGAGAGAGAGTGTGCCCGTTATTGAAATGTAAGAAGTGGCGTTGTGACAAACGCCCCTCCAGGGATGGCGCGTGTAAACACAAATCATTTGGCAGATGCAGCCACACACACTATTATCAGGATTGAGACTAATAGCGTGCCTCGTCCCATATGATGAGCAATTAATTTACACCCATTCCAACTTCAGAGAGAGAGAGAGGAACACGAGGAGAACAAACAACACGAAGCAGCAGATTAAAATCCAGAGTGAATGACAAAGTTTGTGGGGTTGGATTGATCGAACGACTGAGGGCTGAAGACTTTTGAGGCTTAAAGTGCAGGAGATATTTTGTGAACAGCAGTGTGTGTGGAAAAACTGAAAACCCGTCCTACATACGTCTTAAGTGGTCAAGACGAGCATCCGAATGGAGAAGAAAGGTGATTAAAGTGACTTTGAACATGCCATGGTTGTCGGTGCTGAGTATTTCAGACCCTGCTGATCTACTGGGCTTTTCACCCACAGCGCCATCTCTAGGGTTTACAGAGAATGGTCCAAAGAACTACAACAGTGCTTAAAATGTGGCAAGTAGGAAGAATGTGGCTTGTCCCAGTACTTTTGGCCACGTGTAGGTGCGTGTCCCCAAAACATTTGGCCACGTGTGAGGGCACATCCCAATAATTTTAACCACGTGCGAGTGCCTGGTTAAAATGTGTAGGTCCCAATACATTTGGTCACGTCCCAATACTTTTGGCTGTGGTCATGTGCACGTCACAAAACATTTGGCCACGTGCGGGTGCGTGTCCCAATATTTTTGGTCACGTGTGGGTACGTGTCCCAACACTTTTGGCCGCATGCGAGTGCACGTCCCAATACTTTTGGCCATGGTCTGGTGCGTATCCCAAAGCATTTGACCGCGTGTGGATGCGTATCCCAATACTTTTAGCCACATTCCAGGGCATGTCTCAATACTTTTGCCCATGTGCTGGTGCGTGTCCCAATACTTTTGATGAATTAAGAGCCAAAATGCTTGATATCAGATGAAATATGATACACGTTCATGTATTTCTGAAGTACAAGAAGATTAAGAGCGCCTACAATTTAGCCGTGTGTGTGATTAGTCATTTCTTATATCGAGGCTGATAGAGTGTAGTTTCCAGGTCGTTTACAGAGGGAGAAGTGTGTGTGTGTGTGTGTGTGTGTGTGTGTGTGTGTGTGTGTGTGTGGGACAAATGTCTCACAAATGAAGCGCGTGAACGCAAATGAATTCGCAAATGAATTGCATGAACCGCTGACCTTTTGAAGGAGCTAAGAAGCTGGGTAATAAGCGCGGCCGGGTAAGACTGGTGGCGGGAGCTGACAGGACAGGAGAGCGCCGCGCACTACAGGCCTCGTTTAAACAGCCTCATTTATCCCCCAGGCTTTTAACCTTCTTCTTTTTTCCGGCGGAACTTAAGTGAAATAAATTCTCATCGCCAAGCTGTCAGGAAACGAAGTTAGTTAAGCGCGGCGAGGGAGCGGGAGATATTGCGCTAAGAAGCTGAACGGAGATCTCAAATTAATACAGCCGTTTACATTTTTATCGGTGAGTAAGAGCTCCTCTCCAGTCCTGTGGAACCTGTCTGTACATCGGCAGAGCAACAAGGAACCGAAATCCACCACGAATAGGAACCGAGCAAGAGCTTCTGTGATCGGCTGAGCTTCATTAAAAGGTAAAACGCTGTTCTGCTTCTTCCTGACACTGATTTATTATCACGCTCTTTGTTTCTTCGTATGTATTTGGACACTTCTCAGTGGTTGGCAGCTCATTCGGCTCATGAGTTATAAACATTCGAATGCTTTATTATTCTGTACATTAAAAATCCACAGTTCAGCCTTATTTAGCCTGCATTTTCGACCAGGAATTAAGACTGCATCCCGTCCCCCATGGCCACATGGTAAGTAGGAAGATTTTTGTTTGTGGGAGTTATGCTCAAAGTAAGCTAGAAAAGAGATTACTTAGAGTTCCTAATAGGCACCGAGATGATGATGATGAGCAGCTCTTCCCTCTCAGGGGCAGTAAGCGCACTGGATCTGCGCTCCACAGATATGAGAATTAGATAGATGTTTTAAATAAATGTTTGTGGCAGAAAGCTGACCTACCATCTACCATTTCTCACAGCTTCTGCACGCCTCTCAGTCAGTTCCCTGCTCCCTTCTGAAATAATTGCTCTCGTCGTAAAAAATAACAGGAAATGTGTTGCGCTGTCACATGAAGACAGTTTCTAATTCCACAAATGTGTTTCTGCATGAGAGAGAGATAAGTGAGAAGATTTCTCTTAGATTTTACTTTAAGAATATCATATATAATACATATATATGCAAAAGTCTTAGGCCACCATTAGGATAGATATACCATTGTTTAGCACTATTATACCATTGTCTGTTTTCACAGAATACAGGACATATTTATGCAGTATACAAGTTTCTATAAAAAACAGCTTCTACAGGCTACAGTGGTAAGTATTTCATATGAGCTCTCCTTTGGGAGCTTCATCAGGATGCCAAGTTGACATGGTCTTTTTGGAAGGTAGCAAGCAAGAAACCACTTTTTCAGAAGAGGAACAGGGTGAAAAGGATAAGATATGCTAAAGCTCACAAAGACTGGAATGAAGATCAGTGGAAAAGAGGAAATTTGGAGTGATGAGTCCAAATTTGAAAATTTTAGGGTCCAGTCATCGACAATATGTTATATATGGTCAAGTCAGCATTGCCAAAACAACAAATCTAATGGTGGCCTAAGACTTTTGCACGGTACTGTATGTATATAATACAGGGTATGTATATACTGTATATGTTTTAGGAAAGGTATAATGGCCATAAACAACTATTTCCCAGGCTCTTTATTAGGATACAAACATCAGTTATAGGAAATGTGTATACAAACTTAAAAAACCACAATTCTCAGAACACAGTGGCTTCTACAGACAAAAGTCAGTATTCAGTGTGACCTGCTTTGGCACTAAGCACATCTTGAACACATTTTGGGGAGACTGTCCTGAAGTTTTCTGTAGTAATGTTCTGGTATATTATAGCAGGGTTCCTTCTGCTCTTCTGTAGTTTTCAATACTGATTGTATTCCAAAATAAGAGACATAATCATATATGGTCTTTACACCATTGCTAAAACAACAAATCTAATGGTGGCCTAAGACTTTTGCACAGTTGTGTATGTATATATGGTGCATAAATAATTGAACAGCTCAGCGGTCCTATTGTACATATGGAAAAACTGCTGTATTGTAGGTGTTTAGCTGCAGGAATCTCTCTCTCTGTCTCACACACACACACACACACACACACACACACACACACACACACACACACACACACACACACAAATGAGTGATTACGCAGCTGAACCTGAACATATGCAGAAGCAGCTTGGCCTCTTGTATTTTGCCTCGCAGTACAAGTTTATCTGCATGATTAGCTTCGAACAAACACAAATAGTGCGCTCCCCCTGTCGAGATCAGACGTCCGGCATCAGCGAGATAAACTCACACACTCCAGCGTGATACCAGGACAGTGTGTGTGTGTGTGTGTGTGTGTGTGTGTGTGTGTGTGTGTAAGCATACCCTGTGCATCTGTAGCTTCATCAGCTCCCCAAGCACTTGAAAGCTGGTTTGTAATTCATGCAGAGTAAAAATCGTCAGGGTTCAAAGGGTTGAGGCTACAGAGGGTCCAGAGACCCGGGTTTGAGTCACAGCCCGACCACAGCCTGTGTGGAGTTTGTATGTTCTCCCTGTGTCTGTGTGAGTTTCCGCCCCCATTCCAAAGAAGTGCGTTAGGTCAAGTCAAGTCAAATTGCTTTTTACCACACAGGACTGTCTCAAAGCAGCTTCACAAATATACTGGCTCAAAGCCCTAGCTGACAGAGGCGACAGTGGCAAGGAAAAACTCCCCAAACGTTACAGAGAAGATACCAAGGGAGGACCAAAAGGAAAGGGAGGACCAAGACTCAAAAAAGGACCCGACCTCCTTGGGCAGCCTGGATGTTAAGGTCAGCTGGCATCTCTAAAGTGTCCCATTTAAAGAAGTGTGTGTGTGTGTGTGTGTGTGTGTGTGTGCCCCGTGCATGCTCTCCAGGGATGTGTCACGTCTTGTGCCCTGTGCTGCCAGTTAAACCCCGGCTCCCTGAGACCCTGACCGCAGGTAAAATGGATCCAAGTGGTATTAAAATGGACCAGCCTTGTTAGTTTTTTGTGGCAATGAGACGTGGCAGGTAGTGTTGGTGCTGCTCGCATACAGGAACCAAGGTTTTGGATCCAGAATTTGGATACCGGATTTTTCCACATACCAAAAAACCTCATACACAAAACACCAGCAAAAGTTTTGTCAGCCCTAATTCAATTATATCCAACGTATTCGTGATCAGTACAAACAAACTTTCAATGCCCCATGCAAAAGTTTGGGTGCCTTAATTGACTTGTTAATGGTTCATTAAAATGTGCAGATATGTACAAATTTAACCAGGGGTGCCCCAGCTTAACCCGCTCCAAACCCTTGTGGGTTGTGGGGGTGTCCTGTACGGCCCTGGTTGGCAGCGACGCCATAGCAGCTGTCTGCCGGTAAGACTCTCACCTGATTGTGGCATTAATATTTAAGCTGTTGTAAATAAGCTTGCGTGAGGCCATGGGGCATCTCGCTAATTAAGACAACTGGGTTTTTTGCGGTTGGACCCCTCCTGTTAATTTCATTAGCTAATTTGCCGTCCGGTCCCGTGACGCCAGGCTCGGCGTGCCCTCGCTCGTTCGCCGTCCCATCCCCGAACAAGACTGCTGAGTCCAGCTTTGTGCTTTTAACCAGCCTCTCTCCATCTGGGCTCGTCTGACAAGGAAGATTAATACCTCAGTCTCACACACCTTCGCAAAACAAACGCACACACACACACACACACACACAGACACGCCATCAAAACAGTCCCGCCTCCTCCTTCCCCAAAAGTCCGCCATACCATCCCTACCTCATCGTGCCTTTTTTCTACCCCTGGACTCCCCCTTTGCTTTTTTCTTCCACTTTAAATAGAATCTGTAGGTCACAGAAAAACAAGCTTTCTGCTGATCCACGATTTTTACCTCCCCTCCCTCCCTTTTTTTCTTCATCCTCATTCCTGCCTTTTTTCTTCTTCACACACCTACTGCCAAACGAGAACTGGGCAGAATATGAAACTGGGTTTCACACGGCCGTTCCAAATCCCAAAACAGAATTCTGGTGTTTTTGTTCCATTTAACATGGACGGGTTCCTTCACATGGAGAAAGTTAGTAATAATTAATTCGGCACTTTAAATAATTCCAAACAACCTCATTATTCACCCTTTCGAATCTGGAAAGGTTTAGAAGAGGAAACCGCAACATGTGAAACCACACCTAAAACCCTCGAGTGTGTGAACGGGGAGGGAAAAACACACACCGGGGCTCAAGGTGAGCCAGCTTTCAGTTTGCTCATTATTAGGAAACGTCCGACCAAAAACACGCACAGTTTCACACTTGTTTAAAATGCAGGCGATCGAACGAGACATATTTTGTGTCTGACATCAAGTACAGGGTTAAAAGTATGGCACTGTGCAAAAGTCTTAGGCCACCGTTGTTTTACCAATGGTATAAAGACCATATATAATTATTTCTCAGTCTCTTTATTAGTGTGACCTCCCCTTACACCTCCAGCAGCAGCATCTGAGAGCTTCATCGGGATGCCGTGTTGATCGTTCTACAGTCTGAAGAAGATCAGGATTGGGTTTTTTTGGAAGGGTAGCAGCCAAGACGCCACTTTTGTCAGAAGAGGCACACTGTGAAAAGGCTAAAATATTCCAATCTCTCACAGACTGGAATGAAGAGGATTATGGAGTGACAAATCCAGGTTTCAATATGTTATGTATGGTCATTACACCATTGCTAAAACAAAATCTAATGCTGACCTAAGACTTTTGGACATTACTATAATTCTAAGATGGAGTTTTCCTTCTAAAGCATTCATTTTAAAGGATTCTAAAGGATTCTTCTAAAGGATTCATTTTCTTTATAAAGCACTACACAGCCATGTGAATGTGTGTACGCTTCAGCAGAATGTATGTATGAATGTTAAATCATTTAATAAACACAAATAAACACAACAGCGATTACCAGAATGATCCGTTTGTAACCCAAAGTTATTTGTGATGTTAAATCAATAAATAAATAAGCATGCAACCGTCCATAAAAACAAATCACATTAGCTGTGGAAAACATGTTCATGGATCATAACATCTTTGAATAATTTTACATGTTTTAGTTCTAACTGATTGCTCACAGGCAGTTAGGTGGCATGATGGCACAATGGGCACAGCGCTGTTGCCTCACGAATCTAGAAACCCAGGTTACATTTATACGTTACATTTATACGATTTTAGCAGACGCCCTTCTCCAGAGCAACTTACAGCTTGTACAGGCTTACAATCCAAGCAATTGTGGGTTAAGAGTCTTGCTGAAGGACCGACCATTGGCAGCTTGGCAGAGATGGGATTTGAACCCTGGACCTTCTGGTACATAGTACCTTAACCGCTAGGCTACCACAGTCCCATGGTTGAAGTTATGGCTCTCTTACCTTTATCTTGTGTTTTTTACTAAAACTTCCAAGTTTCAACCAAAGGACTTGCTTTAGGTTACTGAGGTTCAGGTGAGAGTCGGTGTAGGAAAGTCCTCATGATGATAGAAAGACAAATGTGTGTGTGTGTGTGTGTGTGTGTGTGTGTGTGTGTGTCCTGTAACTGGGATCTATAATCTGACTATGAGTGTATTTACGCTGTAATATTCACCCCACTGAAGCTTCTTGGGAAAACTGCGGCTAAATGTGCTCAGCTCCGGCTGTCAGATGAGGTCATTTCACTTTCAAATGAGGTCAAACTTTAACCAGACATGCATTTAAGTTTTGTTTAAAAACAGCTCTCAGGAACAGGAAAGCATGTGTTAACACTTAGTACCTGCGGTTAGTGTTATTTGGAGCCAGTCAGACTTTTTGCTCCTGCTGCATAGAACACACAAGTGTAGAGCTACACAAGGGCCAAACACAGGATCGACAATTAGAACTAAACTCCTGCTTGGACATCAGTTTAATCGTTCAATTCCCTTTATGCCTTCAGTACAGCAACACAAGTATGTGGACACCCCTTCTAATTTGTGATACACTGTATGGACAAAAGTATTGGGACATCTTTTAATGACTGAAATCAGGTCCCGTTGGCATAGGTGCACAAACTCCAGCCCCTCGCCGTGCAGTCTGCCTTTACAAACATTTGTAAGAGAAGGTCGTTCTAAAGAGCTGACTAAAGAGTGGTACAACTTCTTCCCTCCTAGATATTCCACCATCAACTATGAACGGTTTTACACCACACACACACTGAGCTGAATCTGTTTTTACCAAACTACACCTATGTCTCAATGTTCTGTTAATTCTTCCTTGCCCATGAGCTGAGCAAATCCCTCTGAAATGAATACAGACTAAATAGGGATGAATGAATTTTACATGTCCAGTCAAGTCAGATTTATTTCCATAGCAGCTTTATACTTTATTATCTTCTAATATCTAGAGCCAATCCCAAATTGAGCAAGCCTAGGGCGACAGTGGCAAGGAAAATCCCTAAACGTTATAAGGAAGAAACCTTGGTAGGACCAAGACTTAAAAAGGGTCTATTAGATAATAAATAGAAGAATTAAACTGATTTATTTAGTAAATTAAGTCTGGAGAAATAGTTCAAAAAACAGAAGGTAAGTAAATATCAATAGATAAATAAAATATTGAATAAAATAACTATTGTATAACTATAATAAATAACTATAATAAACTATAATACAATAAATATTGAGTAAATAGTACGCATATCGGCATTAGTCCGATACAGAGTCACTTAGGATCTTGAGTCCTCAGTGGGAAAGTCCTTGGCAGCACGTTGGAGAGAATTACTGCCCCCTGGCATGGCCCGGGCATGGTGGGGCTGCAGCTGATGATGGAAACAACTTGACTGAAACATTTAAGCATTCAAATAATCTTCCTTCAAATTTGTTTATAAACTAAACTGCTAATGCTTCGCGTTCAACTTAAAGTACAAATCGAGGAGCGCGTTATTGTGCCGGATGGAACCTTGTTTTTTAAAGATAAACCCAAAACACTTGTCAAAACAAAGCGTGGTTATTTTAACTCGCAGACCCTGGATACTGTGTTTGTGTTTAATCGTTACCACAGCCTTCGTCTCTTAAGTTCATTAAAGAGTTTGAATTCGTCAACAACAATCTTCCTGTCCTACCTCTGACACCTCTTAGTCATCGTGGGTATTTCCCTGAGCAGTGTGTGTGTGTGTGTGTGTGTGTGTGTTTTGACCCTCGCCGCAGTGTTGGTGTATGTTACCTCATTCACCTGGCTCTGACTCACACAAACACACACAGGGTTGAAAAGGTTGCTTCTGCTATACATCCGGCACAAACTGGGTGTGTTTAATATGATTCCACCGTCTCTCACTATTTATTCATGCGCTTTATTCTCACTCTGCCCTTTCTCAGCAGAAATCGATCTCCATCAGAGCAGATGATGTTTTTCAAAACTTCAGCCATCCAACTTCATGACCCACTGTAGCTTTAGATACCTGTGGCTGGAGTTATAACCCATCTGCCTCAAGGAGCTACTGGCTTTTCAATCTTTGATGCATTTCTGACCACTGCTATTGCCGTTCAACATCCACATGATGTTCTGATGATCGAAATGGACGTTGACCAAACAATACCACGCAGTTTTTTTTAGGCTACTGTATTGTACTATTGTATTTTCGTAAATGCATCAGAGATACTGCTGAAATCCCGAAACTTTATTAAATCCTCTACCTCCGCCATTTTTACAGTTACAGTGGGAGCATTTTGACTTTACTCTCAAAATACAATTTTTTTCTCGAAATACAGTGGGGCAAAAAAAGTATTTAGTCAACCACTGATTCTGCAGGTTCTCCTACTTAGAAAGATGAGAGAGGTCTGTAATTTTCATCATAGCTACACTTCAACTATGAGAGACAAAATGAGAAAAAAATCCAGGAAATCACATTGTAGGATTTTTAAATAATTTAATTGTAAATTATGGTGGAAAATAAGTATTTGGTCAATAACAAAAGTTCAACTCAGTACTTTGTAACATAACCTTTGTTGGCAATGACAGAGGTCAAACGTTTCCTGTAAGTCTTCACCAGGTTGGCACACACTGTAGCTGGTATTTTGGCCCATTCCTCCATGCAGATCTCCTCTAGAGCAGTGATGTTTTGGGGGGCAACACGGACTTTCAACTCTTTCCACAAAAAATGTTTCTATGGGGCTGAGGTCTGGAGACTGGGCTAGGCCACTCCAGGACCTTGAAATGCTTTTTTTACAGAGCCACTCCTTCGTTGACCCCGAGTGGTGTGTTTGGGGATCATTGTCATGCTGGAAGCCCCAGCCACGTCCATCTTCAATGCTCTCACTGAATGGAAGGAGGTTTTGGCTTAAAATCTCACGATACATGGCCCCGTTCATCCTTCCCTTAACACGGATCAGTCGTCCTGTCCCCTCTGCAAAAAAAAAGCCCCAAAGCATGATGGTTCCACCCCCCATGGTTTCACAGTAGGTATGGTGTTCTTGGGAAGCAACTCAGCATTCTTCTTCCTCCAAAACACTACGAGTTTGGGTTTTTTCTTAAAAGTTCTATTTTGGTTTCATCTGACCACATGATATTCTCCCAATCCTCTTCTGGATCATCCATATGCTTCTCTCTGGAAACTTCAGACAGGCCTGGACATGTACTGGCTTAAGCAGGGGGGACACGCCTGGTACTGCAGGATCTGAGTCCCCTCTCCCCGGCGTAGTGTGTTACTGATGGTAGCCTTTGTTACTTTGGTCCCAGCTCTCTGCAGGTCATTCATCAGGTCCCTCCGTGTAGTTCTGGGATTTTTTTGCTCCCGTTCCCATGATCATTTGGACCCCCCACGGGATGAGATCTTGCGTGGAGCCCCCAGATTGAGGGAGATTATCAATGGTCTTGTATGTCTACTACAATTTTTCTTACAGTTGCTCCCGCAGTTGATTTATTCACACCAACCTGCTTTGCCTATTGTAGATTCACTCTTCCCAGCCTGGTGCAGGTCTACAAATTTTCTTCCTGGTGTCCTTCAACAGCTCTTTGGTCTTGGCATGGTTGAGTTTGGAGTCTGACTGTTTGAGGCTGTGGACAGGTGTCTTTTATACAGGTAACGAGGTCAAACAGGTGCCATTAATACAGGTAACGAGTGGAGGACAGAAGAGCTTCTTAAAGAAGACGTTACAGATCTGTGAGAGCCAGAAATCTTGCTTGTTTGTGAGTGACCAAATACTTATTCTTTCAAAATCCTACAATGTGTTCTCATTTTGTCTCTCATAGTTGACGTGTAGCTATGATGAATACAAATACTGGGCTAAATAATTATGAAATTATTAAATTAGATTAAATTCTTTATCATATTGTATTATAAGGTATAGTTTATTTATTATATTCTCAATAATATTCTATTCTTTCCTTAATTTCAATCAGCCTCCTCTCCCTCAGGCGCAGCCAGCCTTCATGTGACTCGAACCCGGGTCCTTGCAGCTGTATATAAGGGTAAAAATCTGAATAAATGTGTGTCTGGATTAAGTTCATGATGCCATTAAAACTGTGGTATTCCCCACCCATACACATCCGCCACACTGGTGAAAGTCCCAAAACACACACACACACACACACACACACACACACACACACACACACACACATTTACGAGCAGCTTGTTTTCAGTGTTTTGCGGTTTAATTATATAATGAGGGGATTTTCTGTAAGACAGGAAGATGACTCAGGTTAAGATGAACTTAAGTCAACGTAGATCCTCCAATTAACCAAACAGAACTTTTTTAATCTGCTCAATCGAAATAAAAAGCATGAAGAAAAAGGTGCAGAATGCAGCATTTGAGAGCCTTAATATTTCTTCAGGATCAGGATTTTGTTCCTTATATTAGAGGACTTGAGCATGGAAGGACCGTCGGTTGTCCTGTTCACTTACTTAGCAGATGCTTTTATCCAGACTGACTGACAACAGAGCTGAGCAACTGGATAAGGATAAGGCCATCACTCGAGGGATCCGTCCACTGAGCCACCATTTATCTCTTGTTTCTGTAAGCAGGATCCCAAACCATGCAACAGCAGGCCTATTTATATGTTTTATTTATAATCAATGGACTTGATATACAGATTAGATGTAGGGTCCATATGACGATCATACAGTGTTTATTTTTCTGTTTTTCATGATGCATCTCTGCTCTATAACTGCAGCAGAGTCACACACTCACACACTGTGCACGTTGTCTTTGTTATTCCTTTTCCTCCCATTTCATCCCTGCTGGTCCTGGTCAGAGTCACAGAAGTTCAGCGCCTGTCCCCAGAGAACACAGGGCAGAGGCGTACGCAGGGCTGGGCACGAGTTGCTCTTACAGTGCCAGGGCATCGGCCTCTTCCAATCGTGTCTGCATGGGACTCCCGACCCGACTGCTATAGGCTCTACCGAGACTTGAACCCGGTCCCTGCAGTGGTGAGCTGGTGTATTAGTATCTAACCAACGCATTACATAGGGATGCAGTCTTACTTTCTCTTGTATTACAACAGCTCCTTATAAGCAGAAGTTTTTGCACCCCTGATCATTAAGTGGTGGGTGCAGTCCCCTCACAGCTCCAGAAATCTCCAGTCTGGACTCCCTGTGTGAAGTTTGCATGTTCTTCCACATTCCAAAGGAAATAACTTATCTAAATATGTTATGGTTACAAATTGTATTAACCTATTCAAGGTCTATTAGAGTGCATAAGATTATTATTATTATTATTAATTGTAATTGTAGTATTTTTATTTTTTACAGCAGTAAATTTATGAACACCTAATATATTCACTAATTATTTTATTTCAAATAAAATAAATATTATACACCTAGGATAAATATGTTTTTAATAAATGTTGCTATTTGGGGGTGGTATATTGGTGAGCCTTCATTTAAATGATGAATAATCTATGTCTATTTATGTATTTATTTCAAATCATACATATGAGGCTCTAAATGTGCAGTCATACTGTACAGGAGTCATTTGAGCATGAGTGAGCTTACCTGAATAGTTCTTTATTTTAATTAACAAGGTAAAAATTAAATGATGCAATATGCAGTAGTGTAAAATTTAACATAAAAATAAAATGTATAAATGTAAGTGTCTAATAGAGAGCATAAACATGGGGTAAGTAAATGGGCGCTTCTGTAATGATTCATTCTTACTTCAGTCTTTAATTATTATTATTATTATTATTATTATTATTATTATTATTATTATTATTACTATTATTACTCTTCAGAGGTCTCGCTGGTCAGCTGGAACAAAGCAGCTCCGCTCCCTCAGTTATTAAACTCAGATCAGATCTCTAATCCGATTTCCAGAAGCATCTGTCTGCAGGTTTCTCTGCGCGTTAGGCGCGTGATCAATAATGCACCTCCAGCACACACTCACACACGCACACGCAGGCCCCCGCGCGCGCGCGCTTCCTCGCACTTCCTCGTCCTGCATGCAGCTCGCTCGGGTAAGTCATTCATTCTCACTCATTCTCGGAGTGTGTGTGTGTGTGTGTGTGTGTGTGTGTGTGTGTGTGTGTGTGTGTGTGTGTGTAATAAAGTCCCTGAAACATGGGGGAGTGAGACGAGCTCTTCACTCCTGCACAAGGCGAAATGAGCTGGTTTTCATCTGATATCACACTCTGTGTGCGCTCTGTGTGAGAGGAGACTGTCAGTGACACACAACATTTCCCATCATTCATCTGGAGTGAGCTTCAGTGTCAGTTTGTGTGAATTGACCTGACAATAGAAGAAAGGATTTTATAATATGGTTAATGTAACTTTGGGTTAACCGAAAACTTGGCAAATACAGAATCACACTCGGCGGTCCAAAACTGTGGAGTGTGGTGGCACAGGGACTGGACCATAGACCAGAAGGACCAGGGTTCCAGCCCCAGCACTACCAACCTGCTACTAATGGGATCTTAAATAAGACCCTTAACCCTCAGTTGCATTATAAGCATCAGCCATAAGTCACTCTGGATAAACGACTAAATGTATTTAGCCCCATGATGGACTGGCAATCCATCCATATGCTCACATAAAGTCACCTGAATATAAACAACATCCATTCTAAACATTTTTATTATTAAATGTCAAAACATCGTCATAATAATTCCAGATTTTACACACATGGCAAAGTAAAGCCAGCAGGAGAAAATGCTTCTTACAATCTTAACATCTATTCCAAATAAATCGTGTTCATCGATTGGATGCTGAAGGAGAAGAGCAGGAACTTGTGTTTCTGTTAGCCAATCAGAGTGCAGATTATATTTAGGCCTGTAGAGAACGGACTGATTTATTCTGTTTGAATGGATTGTTCATAATCAATAAGGATAGAAATAAAGCCCAGTTTATAATTCACGTTACCTCAGACAGACCCATCGGATTCAGCTGGTCTTGAGGACAATTTCCAAGTCATCCTCACCCCGAGACCGAGTCCTGCCCGCTCTGACTCCTTGTTTCAGTTTCTGGCAGTACAGACACAGAGTTTGCAATGTGTAAATCTGAAAAACGTGCTGATAAAAGGAATCCATAAGCTCTGAGGCATACAGATCCAGAGGATCAGACAGTTTGGAACCACTTCTTAACTCCCAGCCCACAACACTGCACCCAGTTCCATTACAATGCTCTTACTGTCCTGTAAATTCAAATGCAGGCCCACAACTTACATGTATAACCTTCAGCAGACTCCCTTATCTTACTCTGATACTACAATCCATGCAGCTCTGGGTCAAGGGCCCAACAGTAGCATCTTGGCAGTGCTGAGGCTGCCAGGTCCTCGACAATCCAAGCACAGCTGTAAACACCAGAGGCCTGAATTTCATTTAGTCCCAAATACAGAGGAATGAATTCCGCTCCTTACTAACTCATTACTAAAGCACTGGCCCTATTTGCAGTATTTTGTTCCCCATTGTAATCCTGCTCATCCTGCTCAGGGTTCCCCAGGATTCAGCAATTCCCTAAACAAAGACAGAGGTGCTCCCTGGACAGGATCCCAGTTCATCACAATACTCGGATGATTCCAATGTCCAGTCTGCCCTCCCTCAGACATTGCCAGTCTTGCCACCTGGCTGGAAGACACCAGCAGGACCCAGACCCGGACTCGGACCCAGACCCGGACCTGCTCGGTGCTGGGCTAGTGTATTCGACAGCTGCCATTACAGACTTTCAAAACAAGTCCATTTAGAGTTTGGAAAACTAAATAGCTGATTCAGAAATAAAACACGTTATTAATGCACAACTAATAGAAAGGAAATCCAAGCAGGATGACATGAAGAAACTTCATGAAACATTAGAGGAGTGTGTGTGTGTGTGTGTGTGTGTGTGTGTGTGTGTGTGTGTGTGTGTGTGTGTGTGTGTGCGCATGAAAAAAGGTTTAACTTACAAAAAACGCCTACATCATTGAAAACATAATGTACGGTATTTTATCTAATTGGTCTTTTTTACTAAAGGGTTGCCAAATCTTCGGAATTAAATTCCTAAACACTATTTCATTCCACTGATTCATGTTCATATCAAACACAAACTGCATTAATTACTACAGACTGCTGACTTATTGATTAACAAGCCAATTACACTTTTAATGTGACTGTAAGATTTGAGTCAATCTTGGCTGATACTGTTTCTTTATTTACATCTGGAAAGTTTGTTAAACATTAAAGCCTTGTCACCAAACAGCCCGTGACATTAAAAGGTTATATTTATATAGCCTACAAATGAACACACGGACCAAGTTACCTCTTTGCTTTTAAATATTTCTTCCTATATAAACCCGACACTGAGGCTATAAACTGTCCTGTTTGATGAATCTTGGTACCACCGCGCTAATTACCCACAAATCTGCTGAACGCGATGTGGAAGCGGTCTGGTGTACAGCAGCTAATAATTTCCACCCTGAGGAGAAGAATCAGGAGCTACAGGGGTCACATCAGCTGCAAGCGCAGTAAATCCATCTCCAAACGTCCGAAGCACCTGCCAAAGAGCGCGTACTGCAGTGCACATGCTACTGGCGCCCCCTAGTGATAGACGCAAACACACACCCGGAACCTAGGCTGATCACAAACGAGCGGTAGCTCATGCGTAACGGTCTCGCAGTGTCCCAAAGGTTGTGAGTTCAAGTCCCAAGTGTCCCTGTGTTTGAAACCAGATAGCCGCCCTAAACTTGCCCAGTTTGGGTTTATGAGTCCAGATATTTATAAAGCTGCTGTAAGGTTTTAAAAAGTGCTATGGAAATAAATCTGACTTTGACTTTGAAAAGCAGAAATGGAAATATAGACAACGCAGTCCATGGGTGATTATACAAGACTTGTGTAATTAGAAAAGCTTTACATTAATTCTGTTGTACGTTCAAGTCCCGATAGCAGAACCCTCAGCTGCTATCGTTACCAAGACCTGGACTTGCCTTTTAACAAACCAATTTATTTGGGGTTTTTAGAAGATGCAACATCTTCTAAATTTAATTAGTCTATAAAATAATTGTTATACTATATTATTCTATACAATTTAGAGTTGATTCCCGGTCTCATTAAACACAAACCATGGGTAACGTGTCCCTGTCCCTGTCATCTCTCCCAAAAACCCTCAGCAGCGCTGTGCTTAAATAAAAGTCATTCTGTTTAATGACATTTTTATTGAATAGTATACAAATAAACAAACATCCCACGAGTGCAATCTCGCCTTACAGTTGACCCACAGAACTGGTTTAAGATTTTGGGACATGTTCCCAAGCACACCGCTGCAGATTTGGGATGTGAACAACAAGCTCTCAAAATGAACTGCCAATAACAATTAAAGCGTTTGTGCTTATTGGGGAATTGAAATGATAATGTCAACCTTGAACCGAACTCTGTGTTTGATTTACTTACAGGTTGCCAAATAAAATCAATCATACTAGTTTGTAAAATGATTTTTGTGTTTAATGTAATCATGGATCAATTGTTATACTAGGGTTTGTTTTCCTATTAAGCACAAACTGAGCACATTATTGCCTTGCATTAATAATTAGTGCAAAGCCCCACGTCTGCCCGGGAGTCACTGTTAGACCCTTTGGCCTGATAAAAGTAAAAATAAAAAACTAGGGTTTAATTGAAGGTTGCCAAATCTTCTGTTCTGATTTGGTTTGAGAGGTTTGAATTGATTTATGATCTTTATATACATACTACAGTAATGATTTTTCAACACAAATAAATCTTAATTCACTTTCATTTGAATGCTGAAGGTTCTCTGTGAGCAAAAGGCTGTAGGTCTAAATATGTCACTGCTAGGACGGTGAACAGGTCCAGAGAATTGTGTCAAAAACTTCTATGAAGGGTTTCATAATAAAATGTAAACGAACCCGTATAGGTTACAGCAACCAGAACTTATTTTTTGAACTAAACGAGTTCATTTTGGTTTATTAAGGCTGAAAAATCTTCTAAATGTAATTACTCTGTCCACTTACTGCTGTTTATCGAGGATCACTTTTTTGCTGTATTTAATATAGTTACATCATTTTTAATTGAATCATGTTTTGATGAAACACAAACTGCATTAATAATAAGTTTTATTATTATTATTCCAATAGTTAAGACCATTTGGGTGGCATTAGTCTGAGCACTTCAAGTTCTTTTGATTACAGAGGTTGTGAGTTTTAGTCCCAAATCTACCTCTGTAAAAGACAATAATAGAGCTAACACTCACTGGATGAAACACAAAAGATCTGTTTTGTTATGTATTTATTATTTGGTCAGGAAGGTACAGTAAAGAAAGAACAATATAAACATAAAAAGAAAGATAATGTGCAAGGAAGGTAACAGAAAAATAGTCCAAAAGAAAAAATGTGGTAAATTCACTTAAATGAAAAACAAGCAGACAAAAACAATCACAGAACATACAAAGTTAGATCATCAGTTAAATCTTAGCTAATCTACTAATTAATTACGATCACTTCATAAGAATGGGTCGGATCCTGAGGGCCTGGGTTTGAGTCCAGCATGAAAACAGGATGCTTCGCTCTTTGCTTTGAACAAAACCAAAATATAGAATGTCTTTTATACTTCTTTAATTTCTTAATTATTAACTAAACCGCTGATTTTGGTGTGCTTGGATGCCAGGTCTTCTAAACTGAATTGTTTCTACATCTAAGCATTTAGCAGACCGTCCAAGCAATTGTGGGTGAAGGGTCTTGCTCAAGGACAAAACAATGGCAGCTTGGCAGAGGTGGGATTTGAACCCTGGCCCTTCCAGGCTATAATCCTAATGGCTAGGCTACCACAGCCCCAGTCTAACAGAATTGCTGATCTATTTATGGACTGTCAGTAAGTCACTTTCCATTGAGGACTCGAGCTTCTCTCTGACCAAACGGTTGTCCCAAACCCATCAACAGCTCTGAGCTTAAATAAAAGTGGCTCACAAAAGACGCTGCATTTTATCGAAGCATGTTAGCGTGTGTAAAACGATTTCAGACACAGACTGCGTCATTTGAATGATTGCACAGATATTATGCTTCATAATCCGGTTTAGTCTCAGGATTCGTTCCGTTCCGTTCCGTCCTGAATCCGGTGATGCAACTGCACGATATGGCACATCAATTTATCAGTCCTAGCCTTTTTTGTTTTAGATTAGACTCTCTTACTGTCTCACGGCCTCAGAGGAAATATTGCAAGAGGCTTCTCACCATCCCACAGAGGTAAGTGCTGTAATTACAGATAGGCATTCACACTCTGCAACGTCAACAATTATGGATTTAAATATGAGCAAGATTGTAATGTCAAACCTTATGCAAAACTATAAATACAAATAAATACCAAAATGTAGAAGCCAATAGCTTGTGCAAAAGTATTGCAATAGTGTATTAGATTAGATGAGATCAGCACACTCAATGCTCAAAATAGCCTTATCATTTATTGTTAGCCATAAATAATAATATATTCAGCATACCTAAATATATCCTAATATAATATAACTTCCAAAAATACCTCAACATAAACAGTGAATCCTAAACCATTTTTAATTGAAAGAAATTCACAATACTTATAGTAAATACAGTCCTGTACAGTTACAACCCTCTGTAAGTCAAAGCTATAACATTTAGGAGGACGGTCTGATGGACCTGATACTTTAGTTCTGATAGGCAGAATTAGGAACAACACGGAACATCGGTCAGATGAAGCAGAGACTCAACGAGTGAATGTGAACCAGTTCATATAGTTATAGGTCAGAGAGAAGCAACAAAGCAGTACTACTTACAATAGGACAGGTCCACAATAACACAAGGAACTTACACAGAAAAGTCTCTAAACACCTCAACCGAGTTAGAACAGTATCTAGAACAAACGTGACGACTGGCAGCACAGGGCTCAGGGTGGGATTTCTGGAGCTGTGAGCAGGTGGAGGTATAGAGGTACTGAAGCAAATCTCAAGATTAGATGCAGCTGAAGTGCGTAATAAATACGTCAGATGTCCGATTACGTACTTTATTTAATTTTTAAGGTAATTTAAGTACTATAGTGATGCGCTGTGTAATGTCCATAAGTTCTAATAATAATTATAATAATAATAAAAATAATATAATAATAATTCTAATTATAATAGGAAAAAATCAGTCTTATGCACAACTAATTGATGCATGAATGACAGAAAACTAGTATGAGCGAACTCTTGGGACACCTGCTGACAGAAAAGAGAACTACAGGCAAAAATAACTACAAAATGAACATTTTCGTTTCTGTTTTCAGTAAGTGTATCTAGTTTTATAAACCATGACTGTATTGTACAATATGGGGCTGAACTAAATGTGTGTTTTAATTAGTGTTTATTATTGTTTAAAATAAAACACAATGTGCAAAGTTTCTAAACCTGCAATAATAAGCATTCTTAAAGCATTCTTAAAGTCTTTAAAAGGGATATTTATATCCTGGGGTGAGATCTGAATCCCTCCCACATGGTCTACGTTACGTTGTCGTGACGGACGGCGATAACGCCGCGCTAACTCCGTACGCCGGGCGAGTTTGACGGATGCAGCTCGGTGTAATTTGCTCGTCGTCTGAGGGAAAGTTTGGAAGCGTGTAGGACGCCGATGTTTTCTCCGAAAACTGACAATCAAGGCTTTTTCTCCACCTCTCTTTCCCCCGTCTGGCTTCGTATCTAATTATCAGACTCGAGTTATGAAGAGGAGGGAAAAAAGGCTTTCTGCAATCTTGCAGGTCTTAATTTGGTATAGTGGGAGTTAACACACCTGCCATATTCCTGCTGACAGTGTGCTTTGAGTGAAGGCTTTGTTGTTTGTTGTGTTACGGGAGAGAAGGAAGGGCGAGAGAGGTGCAGAGCGAGAGAGAGAGAGAGAGAGATCTCTGACCGCTGCCAGTGCGATCGGGCCTCACGTGGAAATGTTGACGCCTGGATGATTGATGGTAGTTATTTGTGGCTTTCGAACCTTCCTCCTCCTCCTCCTCCTCCGCCTCCTCCTCACTTTACCACGTTTACCCATCCCTTCCACCTCCACCATGTTTTCCTCCTCGCCCGGTTCTGCCGCGGTTCGTGATTAATAACGCTTAATGTTCCGTACGCAGTCCTGTGTCACTTCTGTTCCTCCGATGGTGACAGGAAGCCAAAAAACACTCGCAGTCTCCTACCAGAGCTAATTAGGACTGTAACGCATCTGCTGATTAAAGCAACATTCAGCTACAAAAAAGACAAACCGCAAACTTTTTGCTATGATAAATAAGAACGTGAACTGAGAGCCAAGTGTGAACCAAAAGAACAAGAGAAATGAAAGGAGTGAAATGAAAGTATGGAATGAAAAGTTGAAGAAAGAAACAAGGTTATGAGAATCTGACTCAAGGAACACATGCTATCAAAAAAGAAACATACACGAGAATCAGGGAACGAAGGAAAATAAAGCAGAGATGGGAATGATGGAAAAAAGAACGAATGGAAAAACTAAAGAGAAACAAAACATTCAACTAATGTTATTAATGGTACATACAAAAACCAAAAAAAACCTTAAACTATTATACATTTAAACTCAAAAAAAAAAACAAAATACCAAAAAACAAATCAGCAAAATTAATAACAAACAAATAAGTCCCTGTCTCTAAAAAAAATAATAACAAAGAACGAAAAACAGTTGTAAAAAAAAAAAAAAATAAAAACTACAACAACATAAAAAAAAGAAGAATTGCGAGAAATTAAGTGAGAGAAGGGAGGCCTTTCTCTTTGAAGAATAAAACTGCGCGAGATCTAGGCAAGTGTAGCAAGCGGGATATTGTGCGGAACTAGAGAGATGCACGGTGGAGGGCTCGGCGCGTATGGAGTGGGGCGGGGGGATGGATATGCCGTGGGCGGATTCCATCCCGGACCGGAGGCGGGCGGGAAAGTGGGAGGAGGAACCCCAGATACGCGCTGAGGGGTCGGGTGAACCAAGAAGGAGGCGGGAAATGGTGAGGAGGTAACACCCCCTCTCAGAAAAAGGAAGAGACAAAAAAAAGGAAAAACACACAAAATAAAAAAGAAAAAGGGGGGAGAATGAGGAGAAAGACAGGAAAAGGTGGTGGGCGACCAAGGAGAGGGAAAATGGAGAGAAAAAGCATGGGTGTGTGAACAAAAAAGAACAAGAGAAGAAATGATGAAAAAAGGAGTGAAAAATGAAAGTGAAAGGAAATGGTGTGAAAATGAATGATGAAATGAAATGAAAGTATGGAAATGATGAAACGTTGGGAAAGGAAAAGGGGGAAGAAGGGAAGGAAAGAAGAGGAACAGAAAAAAAAGAAAGAACAAGGGGAGGGAGAGGATCTGACGGAAGGGGAGACACAGGGATAGCCAAAAAACCGAGGAAGAGAAAAGAAGAGAGGCGAGAATCAGGGAACGGACGGAAATCCCAAGGACAAAACGCAGAGAGGCATGAGGCAAAGACCGAAAAAGAACGAATTTGGCAACTAAAATTATCTTGTATAGTGCACGACAACAGAACCTTCAACTTTTACTTAATGGTTTTAACTTGATGGTCCAAAAAGAAGAAAAACAAATAAAAATGAAAATATGTGTGTGAGGATGAAAAGGGAGGTTACGAAAGGAAGGAAGGAAAGTAATAGAATGGATGAAACTAAAACAATTAATTTAAAAATGAAAAGGAAATAAAAGTATAAGAGAAAAAAAATGTCCACCCATGACGCTTCTGAAGGACAGAAAGAAGCCTCCAAAGCAAAAAACTAATAAAAAAAAATCAAGAAAGGCTTAGGAATCTGCTAAGTTTCATTCTGTTTTTTCTTCTTCTTTCCCGTGTTTCTTACTGTCATCATTTCTAGTCCCTTTATCATTTCAGTATTTTATTTTCTCTTTGTTTTTTCCATCTTATTATTGTTCTATTTTTCATACCTTCTCATATTTTCTTCATTTCTCTTTTATTTCAGCCATCCCTCTTCTCTCTTTTCCCTTGTTTTAAAGTAGAAGAACAAGAAACAGACAAAGACAACAAGAGAAGGGAACTGACTGTGTTTAAAGGATATTTTACAAATGAAAAATGAAAGAAATAAGAGAAAGGAAAATAAGGAATAAATAAAAAAAAATTAAGATAACAGAAAGAAAGAAAGAAAGAAAGAAAGAAAGGAAAACTGATGACACGATGGACAGAAAGACAAAGTTATAACAGAATAAATGTAGGGAAAACAATGACAAAAAGAAAGAAGGAAAAGTCAAAACAGTAAATACGGAGATGAAATAAAGAAAAAGAGAAAGAGACAAAGCAAGACAAACATTAAGGGAAAAAAAGTGTAAATGCAAAAGTAAAAAGGTTTAAGGAAGATTAAGGGAAATTAAAATACAAACATCCAGAAAGAAGCCATTCAAAACTGCATTTAAGGGTTTATAATGGCAATAATCAATCCAATAATAAGATTTAGTCCTTAATTTAAAAGAACAACAACAATGTAACACAACACAGACAGAAAGAAAGAAAGAACATACAAATAGAGAAAGGAGAAAAGAAAGAAAAGCAAATTGATGACAAAATGAACAGAATACAAAGATTGAACAAACTGGGGAAAACAATGAAAATAGAAAGAAAAAAAGTCCAAGCAGTCACTTCAGAGAACAAGAGAGGAAGTAAAGGAAGTATAAACAAAGGAAAGAAGATATAAAGAAATTGGAAGTAAAGGAATTAAAGGAAAGAAAAGAAAAAGAAGAGAAACATTAAGGAAAAAAGGGTAAAGGTAAAAAAAAAAAGATTAAAAGGGAAACTGAATTATAAACAATAATGAATGGTAATGGTTTTAATTATTTATAATTAAAAAAAATTAAAAATCAAAACACAGTCAAAACAATAATAATATTAAGTACCTAATTTAAAAGAGTAGTAACAATGTTATCCTAAGAAAGAAGGAAAGCAGGGATTGAAAATATTTGCAAACTCAAAACACAGGAGCAAAAACAAGCTTTAAAAGCAGGGCATAAAAATAAAAATGCTGATTACTGATGTAACAGATTGAGCATAAAACCTGAAATAAAAAAGTGATGAGGTTTCTGAGGCTTTATGTTGTGTTCACTTCTAAACCGTGCTAAGAAGTTGCTGATGAGTGACGTGAGGGAGTGCAGCAGGACTAACACCCCCCGTGTGCTTTCCCAGGGGTGCTACAGGAGAGTGAGCTGTTAGCTCTGATACCGAATCTCCAGCGGCTGAACGGTTAGCGTTGGTTCGGCGGACAGCGGACGGGTTTTTCTCCGTCCTGTGGATGTTGATTAGGGTTGGGTGGAGCCCTGCTGTGCTCGGCGGGTGTTCATTACCCATCAGCCCATTCTTCACAAACACAGACGCACTGGGATATCTGTTGCTCTGTGCTCGGCTGTATTTAGCCGCGGCTGTGGAGGAGAGCAGAGAGAAGCGTCTGCTACGGCTGTCCCAGCATCCACACGGCGTCCGGAGGACAGACAACAAAACCACAAACAAACAAACAAAAACAAGCAGCAAAAGATGAGGGAGTGTCATTTCTGCTAAGTTTAATTCCTAAAGACACTGCAGAGTATTTCCACTTAAAAATGACTTTTTCTTTTTTCTTTTCCTTCTTTCTGTCTTTCCTCTCCATCTTTATTATTTCGTTATTCCTTTTCTTTGTTTTTCCATCTTTTGTTTATTTTTCCATTTTCATACCTTCTTATTTTTCTCTTGTTCTGTCATTGTTTTCACCCCTTTCCTTTCACTCTTTCTCTTTACTGTTAATTCTTCTATTTTATTTCACTCTGGTGTTTTCTTTTTTCCTTTTTCTTTCTGTTTTTTTTTTGATTTGCATTATCTTAAGTATAAATTGATTTTTTTTCTGTATTTTGTCTCATATTTATTTTTCATTCTTTCGGCTCTTCTCTTTTTTCATTTTTTCTCCCTTTTATCTCGCATTTCTTTTCATCTCTTCTTTCTCTTTTTCTTTATTTTCTTTCCTTTTTTCTTTCTTTCTTTCACCATAACTATGATTGTTTTTTCTTTTTTTTCATTCCTAAACTTAAATGAATGTTTTCTTTTCGTTCTTTCCAAATTTCCTAATTTTGGTCTGTTTTTCCCTCCTTCCTCTTTTCCTCCTTTTTAAAATTATTGCTTTAATTGTCAGTTTTCTTTTTTTTTTTTCCTTTTGCTTTGCTTCCATCCCTTTATTTTTGATTCATTCTTGTTTATTCTTTTCTCTTCTTTTTATTTTTTTAATATGCAATTAAAGTAATATATTGATTTGTCTGTTTTTTCTCCTTTTTAATTGCTTTATTGTCATGTTTTCTTTTTCCTTTCTTCCATCCCTTATTTGATTTCATTCTTTGTATTCTTCTCTTCTTTTTATTGCATTAAGTTATATATGATTTTCTTTGTTTTGTACTCATATTTATGTACTGCATTCTGTTTTCTTTCTTCCATTCCTTCTCTTTCATTTTTTTCTCAAATTCTATATCTAGCTTTTCCATTCCATCCTCTTTCCCTTTTATTTTTCTTATACTCCTTCCTTCCTTTCTTTCTTTTTTTCATTCCTTAATTTAATGTTTCTTTTTTTATTTCTTTCATTCTAATTTCTGTTTTTCTCCTTTTTATTGCTTTATTTTAGGTTTTATTTTTTTCATCCCTTGATATTTTTTTCTTATTTTTCTCTTCTTTTTTTATTGCATTCTTTTAAGAATACATTGATTTTATTTGTGTCATGTTTTTGTTTTTCTTTCCCTCTCTTTTTCATTTTTATCTCAAATTTACTTGCTTTTTTCATCCCTTCCTTTCTTTCTCTTTTTTTCTTTATTTCTTTATTTTCTTTCCATTCATCCAATACCTCTGTTCTTCTTTTTTCATTTTTTCATTCTTTATTTTCTTTTTTCATTCTCCTAATTGGTGTTATTTTTTTTCATATCTTTTTTTAATAACCTAAGAATATTTTTCATTTTTAGAAGTTTTCTCAGGTTTTTCGTGACTTTCTTAATGCCACTATTTGCCCATTTCATCCATTACTTTGTTTCCCATTTTTATTTCTATCATCCTTAATTTGTCTATTTTCTTTCCTTTTGGTGTTTAATTGCAAACCCACTATCTTGTTCTCCATCCCACCATTTAAATTGTATTTACATATTTTATTTTTACTTTCATCTTTGTCTAAATCTCTTTACTGTCTCATTTTTCTGTGTGTATTTGGTTTTCTTTCAATCTTTCCCTTTAATTTTGGCTTATTCAATATTCACCAAATCTTTTTCTTTTCTTTTCCTTTCCTATTTATTTGTTTTTTCTGTTTTTCCTCTTTGTTATTTTAGAAAGTAAAATATGACTCCCAGAGTCACGCTGTCAGGTGTGGCAAGAGCACATAGGCAACCGGTACGGGAGTGAGGGGACCGCTGGTTCTGGTCTGGGCTGGCCTTAATGTGGCGTTGTTTCCTCGGTTTATTTGAAGGATATATTGCTTTTTCTGTTTGTGCAAGTTTGAGGATGGCATTCCATTTTCTTCCTTCCTTTTTTCTTCTTTCACTTCTCTCTTTTCTCTCTGTCATTTTATTTGTCCTTTCATTTCCCTTTTTTATTGCATACATTCCTTCCTTTTCTCCCCTGTTCTCTTGTTTTCACCTCTCCTTTCATCTTTTTCAACTTATTTTTGCCTTTCTTTTCATCCTGTCTTTCCCCTGTCTATCTTTATTCATTATTTTATTCTTTTCAATTTTTATTCTTCTTTCATCCAATTATTTCTCTTTTTCTCACTTCAATCATTTTTTCTTCCTTTGTTATTTTTTCTCTTTCTGCCATCCCTTCTTTTGCCTTTTCTTTTTAATCATTTTTCTTCCTTTATTTTTTCCTTTCTTTCATCCTTTCTGTCCCTTTTTTCTCTTTGTAAATAATTTTTTCTTTCTTTTTCCCCTTTATTTCATCCTTCCTTTTCAGTTTTTGTCTTTCAGTCAGTCCTCCTTTCTTTTTTTCTATTTACTTATTTTTTCTTTCTGCCATACTTTCTTACGTTTACTTTTTTATTTTTTTTCCCTTTCTGGTGCATACTTTGTTCTTTCTCTTTTTCTTTCCTCTCACTTTCTTTTCTTTCTCTCTCCTGTCTTTTTTTTATTCTATCATGTTTGTACTTATTTCTCTCTCTCTTCATTCTTTCTTTCTCCTTCGTCTCCACAGGGATGATCACCTCCCCCTGCACCGTGCTTTACAGTTGGCGTGGAGGGTTTGTACATGACGTTTATCTCCCTGCGCTGTAGATAATTACACCGGGTGTGTTGTTATAACTAAGGACGGGTTTCCTCGGCGGCAGCAGAGAGGTGAGGGAGCCCAGAGCTGGCCGTCCCTTCTTGCTTTCATTAAATGCTCGGTGCATCTTGTGTTTGTGTTTTTCTGCATCATTTAAGCCACACCACAGAGCAGCCTTTAATTTCTGAAGTGTTCCTCACCAGCTCTGGCTCCAGGCGCCAGCAGCGTCCGGCGGCTTCCGTCACACCACACACACCACACACACCACACACACACTCCCGGTACTCCACCGCTAATGATAAGGAAAGACCACACCACTGCAGTCACACGGCAAAATCAACAAACCATATTCTACGTCTAATACTAACAAAAACACACGAAGATTTATGAGTACAAACACTTTATAAGGTCACTAACTATAACCATAACTATATTCTTATTCCTTTCTTTTACCCATTACTTGGCTTTTTCATATCCTTCTCCTTTTTATTGCATTATCTTAATTATATACATGTTTTTCTTTCCCTGTTTCTCCCTTTTATTGCACTTTTCTTTTCATCCTTTCTCTCATCCATAACTCTCTTTTTTTTTGTCTTCTTTCATTCCTAATCTGTATGCTTTTCGATTTTGTATTATATTGTTGTAGTGTTTACTTTTTTCCTTTCTTTCATCCAATATTTATCATTTTTTATTACTTTGTACTTTATTTACTTTTTTTGCTGCATTATCTTAATTATATACGGCCTCATTTTTCTGTATTTCATTCCATTTTCTTTTTCCTGTTCCTTGTTTTTTCCTCCCTTCTTGCTCCATTTCTTTTTTCAGCCCTTCTTTCTTTTGTCTGCCCTTTTTTCTTTCATCCCTCTCTTTTTTATTTTCCTTTCCCACTTTTCTTTGTCATCCCAATTTTCTCTTTTTCTTTATTTCTTTCCTTTCTTTCATCCATTGCCACTCGGATGTTTTGTCATGTGTCTGTTTTTCTTGTCTTATTATTGCTTTATCTTAAGTATATATTGGCTGATGAACTTCGGCTCATTGGAAGGATCCGGCTCCTCGTTAATAGCTTCATCTGACTCATGTCAATCGAGATGTTTTCAGAGATTTTACAGAAACCTTACAGTTCCTTTCGGCAGCCTTGTGCTTGTATAATAATAACGTTGCTGCTTTATTATGGCTGAAGAGCTGATGTTAGATAACCTAACCATACTAGGGTATGACACCGGATCCATACAGTGTTATCTCCTATAGTATGTTAGGCTTTATGCAAAGCCAAATCAATAACTCAACAGTAAAGTTTGCAGTTGGCTGATTAAAAGTAACTTTAGCTCGACTCCTGGTAGATCCCCTTCCCCTTTCGCTGATCTACTGTTCCACCAGGCTTCATTCTCTTAAACCGTATAGATTTCAGTCTCTGCAGAAATAAAGCGCACACACTCCTTGCGAACCAGCAATTTAGATCGTAAGTTATCGGCGAGAGGCGAGCCACGCTCACAATACACTAAAGCGAAATCATCTATCACCACGCAGTTAAAAAGAAAAAAAAAGCCCGCAGCACAGAAGGAAGAGAAAGAGGAAATATTTACACGGGCCCACTGGGCCTCCTCGTACGCAAAAATGCAGAAATATTACCAAAACGCTACCTTTTTTATGAGACGAATTGCATCATTAAATAACATTATAAAACACCAAAATGCACCATTAATTTTACCCGAAAACAGACGCCGCCTCCCGCCTCAATCGCTGGTTAGCCCCACGGGGCGACATTTTCAAACCCATTCGATCCCATTATGCAAATGGGCGCGGCGAAGAGGAGGACGGATCTGTGAAGACGTGTTACGAGGCTCATCACTCTGCAATGGGGAAATAAATGACTCCCTAATTGTCTGGCATGGAAAAGAGAAACGGACTAATCGAGCCTGCAGCCCAGGCAGCGGCTCGTGCGGGGGGCTTCCTCGTCCCGTTACCAAACGCAGAAATACTCAACGAACGTTGCTGATCCTGCAGTCGCCCTCCGTCCAGGGGAAGCTGGGCTTACAGTCGGAACAGGCAAAGAGAATGAGTTACCAGCTACAAGCCTTCAAAGATCAGCTGTAATACAACGAGTACAAACCTCCATAGGTTATTATCCTTACTAGTCACCCATGTATTACCTTACCAGACCTCAAACGCCGCCTGTGTGGTTTGCATGTTCTCCCCATGTCCATGTGGGTTTACTCTGGGTGCTCTGGTTCCCTCCCACAGTTCAAACACGTGCATGAGGTTAATTGAATACAATAAAATGGGCCGATCTGAGTATGTAAGACTACTTAGAATATTAACCTTGTGCTTGTCAAGCTAAACTAAATAAACCAAACTAAACTCAACAAACCAGCCTTACCAGATGTGCCAATTGTAACTTTTTTCAATTTTCAACTTTTTCTGATTTGGTGTTGTAAAATGCATTCATATCTATTTTAATAAGGTATTTTAATGAATATTTTGAGCCTTGCACTAGTGTATGATAAGCTATAAAATGCCTACATAACAAACAATGAAGATTTTCTTAAGATAATGCTTGAGAGCTTAAGTTGTTTTTCGAGAATTGCTTTTATAAACATTCTTATGAACTTCTTAATGTTTGTCTTAAAAACATCCAGCAGTTTTTCTTAAGAAAGCTTCTGTTAATCCGGCCCTGGGACGATATTCACGAAAGTGTCTTAAGAATGAAAATCTTCTTAAATATGTGTTTATCTTAACCTTATTCTTAAGCAAAAAGTTAAAAATTGTTATTCTTCAAATAACTTACATTCTTAAATACGTTCTTAAATGTTTTCCTAACCTTACGATAGCCTCAGTTGTCTTAGGCTGTAAGAGTTGATGAGGTAAGCATCGAAATTTAAAACTAATAGTTTATTTATTGGAAATAAGGCCGATAACATTTCAATTCAAAAGTTTAAAAGCCTTTTGAGTGAAGGTCGTCCTTAAGATAGAAAAGTTGGCTACATAAGGAAAGGAAACAGCAAAGCTGCTGCTGCTGCTCTAGTCTGTGTTTTAGTTGGAAGTTTCGTAAGTTTTTTTTATTGCTTGGTTTGATGTTTTTACGCTGTTTAAGGGATTAAAGTAAATAACAGAAAAAACAGAAAATACAAATTCAAAATGTGTCTCACGCCGCATATTGTAAGCTGTAAATGATGAAGATTTTCTTAAGATAATGCTTGAGAACATAAGTTTTTTGTGAATTGATTTTAAGTACATTCTTGTTAACTTCTTAGTGTTTGTCTTTAGAAATTTCGAGTTTTGTCATAAGACAGCTTTCATAAATCTTAATCAAAAATCTTCGTAAATGTGTCTCTTAACTTCAATGTTAAGCAAAAGGTTCAAATAACTTCTTAAGAATTCTTATTTTTTCTTAACTCTTTCCTTAAGTATGATTCTAAGAACAAGATGTATTCTTAAAAATATGATATAATGTTTTCTTAACCTTACAATAGCCTCACACTTATAAGAGATGACAAGGAAAGCATTGAAAGTTTCCAAACTGTAAACAGTAGAGTTATATGGGACTGTGGTAGCCTAGCGGGTAAGGTACTGGACTTTGGACCAGAAGGTCCAGGGTTCAAATCCCACCTCTGCCAAGCTGCCACTGTTGGGTCCTTGAGCAAGACCCTTAACCCATAATTGCTTGGATTGTAAGGTTGTATCAATTGTAAGTCGCTCTGGATAAGGGCGTTTGCTAAATGCTGTAAATGTAAATGTTATTTTAGTCTATCGTAAGATTAAGAAAAGATTTAAGAACAGAATGTTTTCAAGAATCCCACTTGTTCTTAAAATTTTTGAGTTATTTGAAGAGTAACATTTTTCCATAACTTTTTTCCTTAAGAACAAAGTTTCTCTCTTAAGATACTTTTATGAATCTGGTCCGAGGACTATCAAGGTCCACGAAACCCAAAACAAATTTATCCTTGAAACTTAAAATCAGTTCCAAAAGTAGCTACTGCACAGGCTAAGTAATGGAATTGCGTACGACCCGAGCCGGCAATAAGAGACTCAAAACACACATCTTTTCCGAGGCGACATTTGAAAGAATGAACTCTGGTTCTGGTGGTTATTTTTCAGCCGTGTCTGTGATGGATTATTTGTCCTGCTCTTCTCCTCCTGAGCCGGCTGAGTTTATGAAACGAGCGCCTCGCCTTTCAGAAGCTAAACAAACACAGCTTTATCACAGCTTCATCAGCAGGAACGCTCCGGCGCGCTGAATCCCGCTCGCAAAAAGCCTGGGGTCCAAATCGAGCTAAAGCAAACAGGATCCGGAGCGTCGCGTCTGCGTTTTCGGCTCCTCGCGCACCTACGAGCGCATCCCGACGGCGACCCCTAACCTTTGGCGCTCGCACATGCACACTCGCCAGCGATCGCGGCATGACAAATGGATGCTAAAGGTTTGCCTATTAATCAAGGCAGATTTGTTTTGGTATTGCATTTTTGTCCCGCTCTGGGGGCGGAGTAGCTAATTATATCGTGCTCCATATTCCGATGCGTGCTTTGTTTATTTCTGCGACCATTCTTTCCTCCTTCCTCCTTGACGTTCCTCAGCAGCCGCGCCGAGCGTGATTAATTCGGAGAGGATTTTGACTCTAAACAGAAAAGTCTCGTTGAGGTGCTGATTTATTTATGGATGCCGCCCATGGCATTAATTATGCCGCTGCAGGTGCAGGGCCCAATTTGTCTTCCCCCCCTTGCTGCAGGGGCAGGAAGTGACATCATCAACAGCCAATCTGGGTGGCAGACATCCCATTCCATGGACAGACATGCTATGGACTGTCCATGGAATGCTTCATATAATTACACAAACTTGCTGATGCTCGGTTTGAACTTCAGCAGCTCTTCTAAATGCCTAAATGCACTGAGTTGCTGCCGTGTGATTGGCTGATTAGACATTTGCATACCTAATAAAGCCCAGCGAGGATCCCCAGTCCAATCCTAGGATGATTATTGATGACCCGCAGTAACTGGGGGTTTGGAGGATGGTTTGAAGAACTGAGGAGCGTGCCGCTCTCTTTCATCGGATGCTGACAGTTGTAACAGCGAGCAGGAGCAAACTGAGAGAGAGGCTCGTTATAAACCGGCCTTGACCGACACACTGGCTCGGATTTACTCTGACAAGAATGAGCTAACAGTGTGTGTGACTTGAACACTTCCTCTCCATGAATCATCTGGGGTTTTTTATTTTTCAGAAGGAGAGAGAAAGCAAATAGAGAAGGACTGGTTCTGCTTCATAATAAGAAATAAAAATCTGTCTATTAACTACGGATGTAAAAAGCTGGTCATCTCAACAGCCAATCAGCGCTGCGGATTCACAAGCAGAGGCGGGAGTTTAAGAGCAGTCCATCTTCCTAATCGGTCGCGTTCTCGCTTGCTCATTAGCTCACCTTTGTTCTAGATCCTGTTGTAACTTGGTTGGTGTGTTTAGAGACTAGGTTGTGTGTGGATGACTTTCCTCTGCTTATTTGTACCAGCTGTACATGGTGTTCGTTAGTGTAAGCACCTGTCCTACTGTAAGTAGTACTCCTTTGTTTGTCCTCTAACCTATAACTATATGAACTGCTTCACATTCACTCGTTGTGTCTCTGATTCATCTGGCCGATCTTCCCTGTTTTCTCTAATACTGTCTATCAAAGTATTTTTGGCTTCTGTCAACCAAAAGTATCAGGACCATCATACCGTCCTCTTAAGTGTCACGGATTTTAAGTACACAGGGTCGTAACACTCGTGTTTTCACTTACGTTTCTTGTAGCAATACCCTTTGTATTTACATTACAGTAGCATAAATAGAATATGTCACTACAGTAATGTCTGATCAATGTCTATTTTGGTAACGACCTGTTTCACAGGTCTGTTCTCTGTTCCCTGTTCCTCAGCTCATGCAGTTCTTTAGCCGGTGTTGTGTCTGGAGAGTCACACTAAACCCTGAACCTTCTGGTCCACAGCCTTGACCTCTGCCATACTGGAAGCTGTGGTAAATCTAATCTAGAATTATATTCAGAAAATGGGGTGACCGGAGGGCGGCTGAGGTCAGCTCGGGGGGCCAAAGGTACATCATAAACAATATTGACGTTATAGCTTGTGTGAACATTAAAGTGATAATCCCTTCACCTGGACTCGGTTTAATTTGACAGATGATAATCTTTCTTTTCCTGGTTCATGTGTCCGAATTTAATTGTATTTCTGTTTGCATCTTGCGGAAGTTGCGTTAAATTCTTCTCATGTCGCTCTCCATCTGGCCAACACTGCAAAGTCATTTTGGACAACATTTATTACTACATATTGTTTTTGTTCTCAAAGAATGTTCTTTCAGGCACCACTCCGACCCTCCGCAGCAAAAAAACTCGACCACATTATCCCCCTCCCCAGCACCTCTGCAGAAAATCAGATTTTGTAGGAAATCTGATCAAAAGTTTGCATGATAATGGCAAAGCTCTGGGTTAGCATGAGTCAGACAATAAGCAGATTTCTACTTTGCAACCAGAAGGATGAGACGTATGCTTCCAACTTATTTAACCAACAGTTGTAAGTCCCTTCGGGTAGGAGCATCCACTCAATGCTGTAAATGTAGCTGATCTATGGTGAAGGTAACAGATCAAACCCGTAGGCCTAGAGTTACAGTGGTGCTTGAAAGTTTGTGAACCCTTTAGAATTTTCTATATTTCCGCAAAAATACGACCTAAAACATCATCAGTCCTAAAAAAAAAGATAAAGAGAACCCAGTTCAACAAATGAGACAAAAATAATAATTGGTAATTTATTTATTGAGGAAAATGATCCAATATTACATATTAGTGAGTGGCAAAAGTATGTGAACCTTTGCTTTCAGTATCTGGTGTGGACCCCCCTGTGCAGCAATAACTGCAACTAAATGTTTCCTGTAACTGTTGATCAGTCCTGCACACCGGCTTGGGGGAATTTTAGCCCATTCCTCCATACAGAACATCTTCAGCTCTGGGATGTTGGTGGGTTTCCTCACATTAACTGCTCACTTCAGGTCCTTCTACAACATTTTGATTGGATTAAGGTCAGGACTTTGACTTGGCCATTCCAAACATTAACTTTATTCTTCTTTATCCATTCTTTGGTAAAACGACTTGTGTGCTTAGGGTCGTTGTCTTGCTGCATGACCCACCTTCTATTGAGATTCAGTTCATGGACAGATGTCCTGACATTCTCCTTCAGAAATCTCTGATGTAATTCAAACTCAAAACAGACCCAAACCATGATACTATCACCACCATGTTTCACAGATGGGATAAGGCTCTTATGCTGGTATACAGTGGTTTCCTTTCTCCAAACATAACGCATTTTTTTAAAACCAAAACGTTCTATTTTGGTCTCATCCATCCACAAAACATTCTTCCAATAGCCTTCTGGCTTGTCCACGTGATCTTTAGCAAACTGCAGACTAGCAGCAATGTTCTTGTTGGAGAGCAGTGGCTTTCTTTTTGCAGCCCTGCCATGCACACCATTGTTGTTCAGTGTTCTTCTGATGGTGGCCTCATGAACATTAACATTAGTCAGTGTGAGAGAGGCTTTCAGTTGCTTAGAAGTTATCCTGAGGTCCTTTGTGACCTCGCCAACTATTACACACCTTGCTCTTGGAGTGGTCTTTGTTGGTCGACCACTGCTGGGGAGGGTAACAATGGCCTTTTTGAACAATTGAATTTCCTCCATTTGTACACAATCTGTCTGACTGTGGATTGGTGGAGTCCAAACTCTTTAGAGATGTTTTTTTAACCTTTTCCAGCCTGATGAGCATCAGCAACTCTTTTTCTGAGGTCCTCAGAAATCTCCTTTGTTCGTGCCATGATACACTTCCACAGACATGTGTTGTGGAAGAGCAGACTTTGATAGATAACCTTTTCTTTAAATAAAACGGTCCCACTCACACTGATTGCATCCCATTGAATTGAAAACACCTGACCTCTAATGGTCACCTTCAAACTACTGCTAATCCTGAGGTTCCACATACTTTTGCCACTCACTAATATGTAATATTGGATCATTTTCCTCAATAACATAAATGACAGCAGTTATAATATTTTGTTTCATTGTTTAACTTGGTTCTCTTTCGCTACTTTTTAAGACTTGTGTGAAAATCTGAATATGTTTTATGTCATATTTATGCGAGAACCTATAGAAACTTCTAAAGTTTCACAGACTTTCAAGTCGCCACTGTATTTTTTCAAGTTAATAATGTTTACTTTTGTTCTCTGCCCTTTAAACAGTTAGCCATTTCCTCAATCAACTGCACGTCCAGCTCCGCTTCTCTTTGCATCACTTGTCAAAACGGCCTGGAGTGTAAACGTCTTAGGTTGACGAGGCAGAGCGCTTCGGCAGGAGTTCGAACGCGACCGCTAAAGTGTCTGCTCCTCCGCTGCTAGGTCATCAGGGTAATAAATTAGCACTCTGACTGTCCCTGCATAAGCATCTGACAGTTACAGACGTTCCTCCTTCAGTCCGTGTGAGAGCTGCGTTCACTGCTGTAGCTACGCTGTTGTATCCCCAAGCCCAATGTTTTGCATCAAAACATTATGCTAATATGCCACACGTTGGATTTTTTATGAACACAGCATCAGCCTGGGTCTCACTGCATCACTTAAAACGCCACGACTTTTTTTAACCATTTAGAACAGATTTGGGAAACTTCAGGCTTTCATGCGTCAGACATACCACTGAAGAACCAGAGACTCAAAGAGTGAATGGGAACCAGTTTATATGACGGACTTCTGCTCATAAACTCCTGCCTCTAGATAAGGCTAAGTAATATTATTGGTTTCATTAACATCATCCCAAACCTGAACATTTTATAAGTGAGTAAAATGGCTCTGTCTTTCAGAGGAGGAGAGGGAACAACAGAGGGCAAGGAACGTGAAGACGAAATAAAACCCAGTCCAGTGCTGAGTATGAATCAATCGGCCCCCCTGTTTGCTCATTTAGAAAAGCTCTTACCTCTCAATTTTTTGGATTCTGTGTAAGAATGCAAAACGTTTTAACGGAGCCCGGATGGAGGCATCCCTTCTTCATAAGGTGTGGCCACGACTTATTAAGGTGTAGGAACAAGATCCTAAAGCATCCAAAAGAAACGATAGTGTAACTTCTCATTATTATCCCAGTCCCACACCTTCCTAACTTGTTACTACGCATTAAAATCTCTTTCCCACACCTTAATAAGTCGTGGCCACGCCTTAATTATATTAGGAAGGCACGTCAGCAGCAGGGCTCTGTACGTTTTGGATAAATGTGCTGACTGCACTCTTCACTCTGATCTGTACCTGGCCTTTGAGGTGGGACAGCGTAGTCTCTGCTCATTATGGCCTGAATTAGTGGCCCACGCAGGCCTGATTAGCCCCCTAGTGACTGGACACACACACACACACACACACACACACACACACACACACACACACACACACACACACTTCTCCGCCTCCAGTGTTGTCTCTTCATTCGTCTGTCAGCTCACTCGTTTCTCCGTTACAAATTGCCGGCGGCTCGCAGTGGCATGCATCACGGCCCGTTCGGGCCCCTTCATTTATTACCCAGTTTGTTTGCACTCTTATCCACGGCCTTGCCTGGCCGAGCCATCCATCAAAACGCACACACACACACACACGCATGCACACACACACGCGCACACACACACACGAGGCTCATCCCTCCCTCCGACGCCACGCTCATCTTTTTATTCGCCTGTTCTCTTTCTCTTGTCTTGTTTAATCTTGCTGTCTTTGTCAAACAAGTGTATTATGTCAAAAACAGAAACTTGGCATGACTTAGTTGGAAATAAACACTACAGAGGGCGTGGCATGTAGTGAGCCACACCTTCCCTGGGAGGAAGCTGGGTATAAGAGAAATAAGAGAAAGTCCTAGAGAAGAGAGTTTGGGATTAACTGAAGGGTGATTTGATTCGGTATCATATGAATGAAGTTGTAAAAAGCGCACAAACGTTTTATCTGATTATAGGTGCCACTCTTGTTGGCACCATTGTATCTCCAGCAATGGATCTTGCCCTATAACCCTTTGGGCACAGGGCTTTCTCCAATGCCAAGCTGTAGAGATGAATAAAAATAACACATTCTACATTTTTATTTAGTTTGTGCATAATGCTTTAAAAAATGCCCCTTTTTGTCTATTATGCTTTCAAAATGCCCCTTTTTGGGCACACCTTTTCCTGAAATGCCAATATTTGTCCATAATGCTTCCATAATGCCCCTTTATGGACACAGCTTTTTTCTGAAATGCACATTTGTCCATAATACTTTTTCAATGCCATTTTTTGTCTATAGTGCTTTCATAATGCCCTTTTGTGGGTACACCACTTTCGGAAATGCCCATTTTTGGCTTTCAAAATACTCCTCTGGGCTTTCTCCAATGCCAAGCTGTATAGACATGAATAAAAATAATCCGTTCTGTGTTTTTATCATTTATGTTATTATAAAAACACACATTTTGATTTCTTTAAAGAATTAATCACTTTTTATAATTTTATTGGAGTTTTACAGTCTGGATAGGTGACAAGACCTAGCAGCAAAATATCAATGATTAAAACATAAAAGAAAACCATATAAATGGTGCATAAGTGTTTTTTGTTAATGCAATAAATGCTGATTCATACCTTTTGAATAATCGCCTATTTACTTCATGGAGATATTTGGGTTGGAAGCCAGAAATAAATGCTTCTTGGTAATGGATTGGTGTCTCCTGTCCACTGAATGGATGCCATTTCCATCCCCAGAACATTATACGTATGCATAATTAATATAATTAACTATAAAATCGTTTTATTAATAAGCAAAGTGCCCTGCACAGTGATGCATTTGCAAATTTAAGGTATATAAATTCAAACATGACTAAAACTACCTAGAAAACTGAAAAAAAGCCCTTTTTTCCATTGTTGTGTCACTCCATATCCCATCTATGCCTTAATTTTTTATTTTTCCATAATAAATCCATAATATTTTAGTTTAAAATACACAGTGATCTAGGGTTTTCACTCAGTCCTGTTACCCTAACATATTCCCACTTCTGAAACTTAGAGAACAGTCCACAAGTCACATGATCAATAGGAAGCTGGATCACCTTACCAAAAGTAATGTTTGATGATAGTGTAATGACGGAGAAGGTCAATCTCAACTATTTATACATGTTATTTGTTTATAGTAAAACACATTTTCGTAAATTAGTAGAATGCTGATATAATAATAATGCTATTAGCATGGACGTCATCTGGTTACGTTTTATGTATTTGCTAATAATGTGCTTAAAAGTTGCCGGAGATTGACCAGTACTCATTATTATGAATAGTTAAATGTGTGTGTTGTTAGATTCGGTGTTCAAACGCTATACACAATGAAGGCTAACAAGGAAATGGCGCTGAAGTTCATCACTTCCGCCCTTTATGTTACTGAACGCTGCGTCTGTCCGTACGATAGCAACACCATTGGACTCTCTCTGCCAATCACCATGCAGTTGGGCTGAAGAAATGGAAGCGTTACAAATCCTGCCCAGCGTTGCAGCGGATTCAGGTGAGTTCAATCAGCAGTCTCGTTAAGGGTTGTGGGATCACCTGTGGCTGCCGGGCTCTTCTGCCTCTATAACCGCAGCTGTTTGGTTCCTCAGCCCCCTAGAGAAGCAGGGGGTATGCTGGAGATTTGAGGCAGGCACAGTTCCTGAAAGCAATATAGTTTAAAATCTCAATGTTAAGTCAAAAGACAGCAGAAAGTTTGAGAGCATCTAAAGGGCTTCCAGTGCAGCTCCAAAAAAGGAGTGTCCTCTTACTAATGCTGCCAGTTTTTTGTTTTGGAGCTCCTTTTTATAAGAAAAAGTCTAAAACACACTGCATTTTGTGAAAACATGTTGTCAGAGGTGTTGTGCAGACCCCAATGGTTTTGCATTAAGACGGTTTTTGCCTTGAGTTCAAACAAACTTTAATTTTGCTGTTGGCTCCTGAAAACAAAAACACACATGCAGATCTTGTAACAGTTTGAGTTAAAATCTGTATAGAAGCTGACATATTTTGCTCTCAAAATGGTGACATGGCTGCTAAGTGTCCAACAAATCCTCAGCAATGGAAAGAATGAGGTTTATTGAATTAATAACCCCAATAACTAGAAAACTATATGGGATTTAACAAATAACCTTTGATTTCGTTTAAAAGGAGCCCTGTAAAATCTTGCCTATCCATCCTGGCAAAAGCTTTACCAAACCCACTTTCACTGCACTGACATGAGAAATGGACTCCCAGCCAAACTTCCATTAATCACATTCTCACCTATCAATATCCGCTCCGTGTCGAGTGCTAATCACTTAACCTGCTGATAACCGAACAAATGAAGGAATCGATGTAAGCTGGGAGAGCTGAACTGCACCTCTGCCATTCTCACAACGCGTACACACAACGAGTACAGATTATATATATGCAGGCAGTGGACTAATAATATCGGAAACCCACAATGGTCATTATTTTTCATGACGTGCTGGGTCTTGCTGGTCAGAAATCCCACACTGAAGTAGCAGAGATGATGCAGATAGGACTCAAAGAATCCTATATTTTCCACATCAGTAAATATAAATACCAGGTTTGTACATGCTGCTTATAATAATGCACCTTTTTGTCTGCATCGCTGTATGAAACCAGCCCAAATACGTGCCCCGTTTTGGGCACAAGGCTTTCTCACATCCCCCATTTTGAACACAGGGCTTTCTCTTATGCCTCGGCTACTTTTGGAAACATCAATTTTGGGTACATTTATTTTTTAAAATGCCCATTTTCTTGTGCACACTGCTTTTGAAAAAGGGCCCATTTTGTGAGCTGCATTCCATAACATGCTCCTTTATGTGCACAAGTTTGTCTGAAATACAGATTTTTGTCTGTAATGCTTTCGAATACCTCTTTATGGACACACCTTATTCTGAAATGCCCATTTTGCCCATAATACTTTAAAAATGCCCATTTTTTTTGTCTATAAACCTTTTTAAATGCCCTTTTTGGGCACACTTTTTTACTGAAATTTACATTTACAGCATTTGGCAGACGCCCTTATCCAGAGCGACTTACAACTGATACCATCTTACAATCCAAGCAATTGTGGGTTAAGGGTCTTGCTCAAGGACCCAACAGTGGCAGCTTGGCAGAGGTGGGATTTGAACCCTGGTCCAGAGTCCAGTACCTTAACTGCTAGGCTACCACAGTCCCATATGAAATGCCCATTTTTGCCCATAATACTTTCAAAATGCCCTTCATTCTGAAATGCCCATGTTTTTCCAATGCTTTAAAAATGCCCTTTTTGGGCACACCTTTTTCAAAAACGGCCGTTTTTCTCCATGATACTTTAAAATGCTTTATAATGCTTTCTGAAACACCCTATTTTGGCCATTCTTCAAGTAATGCCCTTCCTTGGTCCTCTTTGCATTAAAATCGCCCCGTTTTAATCGGAACACTTTCAGAATTGCCCTGCTTATGCCCTGCTCGTGCATTTATGCACGCTGCTTTTAGAATTGCCGCAAAATGTCAAGGAACGCCTGTCCATACCACTTTCTCAGGTGGCACACTAATTCATGGTGCTGGGTACATGGCCTTCAGAAAACCGTCCTTACTTTCCCTAATGCCCTGCTTTGGGCATAAGCCTTTATTAAAATGTTTATTAAAATACATTTTGTCTCTTTATCAGGACTGTAGCATGCTGTATGTGATTTAAATGCACCTGTTGATTGTAGTCACTTTTTTGTCCAGCTGTTTAATTGGTCCTCTACATTTTGTGTACCAGATGCTAAAACAATGATTGATTTGTAGTTTACACAACATCTTTGTGGAAACCTTTTCAGGACTCGCACTGCCAGCACAATTAAACGCTGCTCTGAGATTGAGCTCATTGACCCGGGGCATGTTTTCCTGTACGGCCACAAAACTGTTTTCCTCCCATACGCTCCGGTGAGTGAAAGAACAATCAATAGCGTTAATTGTGTTTTCAAGCAGGCACTTGCTTTTAGAGCGAGGAGGAGGGGTGGAGGGGGCAAAATCAGAGTACAGTATAACACACGAGGATGTGTAAAACGCAGTATTAACATTTAGGACCTTAGGAGTGATGAGTGTGAGTTACCATGACTGTAAGCCTAACAGTGTGTTTGTGGAAGCTTATATTGGCCTCATATGGCAACGTTCACATTATAGAGTCCTAAAGCAGCTCTAATAAACATCAGGCAATATGGATAAGAATAAGGCTTTGCCAACTAACTTGATTACTTTGGATTTACAATGAAAAGTAGATCAACTCATTGACAGATGTGATTTGCATATGTCTATTTTATTTTATTAATAATTTGGATTTGTAAAACGCCCTGTGTGTTGTAATCTGGAACGCTATTCGAGTTTGGGAGCGATTACCTTCTCCCATGTTTAAGAAGACGAAAAGGCAGTTAGTTTGCAGCACGTTACAAATACAATGTTTAGGGTTAGTTTTTATTTACTCTGTGCATTTACTGTAAAGACTAAACTATGGAAGAAACAGAAGGCGTTAGATTTAAACTCGGTGACAAAAAATAACTCACCAAGAAGTTGTTGGAATCGAATGAATCTTTATATGTATGAATGTAACCATGATATACGCAAGTGATCAGGATATTAGAGTGAAAGGATAAGTCTATTGGGGAAAACTGTACAATTGAAAGGAGGCTCTAGCACCCTGTTAGGCCACCTCTAGCCTGGATACAGGATGAGATATGGTTGTTTATGGAGGTGTACAGGTTCTGTATGGTATACAGAGGCACATTTACCCACATACGTTACAGCTGGGCCTGTAGATCCTGCACACTTGTAGTTTGCTGAAGCTGGCGTCCCTGCTGATCCCATAAATGCTTGATTGGTGATAAATCTGGCAACCGAGAAGGGCAAGGAAGTGTTACAATCTGGCAGACTTTTGCTGTGTGTGGGCGGGCATTATCCTGCTGAAAAATGCCAGTTGGAAGCCCTGCCATGAGAGGCAACACAGGATGTCCTGCACATATTGCTGATCTGTTAGTGCCCCTCATATCACTACCCAGGGTGACCGACTGTCGAATGCGATGGCTCCCTAGATCATCACACCAGCAGTTGGGGCAGTGTGTCGCTCCACAGCAAAGGCAAAGAAACGACCATCTTGCTTCTGTCAGTCCAAAGATGTCCCCCCACTCAAAGTCACCTGGGTAAAATGTCTAGGGTGTGTCTCTCACCAAGAGGTACACCTCCCAAAAGTACCTCTGAGAGCCTTTTTATATGGCAGCAGGGATTGTGCCGATTGTGTGTTTGTTTTAATTAATGATTTGTTCATTGACAGACATGTTGTCAGTTTGAACTTGGTGTATCAAATGGACAGCTTTGGGTTGCCAGTTCTCCCCTGTTAAAAACATCTGCTGATTCGTGAACAGCGTTTCTGAAAATGTGAACAAGCACAGCGTTTTAAAACTGATTATCATGCCATAAATATTAAGGGTCTGATCAATTGTAAAATAAAATATAGCGGATCCAAACCATTCCTTTTTATACGAGGGAAGCTCCAATCGAAGGTAGGCTGTGGAAAGAATGTGTGCTGGGGCAAAAAGGCAGGAGGAAACCCATTAAGGAGCAGCTTATGGTGCGTTCAGTGGTGTTTTTTATAGTTTTATGGCCTCTCGGACTCCGAGCGCTAAGCCGCCGCTGCGTTCAGGAGGCCAGCTGTCAGCGCATGAAGGATCTCCGGCTCCGATTCACTTGTTATTGCGCTGTCCGAGTGACAAGTATACCTATAGAGTCAGTATTTATTTCAGGAATGTTTTGTTCTGTTTTGCCGCTGTGATGAATGTTTCTTTTATAAATCCCGCGCTGGGCCTTTTAAGCCGTAAACAATATTTCTCGCAGGCTGAAGATCCCTTGTGCAGCACTCTTGAGGAACCTTGAGATTTCCTGGCCGTGATTTAATGGCTCATAACTCCTGAAAGGCAATCCTTCTCTTTTCGGCTCCTTCCTCCCAGTCCTGCTCCTCTTCTTCTCCGTGTCTAAGCTGGAAATCCTAACCTGATAAAGCTTTTATTTTTTCTGATTGGTCTTGCAAATTTCCTAAACATCCCACTCTTTTCGTAAGGTGCATATTTATTGAGCCCATTTGTGTGCAATGAGAAAGGGGACCAAAGGGTGCTGGAAGAAATCAACAGAGGAAAGATGGTGCTTATTTTTCTGTGCAAAATCCAGTGTTCAGCAAAAAGTGTCCCAGAAGTGGCAAAATGAATAAAAATGAAAAAATGCTGGTACCTCAACATGCATTCAATTAAAACAGCAACTACGGCCATGTGGAGTTCCATAAGGATCTGCTTTAGTACCAGTTTTATAGTGCGCTCATGCTGTATACAGTGTAATATGATGGCTATTCGTGCGTTTGCATCGATTGTCATGCACAACCATTATTCTTATCTTTGTATCTTTTATCAAACGTGAGCACTTATAGAAAACAAAAAAGAAAGTTGAACAATACCATGTTTCTTCCTGCCTTTCAAGACTGAGATTCTCTTTCTGTCAGCAGGTGTCACAAGGGATCTCTTGTACTAGTTTTCTGTCATTCAGACATGAATTAGATGAATATAAGACCGGGCCAAGACCGGGAGTGGCCGAGACCGAGACCAGATTATGATTTTTTCATCATACAAGAATAAAAAGGATGGAAAAAAATTAGTTTGCGATTTACTTTAAGTTCATTATCATTGAGTATACATGAAATATGTTAATAAATATTATATTTCATGATATATTTTGTAAAATATAACCTTAAATTTTATTTAGGCCTGTAGCGAAAGGACTGAATTATTCTGTTTTAGTGAATTGTTCATAACCAATAATGATAGTAAAAAAGTTCAGTTTATAATTAACAAATGAGGTTGAGATGAAGCCAAGTCTCCGGCTTCATCCATCAAACCCACAAAGGAAGGGACATGACTGTGTCTTTTAAGCTAACTTTTAAGATAAGGTTTAAAAAAGATCACGGTAAGTTTAATATCTGTTAGAATTTAGTTGTGAATTGATTCTGTAATTATTGAGAACACCAAACAGCTGATATTCAGAAACTGGACTTCAGTATGTGAAAGGCAAATTCCAAATGATTTTTGGGTTTCTGACATGCTGTGCTGAGTTTGACAGATAAAACTCATTTGAAAATAAATCTCTTTATGACCGCTGTCTTTTGGCTCATTTAAAAGTGGAAACTGGAGTTAGAGCTTCATAATTTCATATGACTTGACTTGGCACTTGACTTACATTTGGAACTTGAGTTACTGAATATTACCACTTGACTATAACTTGCACATATGTGATTTACTCCCACCACACACACACACACACACACACACACACACACACACACACACACACTCCTAAGTACAATTTAAATTGCCAATAAATACACAGTGTGTAAAAATCATTAGGCTGATATCTCTAATTGTGTTTTCCTCTCCTCGAGTGTAATCCCGGCCCCCGTTCATTAACAATGTATGAATTAATTAAAGCCCTTCATAGGATTTCTCCCACTGAAGCGGCGAGATAAAGAGCATCCTGTCCCTCATCCTCCTGCTTTCTAACCTTCCCGATTCGCTAAACGCTGTCGTATTGTGTCGATAACTGAATTAATTCCGCCGGAGATCGGCCTTATTGATCGCTGCATCAATGTTATTTCATTTCTTATAGGCACTAATTACACAGGGCAATGCGAGGGGAGATCGCTCGGTAGCTCTGTAGCTCACGCTGCAGTTCTCCAACGGAAAACGCGTCTGAGAGATGATAGCTGATACACACGTTATATGGATCGCTCGACAGAACTACCTCCAACCGAGAACCGAATGTAGGATTGTGTTCTGATCTTTAAACCTCAGGCTTTAACTGACCGAGCTACAAATATCCAAAATCATCATTTATAGGCTGCTTTCTATGAGGAGGCACCTCCCAAACCCTAACCCCTAAATTAATTGTTGGAAAAGAGACATCTCCCACCCGAGCTCCTGAAACCAGAGGTACCAGGGAGGCTCATTATTGGGAACAAGTGCTCTGACGCCTGAGCTAATGGGATTCATCGGTTGTGTGGCTCTTAGCTCCACAGGTGTCGTCAGTCTCGCCCCTGTCAGTGTCCTGCCTCACCAGAGGCTTCCACCTGATGAGTTTTTCGAGTCTGGGCAGCAGGGTCTGAGGTAGCGTGAGCAGATCATTCATGACAGTAGCCAATATTTTGGGAAACAGCCAAACAACTCCTAAATGTTTTCCGTTTTTGGTGGATTGTCCATGTACCTGGCTGCCCAAGTAGGGTTTGGGTCCCTTTTTGAGTCTAGCTTCTTCCTTATAAAAATTTGGGAGCTTTTCCTTGCCACTGTCACCCTAGGCTTGCTAAAATGTGCTATAGGAATAAGTTTGATGTTGACATTAATGGAGAAAAGTGGTTCCCCAACTTTCTCTGCTCTGCCCCCCTGAGGTAGATAAGAATCTTATTCAGCCCTGAAGTTTGCATCTTTAGTTCTGTGACCGAAGCTAAAATACTAACGTATCTAACAATCATTTTAAGCTTAAGACATACTCAGGACAAGGAAAGTACAACAGGGGGCCGATAACAAAACTCGACAGAAGAACTAAAGTTAACGCCGTCTCCTTTTTATGACTGTAACGTGTCTTGAGCCCAGCATTAAACACTCCTGTTCCCACACACTTCCCTCCTCCCGCCCATCAACTCCTCTAATGAACAGAAAGGTCAAAGCGCTAATAAAACTGTTAGCAGAAACGAGTTTCCCCGATGTGTTAATGCACTTTTAATTCCTGTTAGCAAATTTCATCCCCCAGCAGTTTTGTCTTGTGCTAATGAGAAATAAAACGCTGGGTGATGTTTGGGGGGGATGTCAGGGCGGCCGAGTCGACCGGCTCTCCCCCACTGAGCTGACGCACGCCGGGTGATATTCACGGGCCGAGGACCTGCCTCCAGTCGTCCGATTAGGCTGGGTTAATTAAAGAGCAAACCTCCATCTGTTCTCCATCAGCTCGCTCCTTGAGACGCACCGAAGCCTTTTCTCTCCGTGCTTAAACAGCAGGATGTTTTATTTAACCAGACGATGACAAGAAAATTAAACGGAGGCGACTGCAGGTGTAATCGGGACAGGACCTTGCGGGGCAAGAGTAGCACATATGACTGTAGATCGGAAGCAGCAGCAGTTAAAGTGCTGGACTGTTGACCAGAATGAGGCCCTTGAATTGTAGCTTATTAAATTGTAAGGGGCGTTTGCCAAATGTTCTGGGGTTAAGGCCCTGGACTAGTACTACAAGTAAGTGCCGTTTAACATCCATCAGAGCAACGTGCGTTCACTTTAACAACCTAGGTCTTAAGTTATAATAAATAATAGGAAATAAAAATCTCTTTCATCTGTACTGTACTCTAATTCCCATATTTTACTTTATAATTATAACAGATTCCTATTTTAATTGCATTTTTATTGCAATTATTATCCTTTTTTTACACTCTAGTGCAACACTGCTGATTCACGAGCAGAGGCGGGAGTTAAAGAGCGCTCGTCATTTACTGAAAAAGCTCACTACCGGGGTCGATTTAGGATCAGAGCTTTAGGGCTGCTGTGATTCCAAACTTTTTTATATTTAAACAAACAAAAAAAATATACAGCCTGATTGATTTCTACTTTTGGCGAGAGGCCATTCATTACTAGCAGGACATCTGTCACATCTGGCGGCTTTTTGAGGTAAAGTGCCTTCACAAGTGGTGAGAGATGAGGTTGGCGAGGTTAACACGGTCTGTCCATTCCATATTTGTGAAGGAAACACGTCCGACCTCTTGGGTAGGGAAAGACGCCAACAAATGTGAGAAAACGTCCTTTAGTGCTGAGCCATAAATGCTGAGAGGTTTGTAAGTGTATTTTCCTGTCCTATTGTAAGTAGTACGCCTTTATTTCTCCTCTCTCTAACCTATAACTATATAAACTGGTTCACATTTTCTCGCTGAGTCTCATCAGGTTGATCTTCTGTGTTGTTCTGTCTGTCGATGTGTTTTCTCAGCACCATTTATACACAGTTTTCTGGTGAGAATACCCTTTATTTGTACATAACAGTACCATAAAAAGGTTAAGTGACTAATCTTAGGGGTCCGTGTCCATTTTGGTAAACGTGGCCCTCGTGCATGCCCCTTAACCCCGAAATGCTGAGCTCAATTGTAAGCTGATAAGGATAAATAGTGCAAGTTAATTTAAAGTAAACAAACTGGATTTTTGGATCCGCTATGACGCCCCTGTGCTTTTCAGAGTCCAATAATCCTGCACTAGAGTGAATTTATCCATTACCGCCTGCACCGGCGGAGCCGAGAGCGAGCGAGAGCACTCTAACAAAGCCATTAGAGGCAGCGGGAGGAGCAGACGCACTCTATTACCAAACTGTGCCTTTTAATCAATAAAGAGATAAAAGATATTTTAATCAAAGACATATTTCCTCGTTTGCGTAATGCCCGTTTCCGCCGCGAGCCTAATCTTTAAACGGGCGAAAATGATGCATAATGCACTCCCCGAGAGCCGCTCATCCACAGAAAGCCGAAAGCTACGCGTCAGCAGAATCGCGCAGCCGAGCCCAGGCCAGCGCCGGCCGCTAAATTGCATTACGACATTTATATTAAAGAAAATTGCATCCTGTAAACGCAAATATTATCCGTGCCTTCCCACCACACACACACACACACACACACACACACACACACACACACACACAGAACAAATGCTGGCTTTTAAAGCCGGGGCTATTCGCCAAACACACTAGCAGCTAAATGGCATTAGCAGGGTAACACGAGACACTCAGGTTAGCCGAGCTCAACTCAATCCAGGATAAAGAGCTTAACGATCATGTCCAGTCCACCGAGGTTCTTTAACACAAAGCCATTTTTAATATTTGTTTACGCTTCATGTGCTTACTGTTATATTTCTAAAGCACGAAAAAACAAAATGAAAAACCGATGCAAAAATGTGAAATATTCTGACGTGAATTTTGTCACCTGGTTTAATTTTTTTGCAGAGAAAAAGGCAAACGGGGTAAAAACAAACTGCTGCCTTTTTTTTTGGCATGAGCACCATCCTTTCATTTAGGAGGTCTGTCCAGTTGCACATCAAGTTTAAGCTTTTACTCAAACAGAATTTATTATGAATTATTAATAATACTACTATTCTTTTTATTAACATCGTCCCAAATCTGAACATTTGACAAGAGAGTAAAGCGGCTCTGAGGAGTTCAGAGGATCAGAGGGAACATCAGAGGTTAAAGGAACGTGAAGACGAAATAAAACACTTTTTACTCAGTCTTGTTCAGAGTATGAAAAGGCTGCCAGTGGAGAGGCAGGACGAAAATACAGGAGCTGCTTCATGAGGTGCAGAAGCTACACTGATTGGTCAGTCAGGTTTTTTCGCTGGGGAAAGTTTGCAGAAATCAAACAGAGGGTGAATCAAATAACGTTGCATTTTTATCGTCCAAAGAAATCAAGTTTGATGGCAAAGATACTGTCGTTGTACACAAAATCAAATTAATTTACTGTCGTCTGAATAGATCGCCGCATCAATTGGCTCCATGACACCCGGACTAAAAAATTAAAAAAGTTTTATTTTCTATTATGTCATAATTTTTAAACAGCGCTTACAAGGGAAACTTTTGACAGCGTGTTCCTTTGCTGCTGGAATTTGTAAACTGGAAGCCAAATGTGTAATATAATTACAGATTTACATTAATTGACTGTCTTTGATTCACTCAATGCAGAAAAAAAAGCTATTTCTAAACCCTAGAATGTGTGTAAATGAGATTGAGCCAGTGTGTGTGTGTGTGTGTGTGTGGAGAGAGAGAGTGTATGTTCTGAACAGCTCTGCTAATGGTGATTCATGCTTTCCGTCAGCTCCCCTGGCAGGCCGGGTTCGATCCCGTGCTCACCGTGCTGTAACGCGATCCCCGCCAACATCATCATAACTGCATGTTGGTGGTGTTTGGGCACTGACGTATCGATCCGCTGCCTTCACCCGCGAGACCTGATGGATTGGCCTCGCGAAGCCGACGCTGAAAAATGGGGACGAGCCCGAACGGAGCTTGTAAGGAGGTCCGAGCGGGGCGAGGGTTCAACCGTCCTGTTTACACCGCAACCGCGTTAATGGGTTTTCATCACAGGACGACAGTCAGATTCCTGCAGTCTTTCAAATTCCCACTCTGGGCTTTAGTCATCGGGCCGAGGAAGCAGCATGATGGATTTAGAGGACGACTGCTATTACAGGTTCGAGTCCATCATCTGCTTACCATCTCAAATTTAAGTTTAAAAGTCATGCGTGCAAGGGTTCGAGTATTTCATCATCAAAAGTCGAAGCTGAATCGTTCAGTTGTAGTGACACGTTATTCCTTTTCTGTGCCAGCTCAGAGGCCCTGGGGGCCGGTGCGTGCCCGGCAGCACAGGGCACAAGGCCAGACCCATGCATGACACACACTTACTCTTTTTGAGACACTAGAGACACTAATTGATCTCGAATACCAAATGATAACTCATGCAGACACAAGTGGGGACAACAGTGCCAACCCTACACGATCTGATCTCCTGGACCAGTACTCGAACCCGGGTCTCTGGAGCTGGGAGGCGACGGTGCTAACCATTGTGCCACCCTGTGACAATGCAGGTTTACAAAAGCGGTTAATGCACCAATGAAGAAAGGGGCAGATTCTTTGTCTGCAAATTCTCACTTTCCACTGCGAAGAACTGATTGGTGATCGGGGTGAAAAAGGTTAGAATTAATTTTACATTAAACTTCTGTTTTCATGTTACAACCCCTTGGCACCGAACTTTATGCACCCATCATGCCCTTCTCAACAAGGTGACTAATCACAAGGACCAAATGATCTTACTCTTTAAAAAGTCAGTGTTAGGACTCTAAGTAAATAGTTAAGAGGCTTTGATTTTCTAATTACTGCACTGATTAATATGATTCAGCTATTAATAACTCGTTTAACCCTAACTGCAGCAACATCTGAAGACGTATTTTGTGGTCGTGCGAAGATGCTAGAGTGTTTCACGAGCAAATTATCGCTGCGTCAAGCAAAGGCAAGAACTAAGGAGATGGCACACGTTATTAAAACCTGGAAGGATAGAGGCGAACCCTCAGCCGAAGAAAACCACTTGTTAGTGATGGTAATCAGAAAAAAAAGGCTTCAGAGCCTAAAGATTGGACTCTGGAGCAATGAAAAAAAGGTCATGTGATCAGATGCTTTCAGACTGACTCTATTCCAGAGCAATGGGTGCATCAGGGTTAGAAGGGAAGCTTATGATGCCCATCAGTGCCCGCTGTACCAGGCTCTGGATGCAGTGTTATGATCACTGAATTTGTTCTTCCCCCTGATGGCACAGGCATGTTAAATTATTTTTTCACAATTTGAGCCCCAGAGTCCTGGCCTCAACCCCAACTGAACGTCTTTGAGATGTGCTGGAGAAGATTTTAGACTTTACCGTAAAAAAATCACTTCTCCTGTTGAAGTTCCTATCAGAATTCTGAGAACCACAGCGAAAACATCTTTCACGTTTTGTTCCCTCTTTATGCTGTAAGAGGTCAGAGTGATCAGAGCGAGGTCACCATGCTGTGTCGGACTAAATAATGCTGATATGCATATTTCGATGTTATATTTGATATTTCTCTTCATGATTGGCTTATACGCTATGGCTTTTATATTCCATTTTATTACACTATTCATCATATTTCATTTTCTCTAAAATGTTAGTGTAACTGTTATTTTATTTTAAGTATTGCCATTTTAAATATGTTCTCTCTCTTAATATTTGAAGTTTCTGTTTATTTGAACTATTACTATGAACTTATTAATGAGATAACTTGGTTTAATTCTTACGTATAACTTCCGGTCCTCTTAAGGGTTCTTCCTGAGTTTTTCCTTGCCACTTTAGTCTTGCTCGATTGGGATTGGCCTTATAATTTAGAGGATAATCAAAAATTGTAATGCTGCTTTTAGACGATACTCGACTGCAAAAAGCGCCACAGAAATGAAGCTGATTTTGACTTGACTTGGCCATGCTACATAAGTCTGACTCCTCCCCTCTCGGACCAGGGCTACAGCATAGAATATGAAGAGCTTCCTGTAGACATCCACCACTGCCTGATCTGAAGTTTACATAGAGTAATGTGCAAAAGTCTTAGGCCTCCATTTAGAGTTTCGTACGTCTGGGTGCTCTGGGTTCCCTGACCTCTTCCCTGCAGACTAGATCTAAAGTGTCAGATCCCAAATCCCGGTGTCGGACGGTGTTGTTTTTGGCTGATAACAAACGAGGTCCCATAACCCTGGTCCCCTCGTCCCCTCTGTCCCATGGTCCGGATGGTATCGGGGCCCTTGCTTTATGGCCGAAGCCATCGTCGAGGATGGGCGGCGATTTGTCTTTGTCTAATTACAGCGACGGGCGGCTGCTCCCTGCTCCCTGCCTGCTCATGACTAATGGAGGGCGCCGGCAATGGATGAGGACTGGACCGAGCAGTGCAGGGTGATTTGTGGGCCAGCCACTCTTTCACTGGCTCGTGCCCATTTGTCTTTCCGAGGTTAGTGTGTGTGTGTGTGTGTGTGTGTGTGTGCGTGTGGTAAAGGGCTGCTCCGAGGCTAAAAATGGTTGAGAATTGCTTCCCATTTTCTTGCACTTTCATTCCATTTTTGGTGGGTGTTGTTGCTGTTTTTGGTTTGTATTCGTTTCTCTGTTCGGCGAGATAACAGAAGAAATGAGGGGAACCTTGACGGCTGTGTTTTTACTGCAATGGTTTCATCCGTCAGCTCGAGGTGAGGCCTGACACCATGATTTGTGCAGCGGTCGGACAGCCTCCGTGGATTTCTTACAGCGGCGTCTGTCAAAAAGCAGCCAAATCAATTTTAAAACCAAACGTCATGCTCTTATTTTTAATATTCTTAGTGGTAGCGTGTGGGTCACCCTGTACACATGCAAGTCTGTTTTTAGTTTTATTTTTGTTTGAAGTGGTAGTTGAAAAAGTTGAAAGCCATGTATAGTGTACAAATTAAATATTAATGTTCAACGAATGTCTTTTTTTGTAATAATAACATTACAGTAAGTATAAAACACATTTTTCACAATTGTAAACATTTGGTTTGATATTTAAGTCTTTTAGTTTTGACAGTTTGACTTGCACTTTAAAAGCATGACACAGCTGAACAAGTGGACATTATAAACATGTGCAGGTTACTTTGGAAGTATTCAATTTCTTTTATTAGAAGCACTGGCATGTGCATGCTGTGATCTCGTACCAGGCGTGTAGGTACATCATCTGTGTGTTTGTGATGAGCAAAGAAAAGAATTCATGTCGCAAATCGTTAGTTCCTTGCACAATGAAAAAGTTATTAACATGTTCATTTCTACAACAGATATACAGCTAAGCTCTGTTTAATATCCATCAGATAATATGAACATTCGGTCACTTTAACGCCCAGGGTCTTAAGAATTATAATAAACACCTCAACAGCCAATCAATGCTGCCGATCCACGAGCAGAAGTGGGAGTTAAAGACGCATACAGACATGGATGATGTCACCAAGGACATCACAGTTGTTTGTGTCATTCTCATGTTCAAGTAATTTAGTTCATTAGTGCCTAATCAACATGACAACTAGTTTAGTAGCTGAACTAGTAAACAAATGGACCCAGAGTGATCTTTATTATTACAAACGAGTCGTGTGGAGAAAAGCCTTTGTTTAAAGCTTTCTGTAGGTCAGTGATAAGCCAGAATGGCAGAGAGCACTGTAGTGGACCAAGAGCGCCCTCTAGTGTTCCTAGCATGTGGCATCCAGATAAGAAATTTTTTTAACAATACTCTGTCCAATAAGGTGTCGTTTTATCTTTCTGTTTGTCCTCAGTGTGTTTGTAAGCCGATGTGTGTTTGATTTCATCAGAGCGTCCCGAGGAAAGGTATTTTGGTCATTTAACGTACGGGCGCTACCCGAGCTTGTTCGAATGTTTATAATAAGTGACTTGTTTTTGGATTGTTTCTGAATTTAACAGGTGAAATTAGTACCCTAGTTTGTACAATTCTACATTTTTCTCGTTTACAGATAGCAGGATGATTTCTCAGTATGTTAGTGAATGTTTGATGGGGTTTTTTTCCCACGTGAGTCAAGGTCAAGGTTTTTTACCACAAAAGTCAACATTTAATAAAGTGAGAGTCAACAGGAAGCTGGAACCTAGAGACGTTGTGTCTTAATGTTAATCTGAAACATTTATATTCATAAAATTTGTCATTTATATAGTGTAAAAATGTGAAGCTTTTTTTATTTTATTTAATTAAATTACATTTAATTTTGTTATTTCACTTTATTTTACTTTAGTTTTAATATTTTTATATTATTTAATTCATTTGACTATATTCTCACTACTTTTATTATTCATTTACTTATTCGGCTGCAGGTGACAGAAGCTTCATTTTTATTTTATTATATTGTATTTAAATCAATTACATTTCATTTTATTCTTTTCTTTTATTTTATAGTCCCCATATTTGATTGCTTAATTTGTAGTTCACCTATTCCTTTTGTCAGTTCCTTACTCCTGTAGCAGTTTGGTTACGCTGTAAATGAGGATCCCTCGGTGTATTCTGAGACTGACTGTGAGATTATTAAAGTACAGCAGTAAATAAAAGATTAAAAATTATTTTAAAAGTTATGAGACCTTTTTAATTAGCTTATCAAGACTGACTGGGACGATTGTGATGACCGAGCAACATCCATTTCGTGGTCATTAAACAGCACATACTTGCACATCAAATTGTATCCAGTAGAATTTATTAATAATAATTAATAATAATAATAATAATACATTTTTCTCATTTACAGATCGTTTTCGCAGGATGATTTCTCAGTATGTTAGCGCATGTTTGGTGTATTTTATATTTTTATCACAAAAGTCAACATTTAATAGAGTGAGCGCGTGCAGTCTGCAGGACGCTGGAACCTAGAGGTGTCTGAAAAATAATCGGAAACGTTTATACTCATAAAATTGATGTCATTTGTATAGTGTAAAACTTTGAAAGCTGCAGTTGTGTAACCAGTATTAAGTAGATATTAATTGGCTTAAATAATTGATCTCAAATAGTGTCTGATTTACGAAATATTTAAACAGATCTCATGTAAAAGAATCAAAAATCAAAAAATAACATTATTGCTGCTGAGATTAGGTGTAATGCAAACATTGCACACCTGTATCGCTATAAGATCTGAGCAGTGCATGAGGACTAAAGCCGGCTGCCAGGAGCTGGCTGTAAAACTGATCAGGGTTCGAGGCGCCGCATGTCCCGTATTGATTTTCCTGGCTTTTTCCCCTCCACCCCACTGCTCTCTTTACCTCTCTCTGGTCGTTCAGTAAATAAACAGCAGATCTGTCTCGGCGCTGTCGGGCGCTGAGGGTCAGGATGGGATCAGGACCATGATTCATTCAGCCATCGTACGGCCTGAGAGTTTAACGCCCAGCGCTCCTGACCCCAAAGCCCACAAGAGTCGCCGGTGCTACATCACTTCCTGTCAGACACCTGGCAGAACAATACAGCGGCTAAAAAAAAAGAGGTTTCCTTCCAACTGTGTTGCTTCGTACACGCGTGTAATAATTATGGGCCTTATATTCAGCTCTTACTGTGTGTATACTAACCGGCTTTATTTATTTTCCTTATAAAAATACAGTATTGTTTTGATGTTTATTTATCACGTCATAAAGTGCAGGTGTTGCTGGTTTATGTAATGAGCTGAAGCACCTCTGAATACTCATTAGCATATCCATTAAGTTAATCATGAGAATAGTTACTAGTATTTTGATTTGTAAGCCATTCTCTGGCCGTATGGCAGCTTCTATCTCAGCCATGATGTCTGTCGTGAGAGGAACTATAAGACTCGCCCTAGGGACTGGATTACCTGTCAGGAACTGGGAAAATCTGCTTTAGCTCCAGTGCACCAGTGGGCAGGAATCACACCAGCAGCCTCTAAAACCCAGCTGTACAGCTCACTGTTACTCTGTGGCCTCTGGACACTTAGAGGGCCTACTAGTTGTTTTTGGGTTTTTTTTTTATTATTATTTGTTTTTAATATTTTTGCTTTTGAAAAAAAATCCAAGCATATATTTTATTTTATTTTATTTTTTGTATTTTTATATTATTTAATTCCTTTTACTATAATCCCAATCCAATTCACTTATAGTTCTTACTATTTCTAATTATTCTGCTGCAGCTAACAGAAGCTTTATTTTTACTTTATTCTATTGTACTTTAATTCAATTACATTTTATTTAATTTAATTATTTAATTTTATTTAACTTTTATTTTATTTTACATTATTGTTTATATATATATAATGTAATGTAATTCATGCTATATCCCAATCCAATTCACTGTTTGTTCTTACTACTTTTATTATATATTTATTTTTAACTATTCTGATTAGGTGATAGAAGCTATATGATTTACTTTATCCTATTTTTTAATTCAATTCCATTTAATTTTATTATTTTATTTTATTTTTAATATTTTATATTATTTAATTCATTTTACTATATTATATTTTATTTTATTCAATTATCTTTTATTTTATTTTTAAAAAATGTATATTATTGAATTAATTGTACTATATTTTTACTATTTGTATTGTTTATTTTACTTATTCTGATGCAGGTGATAGAAGCTTTATTTTTCCTTTATTCTATTTTATTTAATTCAATTATCTTTTATTTATTTTTTTTTTTTTTAAATGTATATTATTGAATTAATTTGACTATATTCTTACTATTTGTATTGTTTATTTTCTTATTCTGATGCAGGTGATAGAAGCTTTATTTTTACTTTATTCTATTTTATGTAATATAATAATAATTATTTAATAAAATATGAATCTGTCTGCCTGATTGTCAGTAGAAATTTTAGCATTTGGGGGATTTTTATGAAATACACAGCTCAATAACTCACTTATGTTCTGGTTCACTGAGAGATCATTCTTTTTAACTTCTTGGATGTGACAGTTAGGGAGTTTTTCCTTGCCACTGTCACCCTAGGCTTGCTCAGTTAGGGCTTTAGGCCTGGATATTTTAAAAAACAAAAAGCGTTGCAAAAGTAAATCTGACTCTGCTTGAAAGCCATGCATTATGTTTGTGTCAGGTTAAACGATGATAAATAAATCCATTCTAATCTCTTATGAGTTCAGTGTCAACAGCATACCATCTGATCTGGAGATGGAAAGATTTATTTGTTTATTTTTTATCTTCATACAAACTACAGAAGATGCTACATGCCAACTGTGGAACGATTTTAAAACCTTCATACTTATCATTTCAAAAAACAAATAAAAACACGTATAAAACCCAAACTTTTGTTTGTATTGCGTCTGCATAAATACCAGAAGCCGTGCGTCATGCCTTTTTCCTCAGGATTAACCAAGATAAATAAACAACAACACAGAATAAGTGAATTAAACAAACCCATGGCTGAAGCAATAAAAGGTTTCAGAGTACATTAGGTGAAACGTTAGATGGAGGGAATTAGCAGGAACGCTCCCAATCCAATTACAGCCCGACCGGAGAGGGACCGAGCAGGGGTCCGCAGAGGAGCCGGGGGTGAAGATTGTTTTGGGTTATGAACGAGGAAGGTGGTGACGCGGAGGGACCGACCACCACCGACGCAGCAGGACCACGTCACGCCGCGGCGAGCAACATCGATCCCCTGCTCATTTACTAATTATTTCTGTATTGGATTTCAGATTTGGGATCCATCATCAGGGCCCGGCCGTGAGCAAGAAGGGTGTTTTTGCTACAGTAAACATATTTTTTATTACCCCCCCCCCAAAAAAAGCTGTTTGTATAATTTTGCACCCCAGCTGCTGGGTCGACCTTTTTCACATTCCAAACCCAAAACTCCTTGGAAAGCACATCCTGCAAAAAAAAAAGCGAGACAGAGAAACGAAGGTCTGGTGCTGACTGGATCACTAATGCAAATGTTTAGCGTCGCACATTTTCTGCACGATGTGCCGCTCTGCTGCCTGCTAGCCCATCAGGAGCGCCTCCCTCGTTTTCAGTTTAAAGCAAAGCCGAGACTTTTGGAAAGCCGAGTGGGATGAGGTCACCGGGCTTCACTGTTCCACAGAAGTCCAGAGACGGAGCCACTTCCTCTTAGCGGCTAACACAGGAAGCGCTAACGGAGTTCCTCTGCTCCTTTCACAACAAACAGCACATGACAGTTCCTGACAGATTCACTCAGCTACCACTTCCAAGAAAACAACAAAATCCCACCATGTGCTTTGTGTGTCTGTGTGTGGTACCATGGTTTAGCTCTTCAGTATCTAAGGATCAGAAGGTCCAGGGTTCAAATCCCACCTCTGGCAAGCTGTCAGTGTTGAACTTTTGAGCCAGATTCTTAGCCAACAAATTGCTAAGACCGCGTCAGCTGTAAAACTCTGCTCTGGATGAGGGAATCTGTAAATAATGTGGCTGATACTTATTTAATTTAATTTAATTTAATCCTCCTAATAGTCCCAGTGGAGTTGCTGTAAATGCAGCTTGTTCAGGAAAAAAAATAATAATTGATGATAATATAGTAATTATCTTAATATAATAATATAGTCTATATGTTACTATATCTTTTTAAAATATGTTCTTATATGTATTTATAATTTTTATATTCAGCTTCTGTGTATAGCCTAGTTTATTTCTTACATACATCATCTAGGCTGCCCCAGCAGGTTGGGTCTGTTTGTGAGTCTCGGTCCCCCTGAGGTTCCTTCCTTATGGCCTTTAGGGAGTTTTTCCTTTCCGCTGTCACCCTAGGCTTGCTCAGCTAAGGCTTTCAGATTTGACTTAAACGCAGTGCATTATGTTTGTGTCAGGTTAAACAATGATAAATAAATTCGAATCTCTTATGAGGTCGATATCAAAAATATACCATTTGATCTGGAGGTGGAAAGGTTTATTTGTTTATTTTTATCTTGTGTCTTGATAATAGGTGAACGGTGGTATGATTTTAAAACCTTCATACATATCATTTCCATAAAAACTTTTGTTTGTATTGCGTCTGCATTTATACCAGAAGCCGTGTGCCAACTTAGATGATACATGTAAGAATTAAAATGAAATATAATATGTAGACTAAAATTTTAGAGAAAATTAAATATGAAGACTGCAGAGTATAACAAAATAGAGAATATAAAACTATAGCATATGAGAAAATAGTGAAAATAAATACAAATATTGAATAGCTGGCATTTATGCATTCACATTTTTATCACTGTGTGTGTGTGTGTGTGTGTGTGTGTGTGTGTGTGTGTGTGTGTGTGTGTGATGCCGATATGAGATTTACAGTTCACAGAAATTCACAGAAAACACCACAAACTTCTAAAAAGCACTCAGGAACATGCACTGCTTTTCCAAACTGAAAGAACAACCAGCTGGCTCAGGAATGGAATTCTGGGAAGCGTAGTGTGCTGACAGATACACACTTACGGGAAAGTTGGCACCCCAGGACCAATCTGGAAATGTCCCAAATATCTGCAAATGGAAAAAGTGTTCTGTTATGTGTGGTGAAAGAAATACTGAGAAAAATGAGAACATCTACAGCAAAGCCTCGGAGCCAAAGAGGTACTGGAAAACCCTGGCATCCGACTGGCCAGTCCCTGTGCCACCCAAATAAATAAATATATTTCTATTATTTATCCAAGTAGTGTGTCATCTATAACACTTTATTTATCAGGTATTAAAATGCAAAATTTCTAAGAGGAGATCCAAAATTTCAAAATTGTTAAATACATAAAGAATACACAAACAATAATGAATTTAAAAAAAACATAATTTATAAAAGAGTATTACTTAATAAATATTAAAATACATCAGTAAATTTAAAATGTGTAATTTGTGTTACAGTGTAATTAGCTGGTAGAAATGTTAGAAATTATAAGGTTTATTTAAGTACAAGAGGAATAACATGATTTTTTACATTTATTTATACCCAAATAAACATTAATAAAAAATGAATGCAGGTGCTAAGTTATATTCTGTGAAATGCAATGTTGACTGAAATGGTTTAGATATATATATATATATATATATATATATATATATATATATATATATATAATATATATATTTATTAGCATAAATTAAAACACAATATGAAAACATTTAGAACAGTACTGCACTGTATAATGCAATAATTATTTTGTGTTTTTTATAAAACTTGAAACACTTACCAAAAACTAAAAATAAATACCATGTTTTATTTCTACCGTTCAAGCCCGCAATTCTCTCCTCTGTCAGCAGGTGTCACAAGGGTTCACTCCTCGTTTTCTTTCATTCAGACGTGCATTAGATGTGCATAAGAGATTTTTATAATTATGATTCTTAAGATCTCGGATGTTAAAGCTAATGGGCGTTGATAGGATGGACGTTAAACACAGCTAATATAAAACTAATAATATTAAGAAGTATTAATATTTCATCTTAACAATTGAATACAACTGATAAATAAGTACAATAAATAATAGTGACATGGAAATTTTATTATGTTATAAATTAAGGTACGTGGAATTTCATGGGTTACTCAAGATATTCAAGATGTATAAAGATGTATAAATAAAACTGAATTGTCAATAATAATAACAATACATTTTTAAAGGATAAACATCATTAGGATAGCACGGCACCTCAGTGGTTAGCTCTTAAGCCACACAGTTCCAGAGACCCAGGTTCGAGTCCCGTCCCCATCACTTTGTGAGAAGCACTTGGAACTGTATGGAAACAGTTTCTTGGTGCATTTCAAAGAATCACTCGTCCACCAGCCATGGTTCTCACACCAGAAATGACAGGACAGGCCGATGAATAAACACAGAAGACCTTAAACTATTCTGAAAATCTTTAATCTCAACATCAGCCCCCGAGGTTCCCCAAATTTAGGAGAATAAATCTGAAGCAGTACAGTGAAGTGACTAAGACTAGATTTTTATTAAAAATTAAATACATCAACAGAACCACATGACTTTAAAGAGCACCATGAAAGCTTATCAACTACACAAATTCAGATCAGGACTCGGACTGCATTAAAGGTCAATGCACAAAGAATGGACGTTAGTATTTCTACTCATTTGAAAGGGTACTCATATGCGCTCCTTCCTCACTCTGCTGGTCTGATCCAGCAATGCTGAGTAAGCTTGATCTAGGCACGTCAACATCCGTGTTTGGTGGTCTATCTTTGGTGGGAATCTTGTTAGTATAATATGGCTTCAAGATTTCCTGGAAGTACCACAAGATATTCCGTTTAATCTGGCTTACCCGGTCTCAAAGCTACAACGGGATCATGGTTGAATCTTTATTCCTATTGTTATTAGATTGGATTAGATCTGGTTTCTGTGGAAGCTGATTGAGTTACAGTAACTCATTACGTTCATAATACAGTTTGAGATGATCTGAGCTTGGGGACATCAGAACACGGGGAACCAAAGTGTGCCAAGAAAATCTCCCACACCATTACACCACCAGCAGCCTGATCTGTCGATCCAAGGCGGGATGGATCCGTGCTTTCATGTGGTTTATGCCAAATTCTGACCTGACCATCCGAACGTCATAGCAGAAATCGATTCAGACCAGGAAACGTTTTTCCAATCTTCTATCGTCCAATTTTGGTGAGCCCGTGTGAATTGTAGTGTCAGTTGTCCGGTCTTAGGTGACCGTTAGGGGCACCCGGTGTGATCTTCTGCTGCTGTAGCCCATCTGCTTCAAGGTTTGATGTGTTGTTTGTTCAGAGATGCTCTTCTGCATACCTCGGTTGTAACGAGCAGTTAATTGAGCTTGAACCAGTCTGGTCATTCTCCTCTTTTCACCCAGAGAACTGCTCTCACTGGATATTTTCTCTTTTCCGGACCATTCTCTGCTATATCCTAGAGATGGCGCTGTGTGTGAAAATCCCAGTGGATCAGCAGTTTCTGAAATACTCAGACCAAAGTTCAAAGTCACTTACATCGTCTTTCTTCCCCATTCTGATGCTCGCTTTGATTCAGAAGCTCGTCTTGCTCGTGTCTCGTTTGCTGCCAGGTAAATATATACTGTATGTGAAGTGGGACTGTGGCGGGCACAGCGTTAGAAGGTCCAGGGTTCAAATCCCACCTGATCGGTCCTAAAATTTGCATGGCTGCTAAATAGATCATAGTGGAGGGAATGTAACTACCGGAGTGAGGTGTTTAACCGTGTGTGTGTGTGTGTGTGTGTGTGTGTGTGTGTGGTGTGTGTGTGTGTGTGTGTGTGTGTGTGGTGTGTGTGTGTGTGTGTGCTCAGAGGAGCAGGTTTTAAATCCCAGTGAAGATGTTTTTGGCCTTGATCACTGTGCGGATCGATCGGGGTCCGATTTGCCCTCAGATACGTCTTATTTTATTAGTGGCTTCGTCCTTCCGCGGCCCCATTCGCGTGTGATCAATACGACACGCACCGGACGCACCATATTTTTCTCACTTTTAGTGCCTTAACGCTATTTAACCATGTCACCTGATAAACGACGGCTCCTCCCGAAACGCTGATTTCCTATCGATTTCTCCCTCGGACCCTTCTTCACTCGGCCGTCCCTCCACCGGTGCTTTTATCTCCGGTTATCCGTCCAACTTTACGGAGACAAGAGCTGCACCTCGTCCTTATGCTTTGGGGCTGAGACGAAGGCGAACGCTGTTTATTATTTTAACTCCTACACCCATGGAGAAGTGAATGAATCAGATGATGTCACACTTTTATAACATGTATTCATATTCAGGCCATGGATCGGCTCTGACAAACTTCTTCACATGAATTTGAATTCATTATTAGAGCAGCAAAGCTCATGAAGATTTTCCTCCTCCTTGCTTTACAGTAGGCAGGTTTTAGTGTCGGTCTCCAGAGTCTTTCTATGTGAACCTCTAGGCCTAGCAGTTAATTTGAAGGTGAAATTAGAGTCAGGTGTTTTCAATCAATGGGATGCCAATCAGGTGTGAGTGGGCACCTTGTTTTATTTAAAGATCTATCAAAGTCTGCTCTTCACAGCCCATGTTTGTGGAAGTGTATCATGGCACGAACAAAGGAGATTTCTGAGGAGCTCAGAAAAAGAGTTGTTGATGCTCACCAGGCTGGAAAAGGTTACAAAACCATCTCTAAAGAGTTTGGACTCCACCAATCCACAGTCAGACAGATTGTGTACAAATGGAGGGAATTCAAGACCATTGTTACCCTCCCCAGGAGTGGCCGACCAACAAAGATCACTCCAAGAGCAAGGCGTGTAAAGCTGGTGAGGTCACAAAGGACCCCAGGGTAACTTCTAAGCAACTGAAAGGCCTCTCTCACATTGGCTAATGTTAATGTTCATGAGTCCACCATCAGAAGAACACTGAACAACAATGGGTGTGCATGGCAGGGGCTGCAAAGGAGAAAGCCACTGCTCTCCAAAAATAACATTGCTGCTCGTCTGCAGTTTGCTAAAGATCACGTGGACGAGCCAGAAGGCTATTGGAGGAATATTTTGTGGACGGATGAGACCAAAATAGAGCATTTTGGTTTAAAAAAAGAAAAGCGTTATGTTTGGAGAAAGGAAAACACTGCATTCCAGCATAAGAACCTTATCCTATCTGTGAAAACATGGTGGTGGTAGTATCATGGTTTTTGGGCCTGTTTTGCTGCATCTGGGCAGGACGGCTTTTCCATCATTGATGGAACAATGAATTCTGAATGATATCAGAGAATTCTAAAGGAAAATGTCAGGACATCTGTCCATGAACTGAATCTCAAGAGAAGGTGGGTCATGCAGCAAGATAACGACCCTAAGCACACAAGTCGTTCTACCAAAGAATGGTTACAGAAGAATAAAGTTCATGTTTTGGAATGGCCAAGTCAAAGTCCTGACCTTAATCCAATGGAAATGTTGTGGAAGAACCTGAAGCGAGCAGCTAATGTGAGGAAACCCACCAACATCCCAGAGCTGAAGCTGTTCTGTACGGAGGAATGGGCTAAAATTCCTCCAAGCCGGTGTGCAGGACTGATCAACAGCTACAGGAAACGTTTAGCTGCAGTTATTGCTCACAGGGGGGTCACACCAGATACTGAAAGCAGAGGGTCACATACTTTTGCCACTCACTAATATGTAATATTGGATCATTTTCCTCAATAAATAAATGACCAAGTATAATTTTGTCTCATTTGTGTAACTGGGTTCTTTTTATCTACTTTTAGGACTTGTGTGAAAATCTGATGATGTTTTAGGTCATATTTATGCAGAAATATAGAAAATTCTAAAGGGTTCACAAACTTTCAAGCACCACTGTAAGGAAGAAACCAAGGGAGGACCAAGACTCAAAAAAGCACTAGGACTTTAAAAAAACTTTTTCCATAAATACACATTCTCTTAAGCTCCTCAGAGATGGATTCTTGACAAGAGCAGATTCAAGCATAGCATTCCTAATGGACATGGCACCTCTACAACCCATACTTATAAAAACAAAAAAAAGTGTGAGACTGACAGATTTGCAGTCCTTACTGGGGATGTACCATTTGCACAGAGTGTTTTTGTGAAAATACCCTTTATATGTGACTATGTGACTATAGGGAGTATTCCATCCACCAAGTTTTTGCGATTTTTGAAAACGCACAGAGAAAAATGGACGAGGTGGAATTAGAATATCGCTAAAGCCGGAATGCAAAAAAAAAAGGTCACATGATTCCGTTCCACCGAATCAGACCAAAAACTGCAACAAAAAAAGACTTGTTGCAGACTAAATGCACCCCTTCATGCCAGTGGCAATCCCTAATATCACAGACCTCTTTCTGCAGGATAAAGCGTCAAGGTGTTGCCCTGGCCTCCAACATTCGCCAGAGCGACTGTGGGATGTACTGGACAAACAAGTCAGACCTATGGAGGCTCCATCGCACAGCTGATAGGACCTAAACCTGACATATTTCTGCAAATGTGTGAACCAATAATGACAGTTAGGTTGCCAGATCCAAAAAAGTAAATGTTTGGTATCTGCCCTGTCCTGTCAGTCTTAAGCCCACACACACACACACACACACAGTACTCTGGCGCCCTGCATTATTTATTCAAAATTAAACCAGCCTGTGTCTCCTGTCTGATGCTCTGAGCCTCGTATCGATCCTCTCACTCTTAAAGCACTTCCAGAAGTTTCCGCTCTTCTTCACGTTACTGTGGTGAGTGGAAGTTGTACGAGTGGCCCGAGGACAAAACACGTCCGATCCCTCGACTTGTTAGCAAAGACATTCAGGGCTGATTCTAGGATCACAGCTTCAGCAAAATAAAAGCCCTTAACAAAAAATTGTAACACAATTCTGGACTGTCGTTCCCACACTTGTGAAGGAAGAACATCTGACGGAAAGCACCAACAAATCTCAGAAAACGTTCATTAATGCTGAGCCCGTGGGCCACAAAGCTATAATATTTGCGAGGCAAAGGGGGCTGCTGTAGTTTCATTGTGAAAATATTATTAAATCATATTAAATCATATATAGTGTTAACATTTTTTCAGCTCATCAGAGGCAAACTTCCACTTAAGAGAGACAAAGCAGCACACTGATCACATCTATAACAATAAATACAGAAGATAAATTAATCACATTGTTTGTTTCTATTGCTATATTATTAATACTCAGCAGCCCTGAGTAACTGATGAACGCATTTACAGTACAAAGTACAGACTGCAAATGGTGAAGCAGAGCAAGACTTAGTTTAACATATTTAAAATAACATTAATCTGATGTTTCAAGGATGAAATTTACAAGCTTGAGCCTCAAATAAAGTCGGCAGTCATTCACTGGGGTCAGGTGTCATTATTGTGTGCCTCAGGAGAAGCCTGATGAGAAAAAGCACGTTCCTAATGAATGATAAAACTCTAAATACTGCAGATTTCATTGCTTTTAACAAGCGGGCTCCGGCCGGCTAAACCGGCGCCATAAACGCGGGTTACACAGTGGGGTAATGCCACCTCACCGCGCTTTTATTAGACCTTTAGACCCTTTACAGTGGGTTAAGTGATAAAGTGACATTTACTGCCCGCCGCATTCGGAGAAACACTCCGTGAAGCAAAAGATTTTCTATTAACACTCGAGAAGCGTCTCTCGAATCCATTTCGGAGCTCCCGTGGATCATGGGAGCCACCTTCCGGCACGCTGGGGTGTGCGAGGTGCCTCCAGAAGGTGTGTGGAGATTAATCATAGGCAGGAGAGTGTAAAATTCAATCGGCTCCCTCCATCCATTTGAGGAGTAGCAGCCCGAAGGCCGGCCTTGTAGGGGGAGAAAAAAGAAATAAATAAAAATAAATAAATAAATAAATAAAAGGAGAAGCCCGGTGCGTACACTTCATCAGAAGCCCTTTGTTGGTAACAAATGGCGTGTCTCTCCGGTGGAGTCATGCCATCAGAAACTCGCCCTCTCTCTATTCATTTCATTCCAGCGCCGGAGGAAGAGGTCAGGGTAGGAGCGCCGGGCTGCTTCCCTCGCTCACGCTATAAACCACTTTTTAGGAATTGTTTCTCAATAAGAAATGATCAGTCCATTTGTCTGCGCCCGACGGCGCCGTCTACCCGCCTGGGCCGCCAATATTTTTTCGTTTGACCTGATCAGGGCAATAAACTAGACTGAGACACTTTCAATTTGTCACCAGCCTGGGAGGTTCAGCAACTGATTACATCCCTCCACTCTTTCCCTCTCTCTCTCTCTCTCTCTCTCTCTCTCTCACACACTCACACACACACACACACATGCAGGTAAAAATTCCTCCTTTCCGCCTCCTCGATCCACACCATCACTGCTTCCTAACTGCTCAGCATTCACTCCTCCGGCTCGCTGAGTGGAATGATGAATTGCACCTGTTTTTCTTGGGACTGGTTAACATAATGCACACCAAACTCTGATTGAGTGATACAGAAGAGAAGATGAGCACTGGGCATGAGACGAAGTGTGTCGCATTGTTGATTCGTCTCCTTCATCCAGGTCTTTATTCGGAAAATTCTGGACGCGAGGCCTGGACAGGGCACCACATACGATGTGATGTTACGTGGGGATCAAGGGAGGAGCAGGTGAAGGCAGGGTTCCAGTTCCAACAAAAAAACAGTTTATTAACCAAGACTCCACAGAAAACAAGCACTGGGAAGGGTCGGTCCCAACACCATAAAAATAATAACATTAATAGCAAGAATAATACTAATACTAATAATAATAATAATAATAAGTATAACCATGAGAAATCAGGGAAAACACCGCAAACTGAAGAGAATGGCGAAACACTAGACTAGACCCAAACGTGAGCAAAAAAGCTAACACCGGCCGCGAAGGAGAAAAGCTAACACCCGCCACGAGGGAAAAAACATAACGCCAGCCGCAAAGGAAATGCTATCATTGGCTGCAAGGGAAATGCTAACTTCGGCCGCGAGGTAGATAAAGCTAAAACCAGCTGCGAGAGAAAAAAGATAACGCCGCCTGCGAGGGAAATGCTAACACCAGCCATTAGGGAAATGCTAATGCCGGCCGCGAGGTAAAAAAGATAACGCCAGCCGCGAGGGAAAAGCTATCACCGGCCGCAAGGGAAATGCTAACTCCAGCCGTGAGGGAAATGCTATCGCCGGCCGCAAGGGAAATTCTAACTCCGGCCGTGAGGGAAATGCTATTGCCGGCCGCGATGGGGAAAAAAAGCTAACGCCGGCCGCAAGGGAAATGCTACCACCGGCCGCAAGGGAAATGCTTCCACCGGCCGCAAGGGAAATGCTAACTCCGGCCGTGAGGGAAATGCTATCGCCGGCTGTTAGGGAAATGCTAACTCCGGCTTTGAGGGAAATGCTATTGCCGGCCGCGATGGGAAAAAAGCTAACGCCGGCCGCGAGGGAAATGTTAATGCCAGCCACAAGGGAAATGCTATCGCCGGCTGTGAGGGAATAAAGCTAATGCCAGCCGCGAGGGAAATGCTATTGTCGGCCGAGAGGGGAAGAGTCCAGCCTGAGCAGCCTGAATGCTGAATCGGTTGATGTGTTTAGAGACTCTTTTGTTTTAAGTTCCCTATGTTTTTGTTTATGACTTTCCACTAATTATTTGAACCAAGCTGTGAATGGTGCTTGTCAGTGTATGGTCCTGTCCTATTGTAAGTAGTACTGCTTTGTTTGCATATCCTCTCTAAGCTATAACCATATAAACTGGTTCTCATTCACTCGTTGAGTCTCTGGTTCATCTGGCTGATCTTCTGTGTTGTTCCTAATCCTGTCTATCGCTGCTTTTTGGCTTCTGTAAAACAAAAGTATCAGGTCGTTTCGATCACTCATCTATCACTCGTGTTTTCAGCAATATCTTGGAATCATTTATGTATCGTTTGCACGTGGTTTTCTTGTGACAATACCCTTCATATTTACCTGACAGTAGCATAGAGGGATTTTGTGACTATGGTAATGTCGGGTCAGTGACCTGTTTCACAGAACGTACTGCAGTCGTAGTAATGTGCAGTTTCACAGAACCTATCATAGACTTTAAATAATATTTCAATAATAAAGGAGTACAGTTACTGGAACAAAGTAGTCAAAATATTATGATATAAGGTTACAGAGGGGTGAAGCATTAAAATGAGGGAAGCTGAAGCTTTACCGCACAATACTGTTTCCTCATCCTGTGTATTTATAGTGCTTATTGTACACTTCTGTTATTCATGTTCTCTGTGTCGTGCTGCTCTCTCCTGCTGATCCTGGAGGAGCATTATGCTGGCTCCATAAAGAGTGTCAAATAAAAGATTCAGCCAAATTCGAAGATTGTTACCTCATAGCAGGTAGGTACATAACTCCTGATTTCTTCCAAAAGCCACAAATTAATAGGAATATTTGCGTTCTAAACTTTGACCGAACGCACATGACTTCCCCGTAGAGCCTGTACAGGGTTAAACATTCACTCAGAACAGGAACAGCGAGTAAAAGTGCACTAAAGCGTCCAGAACTGGGCGTCGATGAAGCAACTCTGTGACTGATTTATCTGTAATCGGTGGAGCCTGACCGAAAAACAGGATCTGAAGATCTCGTGACATCTGGGCACTTCTTGAAAATCAGCAGATGAGTATCAGAAACATTAACTTAGTCTTAATGTACAGATTATCCAGGGTCACTGTACTTACTTACTGTGTTACCTGTAGTTCTTCTGATCCTGTGGACAGTTTCTTGATGCAGAGCTTCCACTATTGTTGGAGATGATTATCGTAGCCCAGTCTGCTGAGGGACAGCTTTAAGTCATCTTCTCTAATGACCTCAGGAATCTATATTATGGCTGTTCATTTAAACTCCTCAGGTGGCATAGTAGCAATTCGGTAGGCCCCCCGCCAGGCGACCAGGGGGCCAGAGAGGGAGGGTTAATAAGAACTGCCACAGCAACCCCTACTCAGCCCTGTGATTCACCAGGGTTATTAATTCCAGACTAAGTTCTGGACTCACCCGAGACCCTGACCAGGACAGGTAAGGGCGAACAAGGGAAATCATTCATTCCTTTTGCACTCTCACTCACTCACTCAGACTTTAAAGATGCCTTTTGACCTGTGCAATGTAGCAGAGGTAAAGGCTGTGCCACCCCAATGCCCTCACTCACATAATTACTTACATAATGGGCAAATAATTAATCAGGGTATTACGATCCGGAGCAGAACACACTCACTCACTGATAACTTCCATTGTGCTTTTGGGACACAATGGAGATGGGGAGAACATGCCAAACAGACCACACTACTCACTCTGACACCCTAATAAAGAGCAGAGTCGTAACGCTTTGAGAAGTAAAGGCGTATAAAGTACAAAGAGGGGACGAAGATGGATGTGATGTTAGCATACACTGAGAATAAAGTCTATTACCGTTTTAAGAATAAGAACCTTATCGAGAACCGGCACGACTGGTATAAACGTTTGTGAGAGGTCAAATTTAGCACACGCTTTATTTATCCTGCACACATAACCTTTATGAAATCCTAACCACACACTTGGTTCCGTCCTTAGTTTCACAAGAGGCTTGCATCACATTCATTTTTAGTGCTGACCTTCCTAAATCATCTCCCTTTTTGTGACAAACCCTTAAAATAACAATCGTCCTAAACTGGTTGTCACCACTCTGACCTCTGAACCTGCATAGATGGAATTACTGACTCTGGTTCTAAGAAAGGAGAAAATACTAAGAATGATATAAATAAAATGAGAAGCTTTATTGCATCAGACACTGATCAGCCGATCTGCAGACTGAGCAGATGTATAATAATAATAATAATAATAATAATAATAATATTTTAAATAATAATAATAGAAATATTTTAAGCAATAATAATAATAATAATATTTTAAATAATAATAATAATAGAAATATTTTAAGTAATAACAATAACAATATTAATAACGTTCGCGTGTGTATGCATGCCCTGAGATGGTTTGACACACAGTTCAGGGTTGGTTCTCACCTTATGCCCTGTGCTGCCAGTGAAGCCCCGACTCCCCTATGACCCTGAATCGGACTGTGTGCGGATACTGAATAAGTTGTACACGTTTGTGGCCAAAAGTGCAACCATGTGCCAACACTGCCATCTTGTGGAGACTTTCTGCTTCCTACAGTACACTGTTACTTCAACAAAGACGTGTTGGGTCAACTGCCGTCTCTAAAGTGCCCGATATGACTGAGTGTGTGCCCTGTGATGCTACATATGGGCCCTCGGTTGTCACCAGTAGCAGTTCTAGACCATTTAAAGTAGGGGGAGAACATCCTGGGGCCAGTGCCTTTTTTAGAGTGGCCAAATAATTTCTAAACTAAATGTGCATTGTGGGCATTAAGACAATTAATTAACTCACTTCTCATTTGGGTGGGCCGTCAGAGGGCCATGCTCGTTGTCAGAGGAGCACTGGCATCCACCAACCCCTGAAAACCACCACTGAGTGGCACAGGTGCAACTCACCATGCTTCTAGTAGTGCATGTAGTGACCTGGATTGGAGTCTTGAAGGTGCCCGCCAGTAAAAGTGATGCAGGATTGATTGACCATATCTAAGGGAGAGGAGGTCAGACAGAGGGATCAACCAAAGCACCTACCCAGCTTAGACTGGCGCCCCATTCGGGGCACATGCTTGCCTGGAAAATGCAACCCTGGCCAGAATAAGTGGGGGCATGGAAGGTCCAGAGCCTAACGCTTAAGACCCCTCCCTTAGACAGCCAATCATGCCTATGGACAGCACCGGGACTTGAACCCAGGTCTGAGTAATGCAGAGTACCGATGCGTTTATACACACAGGACAAGCTCCAAAAATACACGGACACAGTGAGATGGGAAGATTGGGTTTATTTATGGCTTTTCTCTTTCTAATCCTACAGATCTTACAGCCTGGAGGTTTTTGTAATACTGACTCTACTCAAACTGATACAGATTATTGCTGCTGGTAAAATCGATCCGATTTTCACAGTGTTTAAGAATCACATGCACCGATGTCCGGCCGAGTCGAACGCTTTACTGAGTAGCGGATTAACTGTGTAACGTATGGCAGCAGCTACACTACGCAGGATTGATTACTGGTTCGTCCTCATGCTGATATTGTAGATGGATTTGAACGTTCGCGCCCGTTCTTTAAATTCTCAGACAGCCCTGCGAGCGGCGCCTTATGGAGACCGTTTGCTCGGTGAGGATTTCGGGCAGGTCGATAGAAAAAGGCTGAATGTTTTAAAGCTCATGCAACGCCCTAACGCAGCACAGTCCTTCCTCATCTGTAGCTTTCCTAAAAAATACACTCTGCAAAGCAGAAGCACTCAAAACGAAGGTACAAAAATAAACAAAGCTTCTGGATCACGAACAACCCGATTCATGTTCGATGCTGGTAAAGGAAGGATGAATGAATAAATATATCATACACTATATACAAGCTGAGAATCTGACAAGTGGGAACGCAGCCCACCCGTAGGCTTAGCTCGGTTTGTGCGAACGGGAGCTGAAGTGTTTGATATCTAATGAAGCTGGTGGTTTAAAAGTCCAGTAGGTAGGGTTTCTTATAGGTTACATAATTATGTCAGGCCTTTTTTAGCATATATATGTGTGCAATACCAGTAAATGCTACCTGTTTGTTTGTTTTTTTACTACGAAAAGGGATTTATAATTAAATCGTCAAATCCCGCTATCTGAACTCCCATTATCTGAATTCCTGCAGGAACCAAATGGGGATTATACCATAGAAAATAATGGAAAGAGGCTCCCATTATCTGAATTCATGCCATACCGTGTGTACTATAAGGATATATGAATCCCCTAACACAGTGTAATGAAGAGCGTTTGGGGAAATAATTACACGCTGCTGGAAAAGCCAGTTCCTGAGTGCCTGTAAGGCTTGCAGCATAAGGACGGGCGCTGGGTTACAAATTGCTTTTTATTTCATATTGTCGAGTAAATCATGAGAGACGCTCATTAGAGACAGCCCCGTCCATCCCCGGGTAACAGACTGGCACTTCGTCGGTAGCAGGCGAAGCTTCGAATACGCAGGAACAAGGTAGAGATTATAGCATAGGAAACAACAGAAAGAGGCTCCCGTTATCCAAACATTCCCTATTAAAGCCTTTGGGGACTTTTGAGGGACGTTCAGATGGCAGGGTTTGACTGTGTTGTGAGTGGATATTTAATTACTGAAGTACGAGAGAGTATATGTGCGCGAGCTCAAGTATTGTAGGATCAGCAGTTCTCCGGCCGGGCGAGACGAGACGAGATGAGACGAGAGGCTCAGAAGATTTTGGAGCGTTTGCTGCCCAGAGAGTCGGAGTGCTGCGGAGAAAGGCAGGGGAAAAAAGAAACAGTCCAGTTCAGTCCGTGCAAGATTTAACTTTCAGAAAGAGAAAATAACACCGAGTCTGATTTTTATCTCCCTGCGTTTGCTTCCTTTAGGTTCCCTTCTCTCAATGTGTCAGATCTCGCCGTGTCTTTTTCACATCGCCAACTTAAAAAACTAAAACACGAGCGAAGCGTGCAGGAAGCTTTTTATAGTTTGTGTTTTTGAGACACTTAGATAAATAATCAGACGCTTCCATCCAGTCCCTGTGAGCTTTATCACCATCATTCTCCAGCCTTTCAGTTCTATTCCACCAGATCTTCTCTTTAATATCCATGTTTTAGAGGCAGCCTGTTGCTCGTCCTATAAGCTCTCAATGAGCTGTTCTGCCCGGCAACAGAGCTCTGATTGGTCAGCCTGATTTTAAGGCAGAAATTAGTACAGGCTCCGATTAAACATTTTACTTTGACTCGGTGTGAAGGACGGCATTAATACACATTTGTTTGTTTTTTCCAAAATTTGACATGCGTTTCTTTCGTCCATAAAATTTGGACTCTGTGTGAAAGTCCGAAATCTACAACAAAGAACGTAAAATTAGTGACGTTAAGATGAGACGTTAACCATAAGAGATTGATTTTTCCCCCTGTATAAAACCATTAAGTGGCTCAGTGGTAAGAGTCAACAACTGGAAATGCCAGTTCCCGAGAGCCTGAGTTAGATACACTATACAGCCAAAAGTTTGTGGACACCCCTCTAACTATTGAGATCTGCCATTTCAGCAGCACTCATCAACTTCCATCAGTATTCATCGACTTTCAGACTTGTTGTTCTTAAACAAAGTCCACAGAGAACTGCTCTGGCAAATTTGACTGAGAACTTGGCTGGCTTGCTCAGAACCTGGACCTCAACTCAATCAGACACTTTAATGATAAAAGCCAGGGCTTATTGTTCAACATCAGAAGCCGACCTCACAGTCATGTTTCAACATCTAGTGGAAAGCCCCTTTTATAAGGACAGTAAGCCTAACTGGAGTTGGTGTTCTGTACCGTGGCCTGTTTATAAAAGTGAGGAGCCAGCTCCACCAGCCAGGACGATTCCACCGCAGTAACGTCCCTCATGAAGTACTTGGAGGTCTGGACCACCTCATTAAAGACCACCCTGAAATATGAGCAAAACATGGTCTGTTAGAACGGACAAGAATTATTCAACTGTTTCTTTTTCCTTTTTTAAAAGCACATAAAATGAAGACGAAGCTCAAAAAAGCTAAATATAAATGACGACACCACATTTTCATATATTCTGTTCACAAGCAGTTCAAGGGGTGCCAAAACCGGACCCGATTTTGTAAAAACGTTCATTTTTTCTATCGAAATCTCTTGGAATTTGTCTCTGGACATGCTTTCAATCCCCTACAATCATTCAGAGGGGAACTCCAGTCATTTTTAATCAGAGCTGAGGCTGGTCCTAGTTCTGACTGATTGCATTTAATTCATGTCTGATGCAGGGTCTGTACCATTTCGCCGGTTTCTCTCCATAAAGCACGGAGTTGGGATGGATGTGAAGCTCCCGGTCATCGCGTAAGGTCCTGAGAGAAATGGCAAGAGAGGTCATGCATCAGAAAATAATGAGACAAAACCAATATAAAAGAATATATATACTGATTTATTGATAATGCTAATTAGACGATACTTCAAAAATGTGTTCAGTCCGACATTGTACGAGCTTGCTCTTGTTAACAGGATATTAATATTAACTTATTAATACTAATTAATATTAACATCGTCCTTCACAGAGTCTGAAACTGACTGTCCTAATTTCTGCACTAAAATCAGCCCGACCAATCAGAGCTCGGTCGCCGGGCAGAACAGCTCATCGAGAGCTAATAAGAGAAAGGAAATTAAAGGAAGCACTACGTTACAAATCGTGCCTTGTTTTTGTCCTGCCAAAATATCGTACTTGGTGTGAAGAGGCCAGAGGCAGTGCCAAAGGAAAATGGGGTTAAGGAACAGGTTGGCACAAGGGGTTTACCGCTCACTTATATTACTAAAAAAATTACAGATTACCTTACAGATTCCTTCGTCTTCTCTTCATTATTTACCCAGCACCTTTTATTCCTTAATAAAAAACATCCCTGAAGCACTGGACTACAGACCAGAAGGTTTGAGGGTTTAAATCCCAGGTGTACCGTCTGTCTCTGTAAGCAGGTAAACGCTCACCTGTAGGACCCGGAGTGATGTAAGCGAGCTGCGTTGGCGAAGAATCCCGACACGATGCACCTGAGGATCACGTCTGGATCGCCTACAGAGAAAAACACTACCTAAGTCACGCCATGTAACCGAAGTCACGCTGTTTCCAGGTCAGGGTCCATCAGACCCTGCATGTGAGGCCTGACGAGGCCGGAAGGCACCATCGGGAATCGAACCCGGGCCCCTGCAGGTCCTTACGATTCGTAACAGGGTGTGTTTTGTGCCCACTGAGTCCCTGGACCTAAAAGCAGAACATGTATAAAAGTAGTCAGACCTTCGCTGGAGGTTCGCGGCACCTTGAACTTGTTGAGCAGGCGGCGCAGCTGCTCTCGAACCGTGGCGGCCCGCAGCAGGCCTTTATAGTTCAGGAAGCGCTCCTGACACCACTGAGAGCTCTTCTGATGCTGCAGAGGGAAAACACACGTCCGCAGTTAGACAGGAAACGGACGAAACGCATATGCCCACGCCGCGGTGCCACCCACCGACCTTAACGAAGGCCTCGTAGATGTTGAGCATGGTCAGGTGATCTCCTTCTGCCACCGCAAACTTCCTGTGCTCACGGGCCTGAGGATTAACAGGGCAGCACACAGAGGGGAGGGTGAGAGCCCGGAAGGGTCCACTGGCACGCCAGTTAGAAAATCTAATCAAACTTCTTCTAACTTCTTTCAGTTCAGAAAACGGACAGTACAGTATTATGACCAGAGGGGCCAAAACTTTTGCAGAAGACCTTAGCTAAGTAATTTCCATTGGAGTGAGGTGAAAAGAGAACGCACGGCTGCCTTCTTCTGATTGGACGGCACGACAAAGATGTTCTGGATCTGCATCATGGCGGCGATGGTGATGATCTCTTTGGAGCAGCCGAAGTTTCCCGACTCGAGCAGCATCTTGGCGAACATGGGGGTGAGGGGGAACTCGGCCATGCGCAACCCCACGGGGTCCGTCAGACGCCCGTACTGATCCAGACCTGAACATCAAAAGGAACACACAGCTTAAGTTAAGGTACGAATTAAATAATGGAAAACACCTTAAATGTTCTCCCTATAGAAATCACAGAGATTCGGGTTTGTGTCCCAATACTTTTGGCCACATGCGGGTTTGTGCCCTAATATGTTTGGCCACATGCGAGTTTGTGTCCAAATACTTTTGGCCCCATGCGGGTGTGTGTCCTAATACTTTTGGCCACATGCGGGTTTGTGCCCTAATATGTTTGGCCACATGCGAGTTTGTGTCCAAATACTTTTGGCCCCATGCGGGTGTGTGTCCTAATACTTTTGGCCACATGCGGGTGTGTGTCCTAATACTTTTGGCCACATGCGGGTGTGTGTCCTAATACTTTTGGCCACATGTGGGTGTGTGTCCCAATACTTTTGGCACCATGTGGGTTTGTGTAGCAATACTTTTGGCCATGAGCAGTTTCTGTCCTAATAGTTTTGGCTACATGTGGGTTTGTGTTGCCTAGCGGTTAAGGTGCTGGACTATGGACCAGAAGGTCCAGGGTTCAAATCCCACCTCTGCCAAGCTGCCACTGTGGTGTCCTTGACCAAAGCCCTTTACCTACAGTTGATTAGATTGTAAGACTGAATAAATTGTAAGTCGCTCTGGATTAGGGCGTCTGTTAAATGACATAAATGTGTCCCAGTACTTTTGGTCCATGTGGGTTTGTGTCCCAGTTTTCTTTTCCTGTGTCCCGATACATTTCTATGTTAGATTCATTAATAAACAATAACAAGAAAGCAGTTTCATCTCACCACCGAGGGCAAAGAGCAGCTCCAAAGCCTGCACCATGGACTGAGCCGGCGGCGGCTGGAATAAAGAAAACAGAGCCAGGTTTCAATATATTATAAACTCTTCCTCAGCACCGCGCACGTTTGCTTTCCAGAAGTAGTTTGGTTAGCAGTTTTTAATACTCGACACTGCAGCGATATCAGAATCAGCGTTCACACTCACAGACAGGAAGCTGAAACGCAGGACGTTGTCGATACCCAGAGCTTTGAGCTGGAGGATCACCGGGGCCAAGTTGCTACGCTGCATCTCAGGCACGGTGCTCTCTGGGAGCTTCTCAAAGTCTTCCTCTGACAGAAAGAACAAACGTATTAGATACTTTATCTGGCCGATAACACAAATAGGAAAATACAATTAACATAACCAGTACAGTACAATGTTTACACACTTTGTGTCCTAATACTTTTGGCCCTGTGCGGGTTTGTGTCCCAATACTTTTTCGTCACATTTGAGTTTGTGTCTGAATACTTTTGGCCACATTGTGTTTTTTTTTTTTATTTTATTTACACACTGAAGTTACACATTAAATGTAGCAGTGGCAAGGGGAAAACTCCATGAGACTTATAAGAAGAAAACGTTTTTAGGGATCATTTAAAATCAGCACGTGAGACGATCAATAAATAAATGGAGGTAAATCTACTACTAAGTTATCAGGATCTGTGAGGGCCGAGGGTACCTGTATAAAGGCGGAAGCATTTCCCGGGGCGGTTCCTCCCAGCCCTTCCTGCCCTCTGAGCCGCCGAGGCTTTGGAGATCGGGGACACGATGAGGGACTCGATGGCCGTACGAGGGTTGTAGCATCGCAGCTTCACAAAGGCGCAATCGATCACAAACACGATGCCATTAATGGTGATGGACGTCTCGGCTATGTTCGTGGCGACCACCACCTGAGCCACGGGAGAAACCCAACAATAATAATAATAACAACAATGAAATAAAATGATTATTCTCTGTTTAAAGCGCTACAGATTCACAAAATTCATGGATCCACAAAAGTTTCTTAAGAAAACAAACACTAAGAAGTTCAAGAATGTTCTAGACTACAATTCTCGAAAAAAATAAGAAACGCTCACATATTATCATAAGAAAATCTTCACTGTTTTCCTCAAGACATGTTGTATTTGTATTTACTGTTATTTCCATAACAGGTGATGGTGGAAGAAACAGCCAACAGGAAAAAAATCCCCCTAGGAAAATATGACAATGGACCAACTGTGGAAAGCAAAAGCATTTGTCCCCATTTCCAATAACTAAACTGTTTAAAGTTTTAAATTTCGACTCTTACAGCCTAAGATGAGCATGAGGCTATGGTGAGGTTAAGAAAACATTTAAGAACAGAATGTTTACAAGAATATCACTTGTTCTTAGAACTGGCCACATTCAGGTTTATGTCCGAATACTTTTGGCCACATACAGGTTGTGTCCCCCAATACTTTTGGCCACGTGTGGGTTTGTGTCCCAATACTTTTGGCCACGTGTGAGTTTGTGTCCCAATACTTTTGGCCACATACGGGTTGGTGTCCCAATACTTTTGGCCACCCGGTTTTCTCGTGAAAATACCCTTTATATTTACATTAAAGTACCAAAAAAAATTGTTTTTACTATAGTACTGTCCGGTTAGTGACCTGTTTCACAGAACATAATGTGGCCGGTGTGCATATCTGTATTTATATCACTAATAAAATTCGGCTGTGCTTCACCTTTCGGACAGTAGGGGGCAGCCTCTCGAAAACCTTCAGCTGCTCGGAGTAGGGCAGGCCGGCGTACATGGGGAGAACCCGCAGGTGCTTCTTCATGCCGTGACGAGACAGAGAGCGAGCCTGGTCCTGCAGCATGGACACCACCTTCTCCACCTCCTCCTACACACACACACACACACACACACACATCACACACACAACAACCACACCACACACAAAACCACACAACACATACACGACACACACAACACACACACACACACCACCACACAACACAAACACACGCGCCAACCCACACAAACACACACAACACACACACACACACAGAGTTAAAAGATTCAGAGTTAAAAGATTCCCACTAAAGGAGACAAACCCAGAACACACACACACACACACACACACACACACACACACACACACACACACCTGTCCAGTGAGGAACGCAAGTACATCTCCATCTTCATCAGACTCGTGAATCTTCAGAACAGTTTCCACACTGGCCTTCACATAATCTGGTACTGGGCTACACACACACACAACACACACACACACACACACACACACACACTTTAACATCTGACACAAACAGCAGCACAAACACAGTGTCTAAATTTGTGGGGTTTCCTTTTTTTTTAAAAAGCTGTAAAGGTAAAAGGATCTGAACTGTTACAAAAGCCTGAGGCTGTGTGAATTTATTCACCAACAACCTCACGCAGCATCACAGCCATTATTTCCAGACTTGCTTTATTTTTGGCCCAGATCCATTAGTACCTATTAGGAAGACATTCAGTGGGGTCAGGGTCAGCACTGTGGGGCCATTTCATGTGCGAAAACGAGTCTTTCACAATTTGAGCCCCAAGAGTGCAGGAGAGCATCGCATTTCTGCTGAATGTGTATTTATGTGTGGAATAGGGTTAACATGGTAAAGTCGAAAAATCAAAACCCTGAACCATCATAGCTGTAGATCAGCTACCAAAGCCTCTAAAACACTAACACACACTACCTGTGACAACGTACCTGACGGTGTAGAAAACATCTACAGGGAAAGTGCGGCCCTCGACGGACAGGATCCCACAGGTGTCCTTACTCGGGTCTCCGGATTCATTCAGGTTAAAAAAGTCGTGGAATTTCTGAAGGAAAATATCATTTAAAAATCTCAGTAATACAAACAGCAGCACAAAGACTGCACTGGTTGGTTGGAGTTTGATTCTTAACGCCATGGCTACTGTCAGGGCTGGATAATCCGCTCTTCCTTTAAGGAATCAGGGTGGGGCTGGATGTCGATGTCGATTTGTTTCTTAGCATGATGTTTGCGTGACCGTGACGGTGCGAGCTCAGTGGGTTTGTTTCCTGGTTTGTTCACTACTGGCACTGACCCCACTGAGGGGGGGATATTTAAAGCATCAGAACATGAGGGGGAGTTGCGTTATTCTCGCGAAAAACATCAGGGCTTTGGTGATTTTTCGGCCGAAGTGCCATATTGCTAGTTTCCGTGGTTGCTTGAAAATTTTGTGAACCCCCTTTAGAATTTCTTTTTCCTATATTTTCTGTTCCTGCTAAATATGGCCCCTAAAAACCATCAATCATATTTTTTCACACAAGTTCCCCTAAAAAGTATATAAAGAGAACCCAGTAAACAATGAGACAAAAATATTACACTTGGTCCCATTTATTTTTTTGAGTATTACATATTTAGTGAGTGGGCCAAAAGTCATTGAAGCCTTAAGCCTTTGCTTTCCCAATTAGTATCTGGTGTGACCCCCTGTTGCCAGCAAATAAAACTGTCAGCTAACGTTTCCCCTGGTTAAGCTGGTTGAATTCAGTCCTGCAAACACCGGCCTTGGAGAATGTTTTAGCCCATTTTCCCTCCGTACAGAACAGCTTCCAAGCTCTGGGAATGTTTTGGTGGTTTTTTTTTCCTTTCCCTCACATTAGCTGCTCGCTTCAGCTCCCTTTTCCACAAAACATTTCCATTGGATTTAAGGTCCGGACTTTGACCTTGGCCATTCCAAAAACCATGAACTTTTATTTCTTCTGTAACCCATTCTTTGGAGAACGGCTTGTGTGCTTAGGTCGTTGTCCTGCTGCATGACCCCACCTTTCTCTTGAGATTAGTTCCATGGACAGATGTCTGACATTTTTTCCTTTAGAATTCTCTTGATATCATTCAGAATTTCATTGTTTCCATCAGTGAATGGCAAGCCGTCCTCCCAGATCCAGCAAAAAACAGGCCCAAACCATTGATCCTAACTACCACCAACCATGTTTTCACAGATTGGGATAAGGTTCTATGCTGGAATGCAGTGTTTTTTTTCCTTTTTCTCCAAAACATACGCTTTTCCTTTTAACAACAAACCAAAAAGTTCTACTTTTGGTCTCATCCGTCCACAAAACAATTCTTCCAATAGCCCCTTCCTGATCCGTCCACGTGCCTTTTTAGCAAACTGCAGACGAGCAGCCAATGTTTCTTTTTTGTAGAGCAGGCTTTTCCTTCCCCTCCTTGCCACCGGCTTCCCATGCACACCATGTGGTTCAGTGTTCTTTTTCTAATGGTGGACTCCATGAATCATTAACATATCCTGTGAGAGAGGCCTTCAGTTGCTTAGAAGTTACCCTGGGGTCCTTTGTGACCTCACCAACTATTACACACCTTGCTCTTGGAGTGATCTTTGTTGGTCGACCACTCCTGGGGAGGGTAACAATGGTCTGGAATTTCCTCCATTTGTACACAATCTGTCTGACTGTGGATTGGTGGAGTCCAAACTCTTTAGAGATGGTTTTGTAACCTTTTCCAGCCTGGCGAGCATCAACAACTTGTGAAGAGCAGACTTTGATAGATCCCTGTTCTTTAAATAAAACAGGGTGCCCACTCACACCTGATTGGCATCCCATTGATTGAAAACACCTGCCTCTAATTTCACCTTCATATTCACTGCTAATCCTAGAGGGTCACATACTATTGCCACTCACTAATATGTAATACTGATCATTGGATCACGGCTTCAAATCCCGCCGAGTCTTCAGACTAGAAACTGCTGTTAGTGACACATAATGGCCGCTAGATGGCGATGCTTGCCCTAAGCAATTCTACTGGTGATATTGAATAGCAGTTACTATTCACGTTACACTGGACTGCACCACATGAGGTCTAAATTAAGTACAGTCATTTATTTAAACTCTCCCGTAGCCCTTTAAGGAGGTGCTGAATGACTAACCTTGGCATCCAGTGTAGCAGAAGCAACGATTAGGCGCAAATCTTGCCTCTTCCTTTGAATCTTAAGAAGGAATGAGCACAGGGTGTTAGAGACAGAGCGGGAGATAAAACAAAGGAATTACTAACAGAGGACTAAACTAGTGGGTGAGGATTAATAACAGAGACAAAGCATAAATATGGCTCATTGAGCGATTCACCTTCTTGAGGAGACCGATGGCGATGTCGGTGTACAGGGTTCTCTCATGAGCTTCGTCCAGCATGAGGACACTGCAGAGGAACGCATCTTATCCATGAGACATCATAGCTTTCACTATAGTAATGGATGTACTTTGTCCTACAGCTCACATTCAGACAATCCTGCATCTGAAGCAGTCGCAGCTTTGCAGATGTTCTAGCTGTCAATGCAGCCCTCAGCTTCTACAGCAGGTTAGTTCTGCTCTTACACTGAAGCTTATATCAAGAAGTCAGGATTCTACACTACGCCGAAATCTCAGAACCCTCTGGACCACGATAAGTCGGGTTAAACATGAAAACAAATAATAAAGAGTGTAAAATTAGGTTTATAAGTGAAGTACAACCTGTACTTTTTCAGCAGCGGATCAGCCATCATCTCTCTGACCAACATCCCGTCTGTGAGGAACTGCAGCAGAGGATAAGAACCTGTTCATTATTCCATTCTATGGTTCCCCCGCTGCTAAAACATCATCATCAGACTATGGGCTTCAGTCACAACAGTTGAGGAACAGAAATGACCAATAACTGTTTATTATACAGAAGAAAATCAGAGTGAGATCCCGGTGTTAGAACCAAAGCTCTTAATGTGAATGTTCTGAGTCAGAAATGTTCAAACTGGAGTTTCTAGAGCATCAGCAGCTCGGTCGGGTTAATAAGAGCTGGACTTAGATCCATGAATGAACCTCCGATCAGCCATGGATGGTGTTTAATGAAAGATGCAGAGTTTATATTAAACACCAGCAAAGTACATGAAGAAAATCAGAAAGAACGGAGCTGATGGAACCCGAAACCTCTCCTCTGCCCATTCCTGACTCGGGACATTTTGATCAGAACTAACTGTGGTACAATAAACCATAACCTCTGTGGCATCTCCAGAAAGAAAGCAGGATCCATTCCTACCTTTATGCGGGTGGCCTGAGGATCTGAACAGTCATCAAAGCGGATGGTGTAGCCCACCTCGTGCCCGAGGAACGCGCCACGTTCTTCTGCTACCCGGCTGGCCACCTACAAATAACCCCCCAAACAAACACACACACTCACAAAAATCACTATAATAAAATTCTGAAAGAGGTGAAAAGCCAAGAAAAAAAAAAAAAAAAAAAAAAAAAAGAGTGTGAAAAAGCCTTTCACTGATAAGACAGAGTTACACACCGAGGTCGCCGCTACCCTCCGGGGCTGAGTCACACCGATAACCTTTCCCTCTGCGGCCCATCCGGCTTCCAGCAGGTACTGTGAGACACACACACACACACACACACACACACACACACACACACACACACACACAATACAGCAACTGATTCAAAGCTTTCTTATACTCAAATAAAGAAATCCATTACAAACAACTAATTAACACGCGTAATAAGTCATCACGAACGAGGACAACAAACAGCAGTCCTTTAAATGCATTGTATAAGAAAATAAAGCATTCATGTTCAATCTCAATCCACTGTTTTTATGACGTTTTTCATTTTTTTCCAAAGCAGTTGTGCAAATCTGGCCAGCAGATGTCACTGTGGCGCAATTGTAAGCATCGCAAAACATTTTTCCAACGATTCAACGCTTTAGAAAGCTTCGTTTCTCCTCTCACCAGGCGGAAGTCGAGAGGGTTTGTTGTACTTTTGGTATACTTACTATTTTTTATAACAAACACAAGTAACAAGTATTTTTTAATTAATCCGTAATAGCACTGCACTGCACTTCATGACTTCTTTACAGGTAAAAAGTCACTTGGCTACTCTAAACACTGCTTACAACCAATCATCTTTGAAGGTAATTAAGGCAGAACTGGCGTTACACCCAAAAGTATTGATCCACATGTACAGATTTAAGGTTATCTTACCTGTGGGAGCTGTGTGCTCTTCCCGGAGCCGGTCTCTCCCACAATCACGACGGTCTGATAGTTCTCCACCATGTACAGAATATTGTTTCTGTGCTGTGTGAATTACACAAAAGCATTAGTAATCATATCTAGGGTTTGTATTTTTAAAAGAGCCAGCTCTTTTAGGGACGGTGGGTTTATACTTAGTAGTTCGGTTCACTTGGTCCAGACCAAAGCACACAAATGTACATTATCCCCCTTTAGTCCTCATAATCAAATTAAGGGTGACCATCCCTTGTGCTCACTGAGATTGTTTGTTCTACTTTCTTAGGGCTGCTCTCAGATTGCTTCTGAGTCCCTCTTAAGCTTAGGCTCCACCATGGAACCCTGAACGTGGCATGAAGATGGATCTCAAACAGATGCTGAGATTCTACCCGAGTTCCTCCCAGTATCTGAAGTTCAGCCGCATTCAGAATCACGCCTCTTACCTTAAAGACAGGGAGCTTCTGTCGCTGTTTCTCCACAGACAGGGCACTGTGGGGGTTGTAGAAGACGGAGGTGCCGCTCGGCTCGGTGTTCAGGTCTCTTTCCTCACACACCCCCGGTGCCTCTGAACCTGTGGATGAAAGAAACGTTTGTGAAGCATCGGGAAAGATCTCGAGTTCTGCTACAAAACAAACAATCTGTGCAAAGCCGTGCCTAAACATGATGGAACACGACCTGCTCTGTACACCAAGACTGAAGCATGGTGGAGGGAGCATCATCGAAGGGACATTAGTTTCCATACTCGCTTAGTCCAGCTCAGGGTGGTCCAGAGCTGGGGCCAAACCGTCCATCCCAGGGCACATGCACACACGCATGCTCGTACTGGGACACTTTAGAGACACTTTTTAACCTGTCTTTGGAACGTCTACACATGTCCACCCAGATAGAGTCCAGGCCAGGGATCGAACCAGGGATCTCTGCTGTAATCCGTACTCAAGAAACACAGCAATACAACACAAAATAATGCTCGTTTTTAGGAATAAACTAAAGAAGTAAGAAGCCCATAATGAGTCAGAAGTGCTGCTCAGGAGCTTATTAAACAGAAGGGTAAGTATCATATTCCAGTCTGGACACAGCTGTAATAAAATATAAAGCGCATAGCTCCTTATGATTAGTTCAGACCGAACAGGTTTATTGTGCTTTGGGTGAAGCTCAGACCTCACTTAATAAGAAATGAACGCAGAAATATAGGTTTAATTACCATTGGCCATTGTATCAGACACTGTGAGATGAACAATAAATAATAACACAAATCCAGACTTCATTCATTCGTTAAGTCAGGCTGGTGCTGCAGTAACACACACACGCACGAGCTGCAGACACACAACGGCCTCACGCTACGCATCACACGGCACAAACGCACCATTTATAAACACGTTATTACTGTGAAACAAGCCTGAAATGTTGCGTTCGATACATAAACGTTACAAAATCTTACCGGGTCTCCAGAATTTCATTAAGGAGTGGGGCGCCGCCATCTTGCATAACTACGTCATTTATTTGGGCAAAAACTTTTTCGCCACCAGGGGGCGACACGAGGGCGCTTTTATATACAGTACTGCTGCACAGTGTATCAGGTTCATCTGGCGTTCGGCCTCGTGTTTATAGCTTATTCGATTGTTTTTAGTTAGGCTACAGAACAAGGGCAGGAACACATCCTGGGCACTTTAAGGCACTTTAAGTAGCCACTTCACCCATGTAGATATCGGGAGAACATACCAAACTCCAGCAGAGTCAAAGACCAAAGCTGCATCCATGGAGCTGCACCCCTGTACCTCCTGTTAATGCGGTATTATATCCAATGTTCATGGCTGTTATGTTGTTAATGAGGCTTAATTTATTCGTTACAGCCATAAGCCAAACATCCTTTCCTTTCCACTACACATTATATTATGTTTATAGAATTTATGACACAGCATAATCCAGTTCAGGGTCACACAAGGTCAGGCCTGACCGGCAGCACAGGGCACATGCAGAACCCAGGGGTGTCTTCCAGCCAGGTTTGAAGTCATGCAGACACGACAGATACAGCCTCTCCATTTTCTGTTTATTTATTATATATTCTGTATTATATTTTCTAATTGATATTTTATTATAGTATTTGATGTATTTAATTATATTGTCTATTGTATATATTATTTTCTCCCTTTTGTGTATTTTTTATTAGTCTTTTTAGTCTCATTTTTTTATATTCTCTATTATATAATATTCTCTATTTAATTTGCTGTTTATTTGCTGTCTATTTATTGTTTATTTTAAATCTTTTTTCTTTGTTTATTCTGTTATGTTTATTTATTTTAATTAGAGTATTTATTCTATTTTATTATATTTTTATTATATTTAATTTATTATATTGGCTATTGTATTTATTATTAATTCTCTAAAATATTCTCCATTTTATTTATTATATTCTTTATTATATTAGTCTTTTATTTATTATACAGTATTCCCTATTTTATTATATTGCCTTTATATTATATTTATTCTCTAATATATTCTCCATTTATGTTCTTCATTTTATTCATCTTTTATATTCTCTATTTTATTTATATTATTTATTTTATTATATTTGCTATTTTATTTTTTATATTCTTTATTTTATTAGTGTTTTATTTATATAGTATCCCTATTTTATATTGTCTATTGTATTTATTAATTCTCTAATATTTCCTTCATTTTATTTATTTGCTTTATTTTATTAGATTTTTATTTATTATGTTCACCCAAATTATTTTATTGGTCTTTTATTTATTATACAGTATTCCCTATGTTATTATATTGCTTATTGTATTTATTAATAATTTTCTAATATTCTTTATTAAAAAAATTTATTAGAATATTTATTCTGTATTTCATATGTATGTATTATATTCTCTACTTTATTCTTTATTTTCTGTTTGTTATATTTCTGCCTATTTAACCTATATTATATATAAAAATACATTTTAAAGCTTTTAAGGAAAAAAAGAATAACATATGAAGGAAGGAAATTATTTACTCAGAAAGGAGAAAAACTCAAATCAGCTATGAGTGAAAAAGTTTATTAGACTGTACTCAAACTGAACCCGAGCTTTGGAGGCCGAGAAATATTTCGCTTGTCCAAACATGGCAGCTAGGGTACAGGGGAACATGCACGGGCCTGACGAAGCACAAAAAAGTCCTACTCAATTCCTATGGATTCCTAAAAGGCGTCTGAAATGTTCCTCGTCCCGACTCGGTTTATAGGAGGGCGTGCGACCCGAGCCGACCTGTAGGGAGCGTAATGCCTGGCGTTTGGGTCACACCCGTACCCGTTTACCCAAACTCCGAAATACTGCTGAACCAGAGGAGCACGGTCTCCTGAGCCGGACCAAACTGTACAGAACCAACACTTTATAAATTAGTTATACATTAGTGAGGAGCTACAGCGAGAAACTCAATTAAAGTCTAAACAGGAAATACTGAAGTCATTCAACAGGGAAAAACAAAAACAGTCGAATCCAATCCAATCCGAGTGGCAGTGCGCTGGGCGGCGCTAGCTTAAAACCCGCTGAGCCGGGGAACAGGACGTCGTTCGGAGTACCCACGATGCACCTGGGCGTGCGAGGCTCTGATACGCCGCCGGAGCCGCGTGAGCCGGACCGTCCCAGCCTGCCACTGTGCATCGAATGTTCATCAGACGTGCCCTGGAGCCGCGGCTCCTCAGTCATAGTGCAGCGCCGTGTAGAAGATGATCCACACCACCTAAACCAAAATAAATAAATAAATAAATAAAATATTCATTCAATAAAAAATTTAAAAAACCACCCGGGCCTCAGCTCTCAGCACAGTATAAAGAGTGATTTTCATTTCCTGTTCTAACTCTTATAACCGGCGCTTACCTGCATCACTCTTAACTATTCCTTTTGGTTTTAACATTTTATAATTAGAATTTTATTTTTTGTATTCTTTATTAGTATATTGCATTTTATAATATTGAATATTTTATTTATTGTATTAATTTTTTTATATTATTGATTTCATTTACTATATTCTATATTTTACTACTTATTAATTAAATTATCCATTTTGCTGTTCTTTCATATTCTGTATACATTTTTATTATACTTGTTTATTGTATTCTACATTTTATATTTTAATTATATCCATTTTATATTCTTTATCAATATATTGCTTTTAATTAGACTGCCTATTGCATTTATTGTATTCCTTATTTTATTACATTATTGACTATATTCTCCATTTCATTTACTATATTCTATATTTTATTACTTGAGTTTTATTAATTATGTATTTATTATATTCTCCCTTTTATTTATTGTATTCATTATTTTATTTTAACTATTCATTTTACTATATTCTTTATTAATATTGTTTTTAATTAGACTGCCTATTATATTTATTATTTCTCTTATTCTTGATTATATTCTCTTTCATTTATATATTTATCCATTTTGCTATATTTAATATTATATTTTAATATAATGCATTTATTACATATTTCATGCATTGTATTTGCCATTTTATATTTAATTATTCTTTATTCTATTATTATATTCTTTGTTAGTATGTTGTATGTAATTATATTGCCTATTGCATTTATTATATTTGTCAATTTTTATTTTGTATTATAATCTCTTATATTTTAATTATATTCTTTATTATTTTATATTATATTAATTATTAGTATATTGTATTTAATAATAATTCTCCATTATATTCTTTATTTTATTATATTCTTGATTAAATTGTCTTTTCATTACATTTTCTTCCTCTATTGTATTTATCACATTCACTATTTTATATAAGACAGTTAGATTAATTACCAAAAATAAAGCAAAAGAAGTCATAAATCCTTCTTTGGTGAGCTCCCACGTTCCTCCGTACTCCTCCTCATCCACCTGCTGGAAGCTGCTGAAGTAAACGTACAGCACTCCGGCGTTCAGGATACAGAAACTGCAGGGGGTAAAACATAAATAAATAAAGGCGATTCGGATCAGAAGCATCACGTACATAAATCACACACACTGATACCTACATGGCGATGCCCAGGAAGCCCTTCAGAGGAGCCACGCCCCATATGACCCCCAGTATGATGGCGATGATTTGGCGGAACCAGTACACGACGTCCAAGAATTCATCCTGTCAAGAAGTCAGAGAGCCAAAGACTTATTTCTACAGCCCTTTGTTACTGACAGCAGAGCCTCGTCTCAAAGCGGCTTCAGAAATACCCAGGTCCATCGGAGCAGCGGCAGGAAAACCTCGCTAACAGTGCTTCAGAGAGACCACACCCCCCCCCCCCAGGCAGCCCAGATGTGTTATGTCAGAGTTAGATAACACTGCTGACACGTTAAACTCCTAACAGAGGTGTAAGAGAGAATGTTAAAAAGCTACATTGAATAAATAAATACACAAACTAATAAAATAGAGAATGAGACCTCGAATATGTGATAAAAGTTCCCTTATTCAAATCTCCTCCTTTACTTGTGTATGAAAAAGAATAAAAGGAAAGTTTAAGGTTTCACACGTCTAGAAATCTAAGTGTGCACTCGGAGGTACGCAAGTCCGAACTTCACGTACTTGGTATCCAGAAATGCCCCTTGGCGCTTATGCCATGACGTTGGTTCTCAACGTTTGAACCAAAAACATCCAAACAGCAATGTTTATAACACAAACACTGGACACTAAAGGCAGACGTGTCACACCCTGAACAACACACGATAAAACCTACCGATAAAGTTGTTTCTATTTAAAGTAGCATTACATTTACTATTGTTATCATGAATAAAAACCAGCAACAAAACTAACTTTATAATCACAGAAACTAAAATAGCTGGACCATATCGTACCTTCTTACATTGGATTTGAATCAGTTTTTACTATTTGTAATGCATAACTGTACTAAGTGTGTCAGTGCCGTTTCAGCAGTCGCCCATGTGCTGAGAGAAGAGCCTAATGCCGGTCTTCCTCCACCATTCAGACATCCAGAGGAAGTCACTCCACCCCCTGGGTGCCAGAACAGATAGGAATCATAATGATAGTCTTCCTTTGATCTTGTGTGGTGGGTCCAGCTGAGCCAAGGTCAGGTCTCAAGGGTACGAGGCCCAGAGCAGGGTCTGATTAGGTAAGAGGGGCGCTTTTAGGTCTGCAAGTGAGCATCACTAGGATTATCATTATTATTAGAAGATGGGGATTCACCCGAGCACCCCCATATTATTATTATAAAAAAAAATAATGGTTGTTTAGGAACCAGAGAGTAGTTATATTTTTGAGTAGTATGCATCAATTATTGGATTATTACCACAGTGATTATTATTTAAAAATCCCTTAGGTGAGAGACATTTCCTATAATGATCCCAATAATAAAAATAAGGAGTCATCATTATTACTATTATCCTTTAATATTATTAACTTTACAAACTAAATCTTTCTAAAGGAGGAGCTAGAGGCATTTTCCCTCAGTTGCAAAAGGTTGACAAAGTTATTTATTAATTCTGTTTTTTTTATTAGTTCTTAATGTTTTATTTACTATTTTATTCACCTGTTTTTATGACAGTGCTGTGGTTAAACACTTTATATACACTGTAGAAGCTTTACTCAGCACTACTGTTGTTTATAACTATATTATTACTAATTACAAACTTTAATGGTTGTTTAGAAACGAAGGTTGCCAGATTGAGTAGTGTCACATTATCATATCACTATCAGTGTGTATTTAGAATCCCTTAACAGTGAGACACTTTGTATAAAACACACAATAATAAACAGATAACATTATCATAGTTCTCATTAAGTTTAATCATTTTTAAAAAGTCTTCCAAAAAGAGCTAGAGCCATTTTCCTGTTACAATAATTACATATATATTACATAACAATAAAATTGTAGTTATTTAAGATTTCAAGGGGTTTCATTATTTCTTACCCTTTTATTTACCCGTTTTATTATCCTGTTGTAGCTAAACATTTCATTAGAACCTGTAAGACCTTTAATTATCAGCTCTGTTGCTAAAACTATTATTGCTATTATTATAAATTACAAACCTTGAGAGAGAATTTCTATGATAATCACAATAATAAAAATATTATACTTTTACTATTATTAATTTTTAAAAACGTTTTCTAGTAGGAGCAATAGACATTTCCTCACTTACAGTAATTACACGTATTATATAACAAAATTTTAATTATTTAATTTATTTAACTGGGTTTTAATTTCTTGCCGTTTATTCGCCCGTTTATATTAGAGTACTCTAGTTAGACATTTTATTAGATATTATAAGTGTTAGTTAGCAGTACTGCTGCTTATAAGTATGTTATTCTGATTATTATTATAATAACCCTTTAATCTTATTATCTCGGAGCTAAAGGCTAATCTAGGCAACTCGGCTAAGGCTAACTAGCTTAGCGCTGCAGTAACGGAGCCGGACTTTCACACTGTGCTTAGGACCAGAGATTAGACTTAATTAAATGGTTATAAACGCAGCATAACAGCTTAACAATGCTACCATGACCAAACTTCCTGACCTTATCTTCCCACACCGCTTTGCTCCTCAGCGCTTTGCTCCATGTTGACGCTTTGACTCCTCCGTTAGCCACGTGCAGCTCTTCTTTCCTCTTCCCGGAGCCGTTCGTCATTCTGATTCGCTCACACTAATTAACCTACTGATTAATAACCTCGAGCTTCATTAATTAAATCCTCTACATTTAATCTTTCGCACCGCTCCGGACCAAACTCAGCTCACACTGCTGACGCGAGACAAACGGGACTGCGCATGCGCGCACACAGACACGGACCCCCATCGACCGGGTCCAATGGGACAGTGCTGCGTCAGCGCCCTCAGCCAATCAGGATTGAGTGTGCGTCCAGAACAGGTGTGCTGGGGCAGAGACAGCAGCGTGCACAGGTGAGGAGTAAGAAGTGCAGCTCCTAGTATGTTACTCTAACATACTAGTTAGTATAGTAGTATGCATGGCCAATAACAGCGGAGGTATTAATGTCGCATACTATTTAATAGGGTAGTATGCATAGCCGATAAAAGAGGAGGTATTATTTTAAGATACTATTTACTAGGGTAGTATGCACAGCCAATAAATAAAAAGTATTACTCTAACATACTATTTAGTAGAGTAGTATGTATAGTCAAAGTAATCTGAAACATACATGTGTCATGCTATTTAGTAGGGTAGTATGCATAGCTAATAAAATGGGATTTTTATACTGAAACATCCTATTTAGTAAGGTAGTATGCATAGCCCATAAAATAGAAAATATTACTCTAAACAGTTAGGTGACATGCTTTAATTAATACAAGTGACGCTTTATGAATTTCAATTTTTCGCCTTGCTGTGCCCCCTTGCAGTAGCTCCACGCCACCCTTAGAGGGCGCGCCCCACTCTGAGAACCACTGCTGAGCCAAAGAAATCCGAACATACTATTTAGTAGGACAGTATGCAGGGAATAACAGAGAATGTGTTCCGTTAGGCATACTACCACACCAAGCAGTATGTAGGAATAAATACTGCATTATCTAAAACTGTTCGGTATCTATAGTCCCCTACTAAAGAGTATGACAGAATAGCACTCTCCCATATGAGCTATATTAGTTATCCATACTACATAGTAGTCTAGTATGCAGTTTAACTGCATCTGAACTGTCATTTTGCCACGCATACTACCTTACTAAACAGTGCGGCAAACACATCTTCTGCAATATTTATCTATACTACGAAGTTTGTTAGTATGCGGTTTGGCCGCACCTACACCTTCCATTATCTCTGCGTGCTACGGTATTAAATAGTATGCCAGAATAACAGTCTCTCACACGGTCTGCACTATTTATCCATACTAGGTAGTATGTTAGTATGCGGTTTGGTAGCGACCGAACTTAGATCTCCTACTAATATGTCTACTACCCAACTACATAGTATGCAAGAATAGTTTACCGCTTTATAATGATTCCATTCCTTCTCCCAACACTTTTTTTTTCTCGCAATTTTCGTTTCTAAATTCTCCACACATTCTCTATCTGGTACAGGTCAGGACTGCAGGAGGGCCAGTCCAGTACCCATACCCTCTGCTTCCACAGCCGGGCCTTCATAATGTGTGCAGCATGTGGTTTTGCTTTGTGCTTTGTCTTGTTTTATAATGCATGGACACCCCTGATAAAGATGGCGCCTTGAAGGCAGCTTATATTGCTCTAAAATCTCAGTGTACTTTTCTGCATTAATGCTGCATCACAGAAGAGGAAATGATCTTTACCCAGGGCCCTGACCCGACCCCATACTATGACAGAGCCTGGCTTTTGGTCCTTTTTGTCTTTGGTCCAAAAAAGATCTGTGATACTGATGGGTCTGAGCACAATCCCCGTCCCCACTGTATGATGGTCCATCCCAGATGCCTCCAGAGAAGCAGACGCCGCTTCTGGACATGGTTATAACATAAGGCTTCTTTTTAGCACAGTAACGTTTTAAGTGGCATTTGTGAATGTAACTGTATTGTAGAGCTTAATAAAGGTTCAATAATGGAATCCCTTGTCCATGTGGTTCTATCAGCTATTGATGAATGACGGTTCTTGATGCAGTGCTGTCTAAGGGAGCGGAGATCACCCCTCTTCAGTTTAGGTACTGAAATTCCTCCAGATTCTGAATCGTTGAATGATATCATGCACTTTAGAGAAAGAAATATGGAAATCCCTTCCAATCTGTCTTTGAAGAACATTGTTGTTAAACAATTCAATAGATTCTCTGCCCTGTCCCAACTTTTTTGGAATGTGTTGCAGGTCTGAAATGCAGGAACGGATGTTTATTAACAAATGAAACGATGTTGACCAGTCGGTGCTCCGGAACAGCTCTCCCAGGCGCGTTCTGCACTATGGATCCACACTAGCTAGGCTGTTAGTACGCGCTCTGGCCGGAGTCGAACTTTCCATGAGCTCACGCTGCTGATGATCGGCTCTTTGTGCGGCAGTGACGCACGGGCCACGTGACGGCGTTACGCACCGACGCTGTAGTTTCTTTTCCTCGGCGAGAGACCAGAATAAACGCTGAAGCGCGAGCGGAGCGGAGCAGAGCGTCCCGTGCTCGCTGCTGTACCGACACACACCCCTCCGCGTGCCCAGCCGCTCCGCTTTATTTACAGCCCTCCATCAGCCCGGCCTCACCGGATTTACCCGCTTTCCTGCCTTATTGCTTTGCTGGCGGATTTTGGCGAGTCTCACCTGGGACCGACGGTAAGTTTGGGTTTCACCGACCCGGCTGTCGCGCGTGTGTGTACGTGCGCGCGGAGTTGTGTTTGCTTTGTTGTTGCAGCGTGTTACGGTGTTTAGTGCCGTGGTGTGTGTCTGAAAATGGCGACAGGAGGTGTGTGTCTGTGTGAGAGTGTGTGAGTGTGAGAGTGTGTGAGTGAACGAGCGCGTACGTGTGCGCGTGCGCGTGCGCCTGCAGGGGGGCCTGACCGAGTTTTGGGGGTCTGGGCTTGTTTTCTCCAACCGGTTCGTGCTGCTTTGGACACCACGGGTAACCTGTGTGTGTATTACAGATCGTGTAGTGTGTACAAGTTGTGTGCTGCGTGTTTGTTTATTATTTGAGCTACACTTAGTGGTTACTTGTGGTGTTTGTTGTGTTGTTTACATTTTATCCAAGTTCTGTGTGTACGCTGTTTATGGATTGACTCATGTAACGGGTAGCAAATACTTTTGGTCTGATGGTCCCGGCGGTGCCTTCTGGTCAGGTCGGGGCGTCACTTGCAGACAGGAAACGCTGCGTCTGAGGGAGGGGAGACTGGTCAGGAGATCATATTGCACTAGTGCTGCAACAGCGACCCCTGCCAGCCGTATGTTGCACTGCAGCAAGATCCAGGGTTCCAGGCGTAGTCTGCTCCTTTTAGTCAGTTCCGAGCTCTGTTTTGAAATATTCACTACAACAGGAACTGCGTTGCGCTGTCACATAAAGACAGTTTCTAATTCCATAAATGTTTGTGTGCATGAGAGAGACAGTGAGGTCAGATTTTAGATTGGATTTCTATCTTTTATAGTAAAAAAGTGTGATGATCAGTGTTGACTTGAAATAAATCAGTATATCGGAAACTCTGGAACAGTTGGGCATAACGTATTGTGGACGTTGTAGTTCTAAAATGACAGACTGTAGTCCATCTGTTTCTCGGCATCCTTTGTTCGTGGCCTTTACTCTGTTCCCTGATGGTCCGGACCCCACGGGACCAGCGTATTTGGGTGGGGGATCATTCTCAGTACTGCCGTCACCCTGATGTTGTCTGGCACGAGTGGCTCAGACGCAGCAGTGCTGCTGGAGTTTTTAAACACCTCCGTGTTGCTGCTGGACTGAAAATAGTCCACCAGCCAAAAATATCCAGCCACCTGCATCCTGTGAGCACTGATGAAGGATTAGAGGATGACTACAAACTGAACAACAGATGAGCTGCCATTTCTGGAAACAGATGGACTACAATCTGTAATTAGAACTACAAAGTGCTCCTGTGTAGGTAGTGGAGGGTAGAAACAAAGATGGCAAATGGATATGAAAGTGGATGTAGATGAAAAGGGAATCGGTGACGATTAAGAGGAAAACATTCCCTGTGCAGGTTGGGGTAACTTCTTTTCGTTAGGAAGTACCCTCATGCCCAGGGTGCCTCAACGTTTGGTAGTTTTATGGTTTCTGTTGGAGTTTGGGATGGGCTTAACGCAGGGCGTAGCGATTGTGGAGGGCAAGTCATGGGGGTAATTAGTGTTGGCACCTGCATGGCATCTTGTGTGACCTGCTGTGCCTGATGCTGACACTGGGTCTTGATGCATTCCTGCTTCCTGGTTTTGGCACCAAGGGCAGAATCCTGGCTTTAAGAAGACACAGTAAGGGCTTATTGCCCCTTTTTGGATCAGCTGCTCATTCCTTTCAGGAGAGATTACAAACACGGCACGGGCAGGGAAATGCCATTAAGGTGCCATCAGTATGATTTGCCCCACAAGCACTTCCTGCTGTTAGAACCCAGGTAAACCGCACCCTAATTGCCGAATGCCATCTCCTGCCGTTACTAATCAGCCCTATGATTTGCCCCTACAGACGCTCTCTTTTGTTATCGTTCATACTAAACCACGCCACACAGGACGCCAACGCATTGTAGGGCGCACACACTCACGCACTAAGGGCACTTTAGAAACCCCTATGAAACTAGTGCACATGGCGTTGGACTGTTTGCGGAAACTGGATACATGCACTTAATAATCCGATAACTGCAGAAAATCAGATTTTGTCGGTAATCCCATCAACGACTCTGCATGCACTTGGGTAATCAGATAATGACAAACCTGCGGGTTTGCGTGACTCGTGTAACAATCGGATTTCTGCTTTGCAACCAGCCAATAACCTCACAGGAATATGTGACGTAAACTTCAAACTTTAATATTAAATAATCAAATAATTAATTTTCTCCGTATATACTGCGTTTCAGAGTCGTGGCGCGTTTAATTCCAGGGTTGCCAGATCCAGTGAGGAAATGTCCGCTGATGTCAGTGGAAAAAGAAGTCAAATAAAGCCAAATCTGTAGAAGACACAGATCTGGCAACCGTTGGGGAAAACACGTATTATAATCGATTATAAACTGGTATACATGCAATGAGTAATCTGATTACTGGGATAAAATCCAGCTCAGTTCATCAGATTTCTTAATCTGATTTGGTGATGGGAGTTTGCTGTTTACGTGACCACTTGAATAATTGTAAACAAACTCAGTAAGAAGCACAAATCGAACCGAGAAGAATGGAGCTGTCTGGAAAATCCCATTTGGTGTGTAAGATACTGTCATTCTACACGAGCGCAAATTTGCTTCGTCAAAATAAATCACATGAAAAAATCCCGTTTGGTGTGTACCGGCCTTCGGAGTATGCAGTTCAAGTTTGTCGCTTGGATAACCTGATAAATCTGATGATGATAAGATCTGGGTGCTCGGTACAGAATGGTCACTAAATGAAGCACCTCTGTACAGACTGTTTCCATTATTAGTTATGGAAATATTTCCTACCAGGTCTCTGTATGTTCAAAACCCCACATACGAGGGGTAGGAAATATTTTCTCGGTCGCCTTTCCCAGATAGTGGGTTAGGGATTAAAATATCTAATACCTTATAGCATACACTACTGTCCAAAAGTCCTAGGCCACCATTAGATTTGTTGTTTTATGAATGGTATAATGATCATACATAACACAACTTGGACTCGTCACTCCATAATCCTCTTTTCCGCTGATCTTCATTCCTGTATTTGTGAGCACCACTGTACTTGGCATCCCGACAAAGCTCCCAGATGCTGCTGTTGAACAAGCGTAAGGGGAGGTCACACTAAATACTCACCACTATAGAAGCTGATTTTTATGATGTTTATTTGCCAGTTCTGCATACATATTTTCTGGTTGTATTCTAATAAAGAGACTTAACTATGCTTGGTCATTATACTCTCGCAAAGACAATGGCGTATGTAATCTAATGGTGGCCTGAGACTTTTGCACAGTACTGTATTTCGTCCTAGACTGATTTTTATTTTGATGCCCTGAAATTGCGCTTACATAAAGAATCTATTGTTATGCGGTGTCCTGTACGTCCAGTGTTTTAGCAAAACAATTCACAAGAGCTCCCATTATAAAGAAACACGTTTGGATGCTGCAAGTCTGGGACAGAACTGTGTTAGTGAACGAATCTGCCGAATCCATTCCTCCTGCTTCAGATGCGTCATGGCCTGTGAAAACTAGAGACGAATGACATTGCTATTAAAGGTGATGTTTTGCTAGGTGCCATCGATTTGCTTCAGAGATTAAGTTTGAATGTTTTGTCTATTGTAACTGTAAAATTTGAATACGTTTGACTGAAGAGATGTGTTTTTAAAGCTGTTAGAATAAGTGGATATTGATCAGTTATTTCCTACATTGAGGAAATAGGGCGTTACATGGCAAGCATTCCGTTTTGCAGTATAAGAAGTTTAATTATTGTTGTTATTGTTGTTTGTTATTGTTGTTTTCATAATCTTATAGAAGTATGCGTCATAAACTTCAAACTTTAATATTAAATACTAAATGGTTTGCTTTCTCGTGTATATACTGCGTTTTAGAGTGTCCGATAGTGTTCGATAGCTTTGTCGCTACCTTTAATTCCGTGGCGACGAAGGGTTGCCAGATCCAGCGAGGAAATAAACACTAAAGTCTATAGAAGAAGAGGCAAAATAAAGCCAGTTCTTTAGAAATACGCGGACATGGCAACCATGCACAGACTGAAAACACCGATGATAACCTGGTATCGTGTGAAATGGGGTAAAATCCAGCTCTCTTTATCGGATTTCTTAATCTGATTTCTAGACCGGAGTATGCTGTACACATGACCACTGGAATAATCAGAAAATTGCAGAAGTCCGACTATGATCGGATTATTAAGTGCATGTAAACACGCTGGGTGATGGGTAGTTGTGACGTCCCTAAATTAGATAATGCTAAATAAAATGCTGCGGTTAATTTGTGAAAGCCTGAGCTCATAGTCACACACCTACACCTACACAAGTTTATTCGAACTATGACTCCATGACTGTAGTTTCGCTCTTAGATTTATCATCTACGCCGCCCAAGGAGGTTGGGTCCATTTTTGAGTCTTGGTCCTCCCAAGGTTTCTTCCTATAACACTTAGGGAGTTTTTCCTTGCCACTGTCGCCCTAGGATTGCTCAATTTGGGATTGGACGTAGTTATTAGGAGGTGTAAGGTAGTAATTGATTGAGGGGAAGCTATCATTTGTAGCTGTACATCGGTAGCTGTAACCACAGATTTTTGGGCCTAAATGCGACAGAGGAGGTACAACACGATTTGGAGTCGTTTCACCAAACGTCGTGAGGCTTGCATCACTTCAGTGTCACTTCAGCGGTCCTGCTGGCGGTGCGAATGCAAACCAAAAAAGACATTAAGAGAACGGAGTGTTTAGACAAAATAAAGTGCCGCACTTGGTGTGTTTATTTTCATGCAAAAAAATCGTACTGGGTGTGTAAAGGCCTTTAGTCAATTAATTGTTGTACCTCTATGAGCTGCTGCTTTTTGTTCCACAGTCCAAACCTGAGCAGAAAGGAGATCAGTCCTTTTCGATCTCGGCTGGATCAGGTTACCGTTGGATTTTGGGGCAGCATCAATGATAGCTTGTTTTAAAAACAAATCCAAAACCTGTTTCTATTTCTGGGCACTTGATAGTAGCGAAGGCTTGTGTGATTGTTGTGTTACGTCTGAAATGGTGCGTTCCTTTTTATGGATTGTTTCAAAATCATGTAATATAGGGCTACAGCTTTGTGAAATCATGACAAACGTTTGACAGACACCCTACATAACTACTGTTACTAATAATAATAATCATTATTTATTTAAATATTATTACACATTTCGTTAATGGTTCACACCTGTAAGTCTTATTGAGCAAATCATAAACACACCCTAAACAGTTGTCATGACACAATTAAGGGTTAAACTGTGTTAACTTTATTAATATCACACCCTGGTTTCCTCCGGTATCAAATGACGACCCGGTGGCCGAGTGTGTGAGCGTGTGTGGACTTGTGTTATTCCCATTGCTCACCCACGCCATCACACAACCTACCATTTATCTCCTGATTTGCATGTTAGGCAGGTGAGTCAAACGTTGCTGTGAGGAGCTAAACTGTCATTTAATAGTGTAATACCCCACACACACACACACACACACACACACACACCAGTCTGTTCTCACCATAAGAATGAATGACGTTCAGGTTTGCTCACAGCGTACTCACAAAAACACAGAAAGACTGAAATTGGATAAAAATACAGAAGTCCTATTTAAGAATCCATCACCAGGGAAAATACTGAACTCTCTGAAACATTTACAAATAAATCATCTTTATAATTTGTTTTTAAAATGACAGACTAGGGATGCAGCCTATTTACCGCCATCTAAACGACCTTTGATGAGCAAAATCCATGCCACTTTTTAACAAACAACGTTTTAATTAACACAAAAAAAGGATGTCACGTCTCTGCCCATGTCCTCAGCCTCAGCGGATCGTCTTCCGTTTTTTTTTGCGCATATTTTACGTATTTAAGGAGCAGAGGCCGTGTAACATCATTTATTTTAGTAAATACAGCTGTGAGCCGATCGGAAACGCCAAAACAAGGCTGCGTGTGATTCATCGTCAAACCCTTCTTAATCACGGAGCATTAGGACCGGCCCAGATCCTGTTATGGTCACTAAGTGCCTGGTATGAAAAAGTTTTACCCCCCCAGTCGTTTCCTGCTCCCTCAGGTTTTTTTTGTACCTTTCATACTTTCTGTACTTGTTGAATATCTTGAATAATGTGGGTCCTCCTTACGAGGCTCTTAACCCGCAATTGCTTGGACTGTAAGTCACTCTGGATAAAAGCATCTGCCAAGTGACTAAATATTAACGATCCTTCCCTCCCTAAAGACACTAGACTTTTGTGGTTCGCTTGGATCTGAGAAACAAACGAGGCGAAGGTGGGAACATTTACATTTACAGCATTTAGCAGACGCCCTTATCCAGAGGGACTTACAATTCAGTCTTACAATCCAAGCAATTGTGGGTTAAGGGCCTTGCTCAAGGACCCAACAGTGGCAGCTTTGGCAGAGGTGTTATTTGAACCCTGGACCTTTTGGTCCATAGTCCAGTACCTTACCCGCTAGGCTAACACAGTCCCAGTCGCATAACCCTAGCTAGCGATATTGCGTTGAGAATGGGGAAGCTTTGGAGGGGGAGTACTAACTACTAATTTTGCTTCGGGGGGAAAGAGGCCTACGAAAGAGCAAAGGACAAAAGCTTGTGGGTTCGTCACACTCTCAGCTGGAATAGGTCAATAAATAAATGACCAGGTATAATATTTTTGTACTTTTAGTACTTGTTTTAGGACGCGTTTTAATTCCAGGGTTGCGAGATCCCGTCGGGGGAAAAAAAAACGAAATGTCAATGTCAGAAGTGCCCAAGTCTTTCGATTAAGCGGACCTGGAAACTATCGGTTGTGCTTGCTTACATGGAAAACCGATTGAAATTGGGTTGCTTGGTTTACATGCTATGAGAAATCTGATTTCTAGCTCACTATCGATCTTTCTAGATCAGTAGTATGCTGTTTTACATGACCACTCGATTTAATCAGATAACTGCAGACATACGACTACGATTGCATGTAAACACACATCGTTTGCGTGATGAGCTGATTTACCTAATAGCTCAGATATATAAGACGGAGGCGGTACAACGCGATTTTGACTCGTTTCACCAACCGCCGGGTGTCTTACTAAACTTCAGCATCACTTCTGACAGTGGAAACCAAAACAAACCGTGGATCGAATGCAGTTCTCAGAGGAGAGAATTCTTTTAATCGGAGCCTGTTCTAATTTCTGCATTGTTAAAATCAGGCTGACCAATCAGAGCTCGGTTGCCGGGCAGAACAGCTCATCAGGAGCCTATTGGACGAGCAACAGGCTGCCTCTAAAAACATGGATATTAAAGAGAAGATCTGGTGGGATAGAACTGCAAGGCTGGAGAATGATGGTGGTGAAGCTCACAGGGACTGGATGGAAGCCAGTTCATGATCACAAAAACACAAACTAGAGCTTCCTGCACTCATCTTCACATTTTGTTTTTTTAAGTTGATGATGTGAAAAAGACACGGCGAAATCTCCAATGCACGAAGACAAGAAATTAAAGAACGCAAAAGCAGATGGAGTTTGAGTGTTTGGACAAAAACGGTGTGAAGCTCCCACTATGCTAAAAATGGCATCCAACAAAAAGATAGATCGGTTTAACATTGTTTTAAGAAGGACGTACTGCGTTCTGCCAATACGTCTTCTACTGGAGGCTTTCGCTTAAGGTTTTGTTCCTTCTCTGTAGGATCAAAACCTGGGAGTCTAAACATCCCACACAACACTGTTCAGTTAGACAGAGTGCTCGAGGATGGGATTTCCCTTGCCACTGTCACCCCAGGGTGCTCATTTGAGGGTGCTTCTTTCAGTAAACCTTTTATCCAAAGCGCTACGTCGATAAATGGAGGTACAGCTAGCACGTCAGTCGTCGGCAGTGGTGCGGTGCATTGCCGGGGTTGCAGACGTTGCCGTTGGGCTTGCAGGACTCGGATCCCTGCTTGTTTTAGAATCCCTAAACCTTCCCCTTTGCACAAACCACAGACAGAGCAGATAGAAGCAGAAGCTGGCCTTTTTTTCGATCTGAAACGACTAAGCCTCAACACGAGGAATCCGCCTGCAATGTGGGTCGACAGGATATGACATCCGTTTTCCCTCACTGGTACGCGCTTTGTTTTTGTTGGACGCTTGTCTTTCCAGGAACGGCGGCTGCGGAGCGACCCACAAACCTGGAATCAGCTCTGAGCTTACTCTAGGGTGAAACCGGGACGCGCCTGTCGCAGCCCCTGTGTGTGTTTTTGAGCTCGCTGGTTTTGGTCAGCAGGAGCTGGCACTGCGCTGCCTCTCTGGCTAAGAGACGGTGATGTCAGCCATTTTAGGTTGGGCAGCACAGCCACGGCGTAATGAGCCGCCATTTTTCCCCTCCTTTCCTCCTCTTGCTTTTTAACACCTTAGGTGCTGGTCAGAGTCGATCCTCAGGCAGCGGGACGGCGTTAATCGGGGACTTTGATGTGCTCGTTGAGAAGCAAATGAAGCCGTGATGAGAGATCTCGGTATAAACAGGAAGCTCTTTTAGCCCTTAAAAACAGCTTCGATATTAATTTCTCAGAGCTTCAATTCATTTCTAAATCCTTGCGTCGTTGCTCGCCAGCGCCGACCTTTCCCCGCGTCAGAATTCAGGCCAAACCTCGGCTGTCGCAGTACTATAACGCGATGTTAATGACTTTCGTAGATGTCGACCATTTCTAAGGCAGCTCTGGTTGCCAGACGCAGAGAACTTGCACAACCTGATTTGGAACAAACTGAAAAATGAAATGTACCGGACGTCTGAAGACTGAAGTTCTGAGACCTTAAACACGACCAGAATGAGCAGGCTTACGTGCATCTGACTATAGCGACCGATGATCTGATCACGTTAGCAGAAACTGTCATCAGATATGACAAGAGAAATCCGCTGAGGAATTGTGGCGTGTTTGTGCAGACTCTCACACTGACGTACCAGGTACAAAATAATTAGTAAATGATCAATAATCCTCAATCAGCAGTGGTTTATGCGCTGCTGTGTGGTGTAGGTCTGCGATTTGGGACGCAGCCTCAGTCTTTGAATCAAGAGCATGTTGGAGAACGTTGTGTGAGCTTTGTGTGATTGTTAGAGACGTTCCGATCCCAGTTCTTCCCTTCCGATACCTGAACTCGGGGTATCAGCCAATACTGAATACCGGTCTGATATCAGTACTTTTTAAAATCTGAATACAAGCTCTTTGTAGCTCGCCATGTCTTAACTCGAGGCTGTAACCAAAAGCACAAAAGTAAGAACAACGAATACGGATGAAAACTTTATTAACCCCTTCAGTCCTGCCAAATGGAAGCAGGTTACAAAATCTTTTGGCACAAATAACTTTTATGTTTTATGTTATTTCAGTGTTTGCCGTCCAAACACACAAAGAGAGCTTCATTATTTCAATCATCTCATTTAGTTTGTACTGAATCATTACACTGAAAAAAAAACAAAACCTAAAGCATTGCTCTACAGGCGCTTCCTATTGTACAATGGTTTGGTTTACGATTTTCTTTTTTACTTTGGGAACCCGATACTATACACAAATACACATTTAGCTGAAACTGTGATCTGATTTTTCCCCAGGCAAGCGATACACTACAATACTCTAGCGCAGATGCTGGGCATCCGGGCAGGTGATGGCTGGTGAAGCCGATATCCTGCTCGGGGCTTTTATTCTGCCGTAGGAAAGTGTGTATTAAGTGTGTATTTCCTGGAGGGACTGGTGTATAGAACAGTTTAGGCTTCGGACTGCGTTACAGAAGTACTGGGCGATATGACGTCCAATTGATACCACGATTAATTGAGCACTTTACCTCGATTGCGATTATTTAGTTTTTTGGTTTTTATTTGTTGTTGTTTTGTGCCCTCATCGTTCACTGACACAAAGTGTCGTTGACGTTGTGGTTTTAAAATAATTGAAGGAAAGACCAGTTGAAATCCTTCTTGATTTTGTAGGACGTGGCATCAGTTATTTCTTTCCATTATTTAATCTTTGTGAAAGGAGATTAGAACTTAAGGGTCTTAAATTCGTTTTTCAGCCAGCTGCTGGATCAGCAGTACATTTAGAGAACCCCGAGACGGACTGGCGTCCTGTCCGGGGTGCCTGCGCCCAACGAATTCCAGGTTAGGCTCTCCAGACCCTCCCCCAAGACCCTGACCAGAATTAGTGGGGGTCAGACATAGCAGTGAAGAACTTTGCAAGCAGACTTTGTAGTTCTGCCGTTCAGATTGACCAGAGGTGCCTAAACGTTTGCGTAAGCCTCTTTTTTCCGATGGCGGTTTGTGAGAATTAGATTAGTTTTGTGATTGTTCTGTGGATGTGCACTCTCAAAAATGTTATTAAGCTCTTAAGAAATTGAGCAGCCCTCTTTGAAGGCCTCTCTCAACGCTTGAGATTTCGCAGCTCTGTGTACTAGGGTCATAAACGATATGATTTAATTAACGTGGACCGAGCATAACTTAACATAGGTATGAAATTATTCGGGACGTTTACATAGCAAAGGTATTAGGCAGGACCTGCGTATAATAAACATAGGTCCGTTTGACCTGTGGAAACCCAGGCCAGTGCTCTCGTGAGATCTGATGAAATTAAGCAACACGCTCTTGCTCAAGCGTGCGAAGCCTCTCCGGCTGGCACCCAAACCGAGGAGCGAAAACGAGGGGGTCGCGGCATTTTGTGGCGAGATGAACGGAACCGAGGGGCCGTGGTCGATGAGTTAGGAGACGCGGACGCCTCTTGAAATCGGAGACGGGTAGACTGACCGGGACTCGGCGAAAAACAAAGCAGGGAGAGAGGTAATGGTGTGTGAGAGAAGAGACAGGCTGGAGAGGGAGACGGGGGTAGACGGGGGGAGAGGGGGGTTGAATGTGGCCCGTTGCCATAGGGATAGTAACACACCAGTGGCGTAGTCGACCGGTCTCCCAGCAGACTGGGCCGAACTTGCCGAGAGAAGCGGAGGTGGGGGAAGGGAACGAGTCAGGCAGACGCTTTTTGGGATTAGGGAGTCAGCACACACAAACCGGCCTGGACTGGACTGGAGAGGTGAGAGACGCTGTGAAATTATGACCTGGAGACGTTCACAACACGCCCTGCGCCTGTCGCGTTTCGGCAGCCGAACGGAGCCGCGATGAAGATGAACGAACGCGTACGGAAAATCTAACAAAAAAAATCCCTTCGTCGGATTACTTGTGTCTTTAAAACCCAGACGTCTTACGATATTTATCCTCGACTCAAAATGTCTGTGGTATTGATTTCGGACCACTTCCTAACGACCCGTTACCATCCTCTAATAAGGGTGTCGTCTGTAGCACCAGTATGCCTAAAAACCTGACCAGAGCTCGGAGTATCAACCAGTCGTCTTTATTTTGTCACGAAATGTCACTTTGGTCCAAATTTGTAGACTAATAGCAGCCCCATAGACTGCTTCTCTGCAACCTTGGAGTTGGAAAAAATGTAGTAGGACAGCCGAGAGTCTGAACTAAACACCATAAGAGTATTTTACATTTGATCTTTATCTTACAACTGCTTATAACCATCTTGGGCATGTTGGCAAGCGAGGCTCTGCAGCTCCCAGAGGATGAGTACAGATCTTACTCAGACCCTCGTTAAAGGACTACAAGTAAACAGACCAAACAGTAGATTAGGACACACCCTCTGAAAATGGGTATGCGACCTTATTAAATGGGTAAAATCCCTTAGCAGACATACTTGCCCTTAGTTGATGGGCACATTCCTTCAGTAGATTCATTCAGAACCTTAGTACTGGCACAGCGTCTCAGAAAATGGAAACCGACCAACAGGAAAATGGTACAGGCCAACAGCAGACAGAATTATATTAGTACAGACCAGCAGTAGATGGGGAAATACCTTCAGTAGGTTAATTCAGAACCTTAGTAATAGCACAGGGACTCATAAGAAGGGGTACAGAGTCTCCTAAGATGTGAGCTGGCACCTAGAGAAGGGTACAGGCCAACAGGTGGCAGGCAAATACACTCAGTGGATTAGTACAGACCAACAGTAGATGGACACACCTTTTGTAAATGGGTATATTGCCTTATTAGGTGGGTAAAATCCCATAGCAGACATGGACTGACCCTCAGTGGATTCAGTAGATTGGCACATACCTTCAATAGAGTAATTTAGTACTGGCACAGGAGGTCAGTATATGGCGACACGGACTCAGAGGGGGTGGGTACTAGGCCTATGAAGGTGGTACAGGATCCCTCTGGATGGGTACAGGGTCTCAGAAGACAGGAACCGACCAGTTGGGGAAGGGTACAGGCAAACAAGAGACAGTCAGATACCCTCAGGTTAGGACAAACCCAGACTAGATGGGTTCAGACCAACAGCAGATAGGCACATACCTTCAGTAGATCAATTCAGAACCTCAGAATTCAGTAGATGGTTACCGTGGCTCAAAGTGGGTACTGGGTCTAGGAAGCTGAGTATTGGGTCCCTCTAAATGCTTACTCAATCTCAATAGATGGGTGCAGGGTCTCAGAATATGGGGGAATGGTACATGCCAACAGGAGACAGAAAAAAAATGATCGGACAGACTCTCTGGAAATGGGTATAGAGGCTGACTAGCGGGGTAAAATCGTTCCATGGACATGTACCAAGTCTCAGTCGATGGGAACATACCTTCAGTAGGTTAATTCAAGACCTCAGAAGATGGGAATCGACCAAGAGGAGAAGGGTACAGGCCAACTGGAAACGGGCGAATATCCTCAATAGATTAGTGCAGACCAACGGTAGATTAATTAAGAACCTCCGTAGATGGGAGGGTCTAAGAACATGGGAGCAAGCCAACAGGAGATGGACAAATACCCTCAGTAGATGCCTATGGACCCTCATTATATTAATTCGGTAACTCATTAGTGGTACAAAAACCTAAACAGATGGTTACAGACTCTGAGATGACTCCAGTCTCTCCCGTTGGCTGGTTCTCGTCTTCTGAGGCCCTGCGACCATTTACTGTGCTCCTGTACCAGTACTGAGGAAGATATTTAATCCAATAAAGGTGTCAGTAAATGAGTACATATCAATATTAGATTGGCAGATGCCCTACGTAGATTAATTTAGAAGCTCAGTACTGGCACAACAGTTGATGTTCTTCAAAGGCAGATGTTTGTAACCTTTAGCAGGACTGTGATGGGTCAGGATATTTTATATCAAACTCCACTTCACAGTATCGGGTATTAAAACTGTATACAACTCTAACAAACTCCACTGTCGTCTGTGGTAACAACTGGCTCATTAAGTTCGTTTATTTTATATGTAGACTTGGGCAAATGTTCCCTAAGCACAAGTTCCATGCTCAACTGCTCTCCTCCATGCAAAGACGTTTAAGAGCAGATTATAAACTTAAATATAATATTTTTTTGCATAATTAGGACTTCATGCTGTTCGTGACTTCATGTTCAGTCGTTCAGATCAAATGGCTGTCATGTATAGAAGTTTGTTTAATGAAATTGAGAAGCACAAGCGCCGACAGGCGAGTGCTCTCCAGACCGTGCTAAACGTGGTTTAGTCTGGATTTTAAAAAGGTTACGGTTTGCGTTCCCAGTAATAGGACCGAAGAACGTAATAAGCTTCTAATGGCTCTCCGTGACATTAGAGATCCTTAGATTTTCAACATATTTTGGCCGGGGTTGCCAAAACGTTTGCACACGACCATATTTTGTACCGGTGGCTTCACTGGTTTTTGTGAAACAGCCTTTGCGCAGATGTTAATAACCATGTCTTCTACCAGCTTGTTTATATTCAGCACTGTTTATTCGGCAGGCTTTTGTAATCCAGCGCCACTCTTGCTAAACTCGAATATCGTGATCTTTTCTGGCGCCCCGTTCGCGCTATGAGTGTGCAGGAGCGTTTTTGGCGAGGGGCAGCGTCGTGTTGGAAAGGACACGGAGGCTGTCTGTGGTCGAATGGAAAAACACAACAGTCAAACTGAAACGTGTAGGCAGTCGCAGGCCTGCGCTGGTACGTGTGCCGACTTTGTACCTGCGTTTAGAGCGAATCGAGGCTCGTTCTGGACCGCGGCGTCGCTCTCGGGTCAGCCTGTCCGTGGTGGAACATTCCAGAGACTTCGCAATGTGCCAGAGATGAGGAGGAGGAGGAAGGGGGGGAAGGAGAAACTGGGGAAGGAGGGTGATTGAACGAATGACCGTGAGATTGTTTGACTGGGGGTGTGAGGGTGTGGCGTTGAGGGTGAGGGGGGGAATTGGGGTAGACATTCCTCGCAGAAACACCTCAGTGCTTCCTCTGCCCGGTGACAGTGAACAACCCCCGCCAACACACACACACACACACACACATGCTGGCCGGTCTGAGCTAAATCTCCCAACCCCCACTCCTCACTCCCTCGTCCTCCTCCCTAAGGGCCCGAACCACGTGATCGATGGCAGGATCTGCCCAGTCCACAACCCCCTTTTGTGTGGGTCATGTGACCCTGCAGGCCATGCCCAGTCATGCAGAACGCCTTGGCAGCGGGGCACTAAGGCCCAGCTAAAGGGCATTTCCATCCCGGGTGGCTCAGGAGAGAGTGAGAGAGTGAGCGAGGCCCGTCTGCTCTAGCGCTGTTAATTCCTGCTACGTTTCTTTGGCCGCCGGCTTCGAGAAGCAGATCAAAGAATTCGTACATGAAAAGCTCCTCACTCTTTGAGATACACGTGACTTTAACACCTAAGCTCTCTGGATATCATACAGGAGATCATTCTAGCTACCGTACAATCCACCCTCGGGTGCAGACGTCCCCTTTGTGCCGGTATTTTGTGTTGTGTTTTATTGAGGTAAAAAAAATCGATGGATAAACCAAACACAAAGCATAGCAGCCTGTTTTAACCCCACCTATTCATCACGGGGGAGGGTCCGGAGCCCAGCCGGAAGCCTCTGGCCACAGGCGGTTACACCCAGGATGGGGTCAGTCCAAAGCAGGGCTCTGTGAACAGCCCAGTTTCAAACCCAGGCCCTCAGGAAGCGTTTCTAGAAGCTGGCTCCTTGCATTGTCTCAGGTCTACCGCCAGTAAGTAAGCCCGGGATGACAGTGGCAAGGAAAAACTTCCTAAATGTGATGAGGATGAAATTTTGGCAGAAGGTCTGTCGGGGCCTTGGCATGTGTGGTACGTCCCCTAGATGGAAACCTTCAACTAACTAAGATGCGAACGTGGCTGTGCAATAAAATTAAAATGATTATTATCATGATTTAATGATTTCACTTCAATTCAACCCATTTTCCACACGTGGAACGAGACATTCGCCGCACTGTACCACCTCTTCTCAATCTGTGAATTTTGTCGCGTAGCCGGCAGGTATTTATAGCTTGACCATCCTCCTGCTGAGGGAGAGGAGGCCAGACTGGGGGATCATCTCCCCCTGCTGCACCAGCAACCCCTACCCAGGCTGTGATGGACTGATGCTCCACCATTCAGGATACAGAATACATTCACAGCTCGTCTTACCTAGTCCTAGTCGTCTTAACCACAAATAATCAGGGGTGGTAGCGGCAAGGAAAGCTCCGACTCCTAAAGAGGAACAAGGCTCGAACGTGGAACCCATCCTCCTCTTATCTAGGCTGTGTGTTGAGATTCATTTCATCCTCTCTTCCCCCTTGCTTCGGGGTTGAGCTAACGTTGATAATGAGGCTTAAAGGCGATTGAAGTCCAGAGATTTTTGCAGGTCACTTCAAGTTCAGCAGCTTCCTTCGTTTCCGTTTGACATTCCTCTCCACTAATAAGGTGCTGCTATGGGTGGAGGTGACTCACTCTTTTTTGTCTGGTGCACTCGGCTCTGGGTTTAAACATGGGAGTGTGTGCACTGTGTCATAGCAAGTTAAGTGTTATGCGTCACCTTTAGAGGTCACACAAAACCCAGAGGGGCACAATTAGGTTTTTTCTACAGCTTATTGTGTTAGGTAAGAGCTGGTGTGGTGTTTCAAGATGCAGAAGGAAAAAATGCATTCAAAACGACAGTCGGACACTAACTTAAAAGAGCTGTGATATTAATCCCGTCCAACTAGGGCCCTGTGATGTCCATTAAAGACTGTGGTTGATGAAGCACGAGGGTCACAGAGTCGTGTCGTTCTGTATTGGCTGGATGAGCCAGATGTAAGGCGCCGTAGTTTTTTTCCCCCTGAGCGTTTCAGTACCAGCTCTTCAGATCTCCGGTTTCAATGATCGTCACGCAGCAATCCCTTTTAGGGCACCATTTTGTACTGGGAAAAGTGGTCACAATGACAAAGGGGGGGAGAGGAAGCTGACAGGTTGCAGCCACTCGAAAACACAACAGGCTGTAAATGGTTCTTTGAAAACCTGTAAGGATCCGACTTAAAAGTCGCCTTATGGCCGCTTCCTCCGATTTACTTTTAACCCGTTTTGAATGGAAACAACTGGGAGACCTGCGCTGTCCCCAAATCCCAGAGGAATCGCGTACTCAGGGGGGCTTCTGTAAGAATTTAGGATTTCTAAAATGGTTCTTAAATGGGTAATCCGTTAAAATCAGGGTGTTCTGGACTAACACTGTAATAAAGAGATTCTGTATTTTAATTACTTGATCAAACGAGGCACCTGCACTTATGGGCTGTGTTCAAAATAGTCCCCTAATCACTAGGTGATCCCCTACAGTCTACATACCATATATGGCATTGTTAGCCTACTGGGAAGGGATTAGTAAATGAATATTGAAATTTGAATCTAATGAACACTTCATTAAAAAGGGATCGCTCTGATAGTCACTGTTGTTTTTTGAGTTTACTGACTGACTAAAAAGGAATAAATTCATGCTGTTGAAGCTTGTATTGTTCACTATTTAGGTTTTTTGAGGAAAAAACTACTACTACTTTAGCGTCATGCTGAAGTAAATAATTTTGTTATATACATATAGTACTGTGCAAAAATTGGTTTGTTGTCTTAGCAATGGTGTAATGTCCATATATAACATTAGAGATGGACCGATTAATCGGGCAGGCGATTAATCAAGCCGATTAATGCCACTCTGAGATAATCGACATCAGCCGATATTCAAAAATAGTGGAGAAGATGCAGAGAAACTTTGTTTTCCTGCATTACGACTTGCAGCTCTTAAGTTCTAAAGAGCTGTATTAATGGAACTGGGATTAAAAACGAAACGATGCTGCTACCATGTGGACTACCCATTGCATTTCTTTGTTTATTTTCTTCCCCCCAGCAAGAAGATTGTGTTATCTGACAATACATGCTGTTGTTAAGAGCAATACAACTTTTATTTTTTTATTTATAAAAAAAGACTCATTTTGATTCAGCGATTTTGTGTCATTTATTATTATTGGTTTTATCAACTGCAAAACAAAAAAAGCAATAATCCCATTAAAAAAACCCATATTGGTTGACCTGTACATAATATGGAGCATTAACCTAAGGAAGCTTCAATATCACAATAGAGAACCATCACGAATGACAACATGGGTCATTTTAACCATTTATTTCACCTTGAAATCCTCTTTGAAGTGGTCAACATTATTAAAACAAAACCGTACAAATAAATGAGCAGCTATAGACCAGTAAAATAAATATCTGATAGATATGTCATGGAAAGTAGCAGCAAAACCTGCCTTCATTCTTCGTGGCATAGATTCAACAAGGTGCTGGAAAGGTTCCTCAGAGATCTTGGTCGGATTTACATGGTAGCATCACGCAGTCGCTGTAGATTCCAAAGGTGCTTTATTGGATTGAGATGGTGACTCAGGAAACCAGTTTGATATGATTTGAGCTTTGGGATATGGTGCGTTATCGTGCTGGAAGTAACCATCGGGAGATGCTACACTGCTCGTAAAGGGATTCGATATTTATATCGTCATGAATTAAGGCATTACATGTTTGTATTGAAAGGCTTTAGTAACGTTCTGGACATTAAACGCTTGAAGAGTTTAAAAATTGTGTAAATCTTGTCATCTTTTATCATGATTTTAATAAACTCTTTCTTTTGTTGTTGTTGTTTACCCCAGACTTACTTTGGGATGTCTGAAATACCGACCTGGACGCACATAGAAGAAAAAGACTGACGGTCATGTTAGAGTCGGACCTCCTATCCATGGACAATCTCTAGACGTGGAGTCTCTGTCCGATTTGGCGTTTTGCTAGAGCTACCTTATCGAAGGCCATGGCTAGCAAGAGGAAGTCCACCATTCCATGCATGATTCCCATAAAGACTGCACATTTGCAGGAGGATCTTGAGTACGGCAGCCTCTCGCCTTCGATCAAGGATACCGCGTTCTTCCATAAGGAGGAACCGAGTGGAAAAGTCTTCCACGCTTTGTCTGAACCTTTGGGGCAGGATCCGGGTAGCATCCCCAAGGATAATGGCACTTACACCTGTAGGCCCTGTAACTTTGAGACCCAAGACCTGAACCTGTTCCTCGATCACGTCTACAGCGGACACCCAGAGTTTCGCACGGATCCCACCTTTCACTGCGTCGACTGCGGGGTCAGCGCTGCGAAATTCGAAGGCCTCGCCTTGCACAATGCCCGGGTTCATCCCAGCACCGTCACGACCACACTACAGCTCAAAAGGAAGGACAGAAAGATCACGGTGGAGCAGAGCATCATCGTGGGGCCCGGTGAAAGCACTTGCTTCAAGGAATCCGAGATCTCCATCACGAAGACGCCCATTATGAAAATGCTGAGCAGGAAATCGGAGCCTAAGAAGATCGTGGTGGCTCACTCGGGCGTGGACGAGCCCGCGGAGCTGGCGGAATCTCCAGCGGTCACGGTCACTCACGTTCCCACCATAGTGCACAACGGGTCGAGTAAAGTCACCCTGCCGTCCGCGATCCAGATCGTCAACGGTTCCGGAGCTCTACCTGTCCTGAAGACGAGCATCACTCAAGTCATGTCCGTGGTCCAAAACCGAAGCGTCACCCAGCAGTCGTCTTCGAGTACGTCCTCGTCCTCCTCTGCTTCCTCCTCGTCTAGCTCCAAAAACCTCCCGAAAGTCATGATTCCCCTGAGCAGCATTCCCACCTACAACGCCTCCATGGACAGCAGCAGCTTCCTGAAAACGTCCTTCAGCAAATTTCCGTACCCCACCAAAGCCGAGCTGTGCTATCTCACCGTAGTCACCAAGTACCCCGAGGAGCAGATCAAAATCTGGTTCACAGCCCAAAGGCTTAAGCAAGGAATTAGCTGGTCGCCTGAGGAGATCGAGGACGCTCGGCGCAAGATGTTTAACACCATTATTCAGACGGCGCCTCCGTCCGGGCAGCAGCGTCAGAGCCAGCACAGCGCCTCTCAGCAAACCATAACGGTCCTCCCGGCCTCCCTGGGTTCGAACAGCATCCCTCATATTTTGCAAGGAAGCCTCGTCAGCCAGGGAGGGGTGATAGTCACTCAGCCCATGATCTCTAACGGGATCCAGGTCAGCAGTGCCCCGGTCGCCCTGGCTGTGACGCCTAAGCCGCAGGCTGCCGCGAAGCCCACGATGCAGGCCAAGCCCGCCGCCGCTCTGGTGGCCGACAAGGGGCTTAACTTGGTGCTGGGCAACGTTGGAAGCAGCAATAGTGGAAACCCTGCCACCAGCACGAACATCAGTAATCAAACTAGTGTGATTAGCATGGGCATCAGCAGCAATGGCAAACAAAAGAGCAGCGGTGGCAGCAGCAGCAGTGGCAGTAGTAGCAGTAAAGTTAGCATGCCCAGTACGGATGGCAAAAGTGTCGCACCTGGCAACGCTAAGTCGATTAACGAGAATAAAAAAAGCACTGACGTCGAGAGCGTCGACGTCAAACCCAGCACTGACACAAAAGGAAGCAATAATGAGAAGAGCAACAGGAGCAGCAGTAGCAGTCCCAGTATTACAGCCAGTTCCAGCCCAGCTCCCACTGACCTTACCAGCTCGCCTTCCCCAGCCCCTTCCACCGCTCGCACTATCCCCACCACCAGCCTCCTGGACCCCAGCTTCTTTAAAACAAAAAAGTCCCAAGAGCAGCTCTCTGCCTTAAAGGAGAGCTTCCTGATCAACCAGTTCCCCACTCAAGAGGAAGTGGACAGGCTCATAAGTCTCACCGGCCTCACCGTCCGTGAGGTACGGAAGTGGTTCAGTGACCGGCGTTACCATTTTCGCAATACCAAGAGCTCAAAGACGACCACCGGTGGTCCAGGATCGACGAACACCAACAGTTCCTTCAGCTCCGGTGCCAGTGGAGAGCCAGGAGACGTTCCTCCGCTGACAGAAAGGCCCAAAACTCCTCAAAAGTTGCCCCCGAGTCCTTCACGGCAGCAGCAGACCACGCCACCAACTCCTACCCGACGTCATCTCCGAGCCCCGTCCCCGGACTTCACAGCAGTACGGTACAAGGAGAGGGAACCCCACCAGGTCCGTGCCCTCGAGTCCAGCTTCGCCCAGTGCCCCGATCCGCCCGAGGAAGAGGTGAACCGATTACGAGCGGAGACCAAAATGACTCGGCGTGAGATCCACGGCTGGTTCGCCGAGCGCCGCAGGAGGTTAGCAGCGGAGAAGAAGAAGCAGGAGATAGAACGGGCGGAGAGGGAGGAAGCGCAGGAAGACGAAGCGCTGGACGGGGAGGAAGGGGGCGAGAAGACCAGCAAGGACGACACAGAAGTGAAACGGGACCCTCAGGACGACTGCTTGTCCGAAACGCAGCAGGACAGAGACGAGAAGCAGAAGGAGGATCTAATCGGGAACGAGCCAAAGGTCAACCCAATAAAGATCAACCTCAAGATGCTGAAGGTCACTGAAGCCAACGGGAAGGGCGAAACGGAAGGGAGCCCGCAGCCGGAGACGACGAAAGTGCCTTCTCCTGTCCCACAGACATCCACGCCACCACCGCCACCGTCTCAACCGTCTCAAACCCCGAGCCGAGGGAAGAAAACGCCGGAACAGCTCCACGTCCTAAAGCAAGCCTTTGCTCGGACCCACTGGCCCAGCAGCCCCTTGTACAATGAACTGATCGCTAAAACAGGCCTGCCCCGTGCAGAGGTGGTGCGCTGGTTTGGGGACTGCCGCTACGTCCTGAAGAACGGACAGCTCAAGTGGCTCGAGAGTTACCAGTCCGTAGCAGACGAGGAGGACCTCCAGAAAGGCGACGTCACCGTCCTTCGGGAGCACCTGAATGCTCACGGGACGCTGAAGGAGGATCAGCTGGAGGAGCTGGCCACGGCAAGCGGCCTGAGCGAGAACCTGGTCAGGAGGTGGTGCATCAAACACATGAAGGCGCCCCCGCAGTCAGAGGAAAGGAAGAACGAGGACGTCGAGGCCACCGAGCAGAAAACTTTGCCGTCTACAACCAAAATCCAACCGGATCATCTAGATGAAGGAGAGCTGAAGGAGGAGCAGGAAAAGATCTACAGCGGTGAGGCACGAGGTGAGACCTGGGGCTACAAAATGAGACCATTGTCTGGATATTTGTAGTGTTTTTTTGGTTCGTAGTGAAGGCTGTGTTGTGTAACATCGTTGTGATATTGTGTGATTAGTACTGAAGGCTGTGTTGTGTAACATCGTTGTGTGTTTTATGATTAGTACAGACAGCTGTGTGTTGTGTAACCTCGCTGTGTGATGTATGATTAGCACTGAAGGCTGTTGTGTAACATCGTTGTGTGTTTTTTCAGGTTGTGAAGACTGAAGATGTGAGCAGGACCGCGAGTGATTGTGTGTATGGGAGGGACAGGCGTGTCGCCCTCCACATGTCCACCACCAGGTGGCGTTTTACTGCAGTGTTGTGTAGATGGCAGATGTGATTGTAACAGGATCACTGGAGGACTGAGCCCCGCCCTGAGCCAGGCTCGGCTTTAAGCTGGGATTAATCACACTGGGATCTCGGAGCTGTTTTAATTCGCCCGGACGGTTTTAGGACGGATTGGACATTGGCTCAGCTCGGAGGACGGAGGAGGAGCGCAGGGAGCCCCACGGGACTGTACATGGCGGAAGGCGTGTGGTAGGTTTGAGGTACGAGGCGTCCCGCCGGCTCCCCGCGAGCTTTTTGTTTGTCGTCGGCGTCAGGTTTAGGAGACGTATCTGTATTCCATAGTGAAGCATCAGCACATTTTGCCTTTGTGTCGTTTTCCTTACGGAAAAAAAAAGATTGTTTAAAGTGTTTCAGCGTACCTTAGGACTGTCGGTCAATTTTTACAAATTTGCAGAATAAATGAATCTTCAAACAGCAGTTGTTGTGTAAGACGGATCAGCATGAATGGGTACAGGAACGCGCCATAGACACCCGGCGCCACGCAGGCTTCGGACAGAGTCTGCATCGAGTTTGAGCCAAGTTTGAGAATTTGAAATTGTGCAAAGAAAAACCTCAATGGAAAAAGTCCAAAATTCGAAAAAAAACACACCCAAATATCGCAACAAGAGTTAGGTGCGAAAGTTTGAATATCGCTAAAGCAGAAATGTGAAAAAGGGGATGGAAAAGGGTTTCTCGAATAAACAGTGACGTATCAAAGCTCTGATTCGGATCATGCCACATGATTTCATTCCACCTGAAAGACCAGAAACAATTTTGGGTTTCGTGACATTTAAATATGACTTAAGTCGACCCGAGTGAACGTGAACGCGCCGGATCACGCGGATAAGGGAATGAATGATCCTTCCGCTAAAAGACAGAGTTAAATTCCTCCCTTCTTGTTTGTTAAACTAAAGTTTATTCGCGTAACTAGTGGATGGAAACACGATTTTTTCCGCGTGCGCAAATGCGCGGAACGTTTGCAAAACATTTGGATGGAAATCCCGCTTATTAGGGGTGTGCAATCGATTAAAAAAGATGTCTCTCTCTTCTGGGATAACAACAATTAGACGATACTTTATCAGTGTACATCTAGGGTTTAAAGTATTCAGAAGTGTCTTTCGATATGTAATCGGTGACGGCATTTGTTACATCTTGCCCTCTGTTGCTTTCCAGTGGTACTGCAATTTTTGTGCAGAATGATGGTCGCAAATTTTAGGACGTGCTTGACTAACAGTGATGTCTCGATTTTATGCATGTGCATTGTTTAGGCACTGTAGACTTTTTTTGTTGCTTGGGTGATTTCTGTTTAAATTGTGCAAACCTGGCAACCCATAAGAATGTATGAAGAAGCTCGTATGGAACCGGCTGTTCTAAAAAGAGTTAAGGCTGGATTTAGGGCAGGGCGATTATGGTAAAAATATATCACAGTATGTCACGATACACGATATTTATCACGATACATGAGATCGTAGCAACAGATTCTTAAAAGTTACCATTCAAGCATTAATCGTATTAAATAAAGTGACTTTTATTTGCAACATGCCGCATTTCATCCAGTTAAACAGGATTAATTACACTTTGTTACATGCAGTGCCCTTTAATGACTGATATCTGCGACCTGCTCAGAAAAGCATTTCATCTATCACAATAACAAAATGTATCACGATATGAAAAAGCATCGCTTATTTGATTTGGCTTTGAATCGATTCTGTATTTACTGAGCAGACCAAAAGGGCTGATATTCAGAAACTGTCTTCACTATATGAAATGGCAAATTCCAGATGATTTTGCTGGTACTGTTTTGAACGGAGTTTCGAACCGAGTCCTCGTCCTGTCAGGGGGTCGGCGGGATGAGTTTGACGGATTTAAAAGTCTGGGACTGGATTTGAGACATGAAAGTTAAATCTTGTGACTTCAGCCACCGACGGACGGCGGCTCCCTTTTTGAGTCTTGTTCCTCCCAAGCTCTCTTCCCTATAGCGTTGATTTAGTTTTTTCTTGCCACTGTCACCCTAGGCTTGCCCAGTTAGGGCTGTTGGGCACATGGGTCCGAGCCCCTGCTCCTTGCTTTACTGAATAAAACAAAGCAGGATATTTTATACTTTTCACTTTCAATACGATGATATAATATCATGATATACCAAAAATAACTGCAACAGATGAGACTTTTATTCTTGTTTTATTATTAATAGCTTTTAAATGCTTCTGATTTATGATGGGGATATGTTCAACAAATCCCTCATAAGCTAAATAGATCATAAAGGGATAACTTTAATATCATAGAGGAGCCGATTCCACATTAACACTCACATGGACCTACAGCTGGCCAAAATCAGTAACACAAAGCTTATTTATAATAGTGTTGAATAAGCAGCTGTCATTTAGTGAGTCATGGATTGAAAGTGCAAGTAAAAGCAAAACACTCTACAGGTGAAGTCCGGGCACTAGTATAGTTTGCTACTAACCTTAACTAACCTTTTTAGGTTCCATGGTGCCTTATTTGCACTAAGAATGCAACACTGTAGATGTAAAAACACAAACACAGGGCAGATCTGCACTGAGGGAGAGCTTTTGTGAATCTGAATCACTGTGTACTGAATCGTGAATCGAGATTCGGCTGAAACGAGTCACGGCTCACCTCATAGATGTTTAAGTAGGAGTACCGGGCAAACGACGTTAAGTGAAAAGGAGTAATTTGAGTAGAAAATCTTGCTTTTCCGCCCGTTTGCCTTTGGCACAACACACCAACTATGAGCACAGACTGCTCACTTCTCTCATACATGCCAGAGCTTAATGACCTTCTGTTTGAGCTTCCCTCCTCTCCCTTTCCTTGATACTTTTGTTTACATCAGTCAAGCAGCAGTCACAGACTCACCATCGTTGAATAATTACTTTATTTAATTAGAATCAGGCTTGAATATGTTTCATATGAAAGGCAAAATTAAAATGTTCTCCCTCTTATAACAGCATAGGCACATTACAGAAAGAAGGCTGTCCGTACAGAAGAGCATCAGTAACAAAATGTGAACGGAAGCATAAAAAACAACAGATGGATGTATAAATATGTATATACACACACACTCTCACACACACACACACACACACACACACACAGAGGCACGTGGAAGCAGATGCGAGGAGAAAGCAAAAACAGATTTACACAGCACTGCTGCCGTCCCACACTGAAAACGAAACAAAAACACCCCTATGAGCGGCAGGGTGGGGCTGGCTTTGCCTTTTTCCTCTCGCACCGTGGATCCTGGTTCCTGTTTGCTCTGGAACTCGGCTCGGCCGCGAGAGACGCAACCGACAGGAATGATCAGACGACTCTCTGGACACGATCGATGGCTTTCTGAAATGAATCCGGTTTTAGACGCGACAGTCCACGAACGCAAGGGCTTCCTTCTAACTCCGCCCCTTCCTGTCAGCATGTTCACAACAGGCTATAAAGGTGCCAAATGGAACCAAAGGTCAGCAAACGTCTGGCGAGCGCTCGGTACGACCGACTGATGTTAAAATCGCATGGCATAAAATAAAGAGTTTGGAAAATGTCTGGAGAGCACCCATACTTAAGACACCCTGCTGGATGAATTCTGCTACTACACCAGATTTTTAAATGAGACATTGTGCCACGTGTTCATCCCCAAATAGCGCCGCCTGTTGCGGTCTGTTTTACAAACTTCAGTGTGTTTAAATTTGGAATAAAACCCGAGAAAACCGACGACTTATCAACGACCCTAAGACTGGTGGTTATTTTCGGATTCTGGGACGGAAACTAAAAGCAAAGCGTCCTGCTTTACCCTCACAGAACCTGGTCAGGGTCATGAGGAGGGTCTTAAGGATTAGGGTGCATGCAAGGTTTACCCTGGCCAGCGCACCAGTCCATCAGGAACTCCCGTTTCCCCACTGGAGCTAAATAAAATAAAGCTCTTCTGTCTGTTCAAGGTTTTAAGAGATACAGTAGTGTGCAAAAATCTTAGGCCACCTTCGATTTGTTGTTTTAGTTTATTTGTATAATGACCATTATCATTTCAAACTGATTTGTCGCTACACAATCCTCTTTTCCACTGATCTTCATTCCAATCTGTGCGCTTTGGTACATCTTTAGTTTTTTCACCCTGTTCCCCTTCTGAAAAAGTGGTGACATGGCTGCTACCCTTCCAAAAAGTCCATCCCAGAGTTAAGCTGTTTTTAATACCGCATACAAATTGCCAGGTTTGGTTATGGCATGTTCAGAAGAGAGTCACGGTCAGGCTGAACGTTAAACGTGGCACTTTTGTCTCCACGGATCCTGGTCCCCCTACTGGCAGGCGTTAAAATGATATAATAACAATTAAGAGGGTTGCATCTTTTGACACCAAACTTTACAGTAAGCCCTCCATATCCATCAGGGATGGGATAATTATCCTAGATTACTTAGGGTTATTTATTTATTTATTTATTTATTTAACGAGCAAGGTTACATCAGTACAGGTCAGACACATTCAGGCCGGGCCAATTTAGAGTGACCAATTGACCGAACGTGTCTTTTTGAACATTTTCGGTTCACGGAGGGTTTAATCCACCCATGCAGACCTCCCTGGCTACAGAGGGCCGATTTGTATTAAAAGAGCCTCTAATACTAACGTTCTCGACAAATCAACATCCAATCGTTTTCAAACACGCTCGAGAGGTGCAATACTCAATCCCACCACCATGGGGAGCCAGATTCAATCTCCGACACTGCCTGGAGGTTTAGTTGGACGTCGCATGCAGACAACTGACCCCGCCGGACCTGCAACCCACAATTCTCTGACGATGGGTAGGAGTCCCGTGACTCGAGGGTTTTAAAAACGTAAGGGTGCGTGCAGAAGATTTTCGAAATTCAGTGTTGTGCTAAAGTGCCTCCTGCTCAGGGTCACAAGGGGGCACCGGAGCCTAATGTTCTAGGTGAAACCTTGTCAGAAAGCAATTGTCGTTTCGGTAACGACAGCCTTTTTGTTTTGTTTAAACTAAGTGAATACAGTTTTTATAAACAGTTCTGGAAATAAAATCAGACCAGTTTACACCAGTCTAAGAACAATTCTTACTGGTTTTACTGGTGCCTCATGTTAAAGGTGGTTCTGTTAAACTAAGACGTATCGGTTCTAAGTCGCTCTGGCTGAGAGCATCTAATCCATTATAACCACCAATGATTACAGAACAAACGAATGAACCCTAACGCAGGCGCCGTCCTTATTTAAGCCAGACCTTTGGCGTAGCCGGAACTTAGCAGCTCATTTTAAGATTGCGTAAGTGAAGACCGGCCCTGCTGGTGCAATCAAGAAAGATCTGGCATTTCTAGACAAACCTGATTGGATGAAGTGCCAGCTCTGCCAAAGGTGCCAGCGACAGGCCCTGGAGCGAGGTTCTAGTGCATGGATTGTACGATGTAGGATTGTATCGGGATAAAAATGGCTGCTAAGTCTAATATAAAAACAACAAGGATTGTGCCTGGTCCCATTTCTTCCTGAGCTCTCACTTATGGCTGCCTCATGACCTCCTCTGAACACGGGGACGGCGGGAAACAAGCGACAGAGCACGAACGGGAAAAAAGCAGAACGAAAAAGCAAAGAAAGGCAAGCCAAGCCCTTGTGTTAGACACAAACATTAGAGAAACAATATGAAAGTTAAAGGCGGGTTTAAATAATAATCCAAAAAAAGAAAAAAAACATGGAGAGAGAAGCTCTTTGAGAGCGGATCAGCCGCGGCTGTTCTCTGGTAGACAGCCGAGCCGGAATAAATATATTTATATTTATATATATGGACCTATATATTTATATACGCCAGAGAGAGAGAATCTGAAGAAACCGGAAACCTCTAAGCAGTTCTGAACTCGATACTGCTGCGTGTCCTCCAAACGCCCGCTCACAAGCTTCCTCGTTACGCTGCATGACCGAATGCTTCAGTCCTGAACTCCTCATCTCACACACAGAGAGAGAGAGAGAAAGAGAGAGAGAGAGAGAGAGAGACAGAGAGACAGAGAGACAGAGAGACAGAGACAGAGAGAGAGAGAGACGGGAGTTCTGCCTGAAATGTAGGCCAAAAAAGCGCTGGCGACAACGTTTCCATAGAAACAGGGTTCACAGCAGTCCATGACATCATCAGCACTCGAGCCAGTCTTGGTGGGTCTGAGCGTGCGTAGGTGGGAGGTTACACACGATTGTCCCCGCCCACTCGGGCTCTTCGCATCAACCTGCTGGAGAAAACAATGACATCATCAACGTCATCATCAGAAACCAGTCTGACCAGATCTGTGCTTTGGGACATCAGGACATGGTTCTGTGCGCTCAACGGGGCGCACATGGCCAGCAGCAATACTCAGGTAGGCCGTGGGGTTTCAATGAGGCTCAGTCGGTATTAAGGGGCCCAAAGTGTGCCAGAAAATCCCCCACACCATTACGCCACCAGCAGCCTGACCCGCTGATACAAGGCAGGACGGATCCGTGCTTTCATGCTGTGGTCTGTGTGCTTACATGTACCTCATAAAGTGGCCATTCTAAACGCTGAAACGCCCTCTACTGGCGATTCAGGAAACAACACACCAAAAATTGTATTCTCATATCTACTCATTTAAACAACTTTAAAAGATGATTCCAGTCCATAGTCCAAGATCTCCAGCCTTTATAAAAATCAGAGTCTGTGGCTAAAACTCTGGGACTCTGCTTTAGAAGTGAGAGAACATCAGACTTTAAATATTAAAAGGCTTTCCAAAGTCTTCTAGTGCATGTTTGGAATGAAAGATCTGAGAGACGGGACGCTGTAATAAAACTTGATAGAGTTTGTAATTCTAAATAACCCTCAGCCCTACCTTCTGTTCTGCGGGTCCATGTGATCGAGCAGAGCGTCCTGGGAAACTCTAAATTCGTCCAGAGCAGACTGGTATCGTGACTCGAAGGATCCCTCCCGTCCCCTGTAAGCCAGAGTCTGGGCCTGGGCCTGAGCCGGGGACGAGGGAAGCGGCGACATGGAGGACAGGGAGGACACGGAGGAAACGCTGTCCCCTAAACGCTCTCTCCCCGTCGTCATTACACTCATCGCCCCGAGGATGGCGCTCAGCATCTCGCCGTTCTCGTGCTGCGCACAAACAGAGGGACAGTTCGCTAAACAAACCAATAAACAAGAGGGACCGATCAAAGAACGGAAAGAGGATCTAAAGACATCAAAGAGAGGGAAGGAACGAGTCTGATCAAAGGAAACGGATCACGTTAAACCAGAAAAACAAAATCTGTATGGAATCAAACACTGTTTAGATCACAGGCTTTATTTTTAACAGCCTACAAACTCCTCTCCAGGGTTCCTCTGATAGAACACCAGCACGAAGACGCAGACTGGAAATGAAAAGCCAAATATGGACACATTACAATACAGACGTCTTGAGACAAATGTAACGTCTGCATGGGGCTGGCTAGTCAGACCACAAAACCACAGTCCATTAGGTGAGGACCAGCAACCAGGGCCTACACAGGAAGTCTCTCTTAAGGGACAAACATTAAAAGACAGGACAGTCAGGGAAAAGGAGGACAGGACACAGAAGGACAGACAGAAACAGACCAACAGGGACCAGGACATCAGACAGAAAGGAGCGGGACAGAGAATCAGGGGGACAGACGGGAGGGGAGAAGGGACCATCAGACAGACGGCGCGAAGACAGAGAATCAGACAGACAGGGAGCAGGACAATCAGACACCAGACAGGGAGAGGAGACAGGAATAGAAGACGGGGAGAAGGACAAATCAGGACAGACAGGAGCAGCGACAGCAGAGAATCAGGACAAGACGGGGAGAAGGGACATCAGGACAAGACAGGAGAGGGAAAGAGGAATCAGAACAGCCGGGAGAAGGACCATCAGACAGTACAGGGAGCGAGAGGGAGAGGACAGAGACAGAGAATCAGGACAGACGGTGAGAAAGGGACAAATCAGACGACGGAAGCAGGACAGAGGATCACCCCCCCCCCCCCCCCCCCCCCCCCCCCCCCCCCCCCCCCGACAGACGGGGAGAAGGACAATCAGAAAGGACAGGAAGGCAGGACAGCGCATCAGACCAGAACGGGGGAAGGACAATCAGACAGACAGGGAGCGAGAGACAGAGAATCAGACAGACGGGGAGAAGGACAAATCAGGACAGACAGGAAAGCAGGGCAGAGATCAGACAGGACGGGAGAAGGACAATCAGACAGAAAAAAACAACAGGGAGCGAGAGACAGAATGAGACCAGAGAATCAAGACAGCCGGGGAGTGGGACAGACAGAATCGACAGGACGGGAAGCAGGACAATCAGAAGACAGGGAGCGGACAGAGAATCGGAACAGGACGGGGAGAAGGACAATCAGACACAGGACAGAAGCGGACAGAGAATCCGACAGACGGGTGAGAAGGACAATCAGACAGACGGGGAGCGGGACAGACAGAATCAGACAGAGAGGGGGGCAGGGGTGTGTGGGGCAGGTAGTCCTCACCCTGCCTCTGATGAGTCGTGTGGACGAGCAGTGACGCCAGCCAGAATTCATGTTAGGCTGTTCTGAGCGGGCGGCTCTATAAACCTGCACCACAAAACCAGACGCAGCTTAAAGCCGTTGGGCGTGGACGGCATCGATTAAACCGAATAGGTCATTTCACACCCCAATCAGACAGCAGGTTTTTAAAGAGCTCAACCTGTTTTGAGGCAGTGATGGGAAGTTTTGGTGGCCTGAGCGAGGAAAGTTTCTGGTCGTTGAAATTGTCGATCTCTAGACGACGAAGCGCAGGACAGGAAGCTGAACGGGGGCACACGGAAGCGGAACGGCTTTCGGGGCACGGGGTTCAGACCATTATCCGCTGGAGCAAAGGACAAGCCCACAGATCAGAAGGGCTTAAGGCAGGATCAGGAAAAATGCTGATACGAACGGTTTGATCCCTCAAACACGTCTGTTTTTGTCCTACTAAAAATGAACCTGACGAGACCCGAACCAGACCCATCACGGTCACACACGCGCAACGAATCGACCGATAACTGAAGGATATCATTTATATAAATTACTTCACTGCTTTGTTTTGATTTTCGCGCTCTTGCTGTTTTGTAAATCCTTCTAGTCTGGTTTTACTGTACAATATTATTACTATGTTGAGCTGCCACACCCATAAAACAACAGTTAGGATACCATCATCTCATACTTAATACGAAAAAGTATAAAACAATCCTTCATGGTCCTCATGCTCACCCTCGGAGTCGGTTTTCTGCTTGGAGCAGTCGTACTCCGCTCCACACACCTCGATCTCAATGAGGGGGCACACGATGCCCCGGCCGTGCTTCGGTAAATGCCGTGCGCCCAACACCTTAAGAACAAAACAGGACGTTCAAGCTGCACTCTTTAAATCGGACGCGTGAAAAGGGGGCGGAGATTACCTCTATGACGACAGTGACGGGCTCCACCGTCCTCAGCGTGTTGCGATCAAACGGATCGAAGGTGTCGTCCCGCATGATGGCCGGCTGCAGGACGTAACCGCTGCGGCCGTTCAGCATGAAGAGCGCCTGGTTCATCTGCATGGGTTTGTCTAAGGAAAAAAGGTACGATTAAAGCCGAGCATAAGGAGCTGAACTCCTCCACAGGCCCCGGATCTCACCTGCGGTCTGGAAGTTGAGCGCGACGAGCTGGCTGCCGCACAGCCACATGGGTAAGGGGTCGTAGTTGGAGGAGTCCAGACGCTGGCCGCGGGGGTAAATGCGTGACAGCTGGAGCCGATTGTACTGCAGGAACTTCTTCCCTTTGATTCGGTTCACGTATTTCTCAGCTTTGGTCTCGGGGAACGAGGACATGTCCCTGAAGCAGGCGCGCTCCGTCCCGATCTCTGCTCGGCACAAAGGGCATCATCAGCCTGGACTGGGGGGGATTTCTCAGACAACTCCAACATTAACCTACAACAATCCCCCAAAATATTATAACCACTGTTCCCCTGGCTCTGCTTCCCACCTGGTGCCTCTTGTGGAAAACAGGCCTCTCTGAACCAGACCTCCTTCATTCACTCCAAGGTCCAGTTCTCATGCTCACCACTGCTGAGCCATAGTGGTTTGCCCTCAGGTTTTTACTCCTGAACATTTCACTGACGTCCAGCACATCCACTACGAGAACAGCCTGTTCACTTATCGTCTAACAAACCCCAGACCTTAACGTGCTGCTGTAATCAAACCCAATTCATAGTGTGGCTGATGGGTCTATAGAATGACCTCACGTCCTGTATCAGGAGATTCATCCACCCACACTCATATATATTTGGACCGGACATTACCAACGAAGAACTCGGCTGAAAGATCTGTACTGAGCTCTTACTGTCTTCGTCGAACGGGACAGGGCGGCAGTAGACGACCAGTTCTGACAGTTCCAGTGCAATTTTCTTCCTCCTCTCCATCATCTTCCCTTCCTCCAGCTGAGAGAGAGAACAAACAACAAGGTTCCTTCAAACACTCTCGACACTCTTCCTATCAGATTATCAGGAACTAGTCGTAACCACACTGAACCATGTCCATATTAGGAAAGGTTAAAAAGGAAATGTATGGAGTGTAATATAAGGAAAAGACGTTAAGCAAAAAGGAAGAGGGACACAAATAAACAAAGCAAACACAGCAACACTGGCAGCGATCCAGAGCTGATATTTAGTGCCGAGATCACTTTTCTCACAGATGCCGGCCGATGCAGAGCATTTCAAACAACACAATTCCTTCACAATTAATTAATCAGGCAGAGACTGAATAAAGAGCCAATTGGTGGACATTTTTACTAGAACCACTTTCTGATAATAAAACTCTGACCTTTGCTTCTGAGGTGACGGTGACCTCGCGGATTTTCTGCACCCAGTCCTTGAGCTCCTCCTGCGAGCTGGCAGCCACGTCCAGCACCATGCCAGTACGCGGGGAACCCATGGGGATCAGGGAGAAGACGTGGGGTCTGCTGCCCTTCCCATCAGGCCTCACCACTGCACAGCGACAACATCAGTACGATCACTTATACACTTAGTATTTATACTGCATCATAATTAAAGTGATAATGGCATGAGAACATGGAGCTTATACACCAGGGTTATACAGAAACTAAAAATGATTAAAGGGAAAATCATAAAACAGGGGTTTTAAATTAGATACACTTAAATTAGACCACAGTAGAACATGTCAGTACGGCCTTATGCAAACATCTGGGGCACCAATGGTCAAATTATTATTATTATTATGTTTTGCTCATTTTCTAAATGACAAGTCCTTACCAGAACCTTCTGTTTTGTATAACGCAAACGACTTGCTAACGCTTCATTAACGTAAAAATGTTACATTTCCACACAGAGGTCACATTCAGCACAACATGATTTATTTTCAGACGTCCCCAAACTTTTGCCAAAACAATAAACACTGTGATCAAGTCTGTAATAAAGCTTTCAGACCACAAGCTCAGCAGTACTGAAAAACTGGCAAAGGTGGTGGATTTAATTTTAGAGGCAAAGGTTGTCCACTAGAGGGCAGCTACAGTAAGGAGCGGGATATAACGGTTGGCGGCACTCAACGATTGACAGGAAGACACGTCCACACTTCCTTCAGGAGATCTCCCCAGAGGCTGTTCTCCGTCGCCTGCATGGAGTGTTTTCGTGAGCGTTTGCAAGACAGGAGAAAGAAAACGTGAAATAACCTCAGCCGCAAAACAACCACGCCATATAGTACCTAACTAGAAATGGCAACTTACATAAAATTAATATAGCTCCAATGTATCAGGTAAAGCCATTTACAATATGTATAACAATAAATATAAAGTATAAAAAATACACATTTTCATCTAAATGATCGGGATTTGTATATATACTTATTTACTTTGTTTTTTTAATTAATCCTCAGGCGGCACAACCTCGGGTTAATCGAAATATTAGATTTTTTACAGTAGTGCTTGAAAGTTTGTGAACCTTAGAATTTTCTTATTCTGCATTACTAGACCTAAAAAACATCATCGGATTTTCACACAGTTAAAAAATGAGGACAAAAAATTAATTGGTCATTTATTTATTCGAGGAACTGATCCAATATTAATATTATGAGGGCAAAAGATGTGAGCCTTTGCTTGCTGGTATCTGGTGTGGACCCCAGACCTGTTGCGGCAATAACTGCAGCTAAACGTTTCCTGTAGCGGTTGATCAGTCCTGCCACACCGGCGTTGGAGGAGGAATTTAGCCCATTCCTCCGTTACAAAACAGCTTCAGGCTCTGGGGATGTTGGTGGGTTTCTCACATTAGCTGCTCGCTCAGGTCCTTCCACAAACATTCCAGATTAAGGTCAGGACTTTGGACTTGCCATCCAAAAATGAACTTTTATTCTTCTGTAACCATTCTTGGTTAGAACACGGTTGTGTGCTTAGGGTAGTTGTCTTGCGAATGACCCACCTTCTCTTGAGATTTCAGTTCATGGACAGATGTCCTGACATTTTCCTTTAGAATTCTCTGATATCATTCAGGAATTCATTGTTCCATCAATGATGGCAAGCGTCCTGCCATGATGCAGCAAAAAACTAGGCCATGAACTTACCCACCACCTGTTTCACCAGATGGTGTGGTAGTGTAGGCATAAGCGGCCAAAGCAAGAAAAGTATTCTAGCCTAACTGAGCAAACCTTTAGGGCAACAGTGGCAAGAGAAACGTCCTAAAGGTTACAGGAAAGGGACCTCTGTATTCGGATTTAAAAATGTTAGGGAGTTATAACACGATTAAGTTGATAATGGTAAAAAAGAAACAATAATATAATAATAATATATAATAAATTCACCGTGCATGTTCCTTGTATTTGCTATACTTGAGGTCCAAATGTCCTACGATGATCGATTAACCAGGGAATTTCAACTAGTGAGGACAATTCTCCCCGTCGTCATTCCTTAATTTCTTGTTTTTGTGTTTTTTTTTTTACAAAAATGACAACTTTTATTTGAAAAACTAAAAGCGCCCATGAGACTTGCTTTAGGGAATTAGCTGCAGTAATGCTTGTGAAGTCCTGACAGGGACAGCAAAACCAAATACGTGTTTTGGGGGGGATACACTAAAGTCCTCTATCCGGCTCCACGGCCCTGTAGGGGGGGGGCTGATCTCCTCTACGTAGTTTGCAGGAAACCAGTATTGTTCTCCTTCCAAATCCCCCTTTCCACCTGTACACAAACACACACAACAGTATCTCTAAAGAGTATTCCAAGTGGATGAATCTGTTGATCGTAGGACAAATGACATCACCATTAACTCGAAGCCCTCTAGCCTAAGGTTGGTAATACATATTTTCCTTACATGGTTTTTGGTTATGGCAAACCCGCCAAAAGAGTTTTGGACACACACTACCTGAGCGATCACATGCGCAAACACACAGACATGTATTTATGCATTTAGAACCAGCATGAACACAACACCACTCACATACTAAATAAAACAACGCTGTTGATTATCGGAATTCATAGGGATTAAAGACCAGAGACACTTTAACAGAGAGGATGGGACGTAGTGTCTCCTAACAACCAGGCCTGTGGGGTGGAGGCGGACCCAACTACCAACCACCAAGCCCATCCTGTCTGGTCTGAGTATGGACAGAAGAGCTAACTTGTGGTACAAATGGTTCATCTTACAGTGCAGCGCCCCCTGCTGGGTACGGGGCTGCCTAGTAGCAGACGGTCAGAGTGCCCCAGTGGCCTTCAAATTGTCAGAACTGCTACCTTAGAGCAAAGGAAGAGTTCGTCTGGTCCAGAGAGCGCCATTTAAGCTTGATTTGATTTAATACTGGTTTTATTTTATATCGGAGATGGTCCCATTATTAAGCTGATATAAAATAAATTAATGAGTTTTTCTGTCAGATGTTGTAGTTCGTAACACACAAGGTTATGTGGAGGCATTTCCAGCAGGTTAGCAGTGTGTTATCACCAGCCTCCTTCCTGTTTGTCCACGTTATGAAGATTGGGGCGTTTCTTAATGAAGGAGGAGCTCGTCATCCCGCTGAGACTTGGACTCGTCATCGCGTCGAACAGTGTCACTACACACACACACACATACACAACACCAACACACACCACACACAAGTCGGTGAAGCAACAATTCAATGAGCAGTGATTGATCTAATGAAAATAAATAGACTAAGAAGACAGATGTAAGTTAATTACCTTTAAAGGCGGCATCTGATGATGGCTTCCACATAAAATAAGCCGGGTGGCGACCCTTCATTACAGGGATCCATAGTCCGTGTTCCTAAACACGCACCCCAAAAACACGAAGACACACACAGGACACACGACAGAAAACGCAGACACACGCACAGACAGGGCAAGGATAAGTTTACAAAGATGCAAAAGACACAGAAAAACGCAGGGAAATAAAAGAGACCAGACCACAGAATGCAAGGACATACGAGACAAAGGACAGAAATGCAGAAATGAGAGACAAATAAGCACACATAATGCAGGAATAGGAATGTTTAAAAACGGACCAAGGAAGAAATTCAGGGATGGACAGAGGGACAAATATATGCAAATGCAGGGACAGAAAGAGCCACAAAGACAAAAAAGGACAAACGCTAGGGAGTAAAGGAGACACAAAGAGAAAATGCGGGACATAAAGAGTCAAAAAGACACAGAAAAGCTACAAACAAACAGACAGGAAAGGAAAAACTTGCAAATGCAGGGACATAAAAAACAGGGACCATGTGTGACACACAAAGCAAGGGACGTACCTACAGATTCACCAGAGACACAAAGGATGCAGGAAACCGGACAAATGCAGGTGAGCGGCAAATGACACCACAAAGTCCACAAATGCAAGCAAGGCAGATAGATTAGTCACGTAAATTCAAAACACACACACACAAACACACACACACACACACACACAAACGCACCACAGAAAATAAAGAGAAAAGATTAGAAAACTCATCCAGCAAAGTTGCAACTCTTTCTCACTGAAATTAAACTTCAGCCTAATTTACAGAAGCTTTTAAACAAATCTGTCTGTATGTGTGTGTGTGTGTGGGTGTGTGTGTGTGGTGGGTGGTGTAGTACACCTACAAGCAGGCGATCTTTCTCCAGTGTTTCTCGTTGATGGGGGTTTTGGTTGGTGTGGGTCGGTTACGCAGCTTCATCTTGCGGTAGCAGTGGATGTTTTCGTAGTAGCTGATCAGATCACCAGGGGCTGTCGAATCAGACGTGCCCAGCACCACGTCTGCCCCTCCTGCTGCACCCCCTGGCAGTGCTTTATCTTCCCCTTCCGCTCTGAGACAGAGGCACACGAGAGAGAGGAAGAATTAAATATCAAAACTGTTTTATTACAGCAGAGGCCAAAAATCAGCGAGCGATAATGATGATGCCTCGGTTTGCATTTCTTTGTTTAATTTACTACAACATTTGATTTAAGCCGCACAAGGGATTCAAGGTATTTATAAAAAGCTCAAAATGTTTGTGCTTGTAATATTAATGTTCATATGTTCAGTCGCCCAGCCAGAAAGTGCCAGTGTGAACAACCAGCCGAATTCTTGACTGAATGACCTGGCGGGCTACATGATTTTTCGACAGAAATAAATACACTCAGAGAAAAGATGCCTTACATGTTACATGTGTGTCCTAATATTTTAGGGGACTACAATCATTTTCATGGATGGGGTTCAGTTACGAAAAAAGGTTTATGAGTAAAATTCTTTCTGCTCACATCCATGAATGTGGCCCTCAGACCTTTGGAACGAAACGTAATAGGACCTGGTTAGTAAATTAAGTTTGGGATTTGTAATGTACGATAGAAACTGGGAACAGAGTAAAAAAGGAAGGGACAACAAACCAGAACAGAAATGAATAAACTTAGAAGAACCAGGAGTTACAGGAACCCAGAGTGGTACAGAGAGAAAGAGTGTGCACTATGAAAAAAAACAAAATATCATAAACGTCCTCAATTAGAACACCAGAGAAAAATGGGAAAATAAATAAATAAATAGAATCAAGAAACGAATCAGAAGGAGGAGAGAATGAGAACAAAAAACCACAGAGAAACTGATACTAACCAGAAGGAAATAAAATGAACAGACAAATAGAGGGAGAGCTCTGACAAGATTGAGCACAGGCCTCAGACCTCAAAAAAATATCAAAACAAAGCGAATACCGGTGAAAAAGACCAGATGCGCACAGACAGATGCGCCTGAGAAACTGATCAGAGGTGCAAGAGAAAAGATTAGAAGAACAGACCAGAAAAAGAAAAAAACAGGAAACAGAAAAGATTGAAAACAGAAGGTTCAGCTATACGCCTGTGATGGACAAAAGTTATTGGGCCACCACACACATAGACCTACAGGAGGTTTTATGACGTCCCGCTCTAAAATCCATGGGCATTAATATGGAAGTAGTTCTTCCAAAACTCCAAAAACCCATAGCCCCACCTTTATGGACCGTTACAGTGAAGGTGAATCTCAGTCGAGCTGAGAATCCATTAAAGAGTACGGACCTTTGATGTTAAAGTAGTACTGACTTGTTTTAATCTCTGCCTTTCCGCTGAAACTCTCAAAACCCTGGTTTGTAACTGAGGCTCATGGGAACGATTCCGGCTGCTCATCAAGTAAGCTCACCTAACGCATTCTATAAATTGAGACGTTTACAAAGCCAGCAGATTTTTACAAACTTGTTAGAATTCATTTCGGCAGGGTGTTACTTATATAACATGTATATGTATAATTATAACCTCGCTGCTTTGTTATGGCTGGCGTCGTTGCTATGGTTACGCGTGGATGAGGCGGAGTAAGACCCCTAATCCAGAACGACGAGTCAATGATGAAATGTGTCTTAAATTAAAGGAAGGAGGAAAGACAAACCGGAAGGAGATGGCGTAGGAATTCAATTCGTTCCTCTTCCGTACGAGGAAGGCTCCGTCCCGCGGCACCCTCATCAGCATGTTCTCGGCCTGGCACCGGGACAAACACGCGTGGTACCACCTGAAACACACACACACACACACACACACGGTTTCAGTCGGGCTGCTCTGAGCGCGCCCAGTAAGCGCTTTATCAGCCCCGCGTTCGACTCACTCTTTGCTCTCGTGGGCGTTGGTCTGCGGCACGGGTTCCGTCAGCTTCATCTCGAACTCGTTGCAGCGCAGCGCCACCTGCTGATAGTGCGTGATGAGGGCGAAGAGCGTGTCGAACACCAGGTTATCAGTCAGGTAGAATTTGGGGCTGCCAGCCTCCTGGCGAGAGTGAATCCTGCAGTGCTGCACTCGACCCGAACGCCTGAGGAGACGAAAACAAAAACAGCAGATTAAATCTCATTAGTAATGAGCTCATTGTCATGTTCAAGAACCCGGTTTGAGACTTGTGCCGTTGTGGCCCATCTGCTTCAAGGTTGGACGTGTTGTCTGTTCTGCCCTCACTGGATATTTTCTCGTTTTTGGACCACTCTCTGTAGACCCTAGAGGTGGCGCTGTGTGTGAAAATCCCAGTAGACCCCCGACTAGAACTAGTAGAACAAAGAACCCCAGGAGAATTATAAGCCCCACAGCTCAGGCTGGCTGTAGGAGATCTTACCAGAAGGACAGCGTGTAGTCTCCCACAAAGGTCTCGCTCTCGCGCACCAGGAACGACCCGTCCGGCGCCCCCGTCTCCAGACAGTACTCCGAGAGGAGCCGCTCTGCGATCTGACGGCCGTCCCGTCCGGCGCCCAGCTTGCCGTGGAACCATTTCTCGCTCACGTGCTGATCCATGCCGTTACCAGCCTGCAGAGAGAGGGCGAGGGTAGGACTCGTGGCGGGCCGATCTACATCTCATTTCGGTTCTGATTCCAGTGCACAACCACTGATACTGATACAGATTCCGATACTTTAATACTATGATAATTATCGACTGGATTGTGTTTAAGGTCAGAACATGCTGGCCTGCTTTTCCAGACAAACACCTCCACACAAACGCCCGATATGGCATCAACTACAACCTACTATAAATAAACCGGTTCACATTCACTCATCGAGTCTCTGGTTCATCTGGCTGATCTGGTTTCCATTAAACAAAAGTATCAGGTCCATCAGATCACCAACATTACTGTATTGTCTACCATTATTCTGAATTTCCTCACCTCACGATGCTCCTCGTCGTCCTCGTTGCCCTGGTTACTGGTGGTCTCCTCCGAGTAGTAGATCTTACTGCTTGTCAGGACAAAGAAGTGAGGGTACCACTCCTGAAAGAGGACAGAAAAAGCTCATAAGTGTATCGGGTACGAGGTGCAACGGAGGTTTCCTTCGTGGGAACAGCAGAGGGTGCTCACGTGGTTGATGGGATCCTCCAGGAACAGAATGCCATTCTTGATCGAGTTGCTGATGTCGTTTTCAGAGTAAGGGGTGGATGTGGAGACCTCTTCGTACGCACTGCCTTCTGCCAGCTTCTTGTGCTGTTAATGGAGAGACATCAGGTCAGTGGAGAAAAGCCAAGAGGGAAACTGCTAATGTAGAATCGAATAATAATCCGTCTTATAAGAGCACAAGACTGTCACCACTTAAGTGTGCCGCTTATGGTGTGTAAGTTTTATTTGATTTATGTTATACTTACTGTAAAGCATCCGTGGGTTTTGTGAAAGGCGCTATATAAACTAAACATTATTATAAAGAATCATTATTATTCTTTTGTAAGGATGTGTGTACTCAGGTCTACTCTGTTGGGGGAAAAAAAGCTGTCTTAAAGAGAGAACTTTATTCTTTTCTTAGAGACACGCTGGTGTCTCAAAGGGGAAAAAATGTTGGGAATCACCGTCTTAAACAACTGGGTGAAAATGTTCCATTTTCCTTGTATAAAAATTGACAAAAATAATCTTTAGTCTCCTGAAATGAAAGACGTTAGGAGGTCTTTTTAAATAGAGACATGGTGCTATTGTGTCACCAGATTGAAATAACTAACCTTAAATTGAAAACCAAAGCAAACAAACGAGCCAGTTTCCATTGCAGAACAGTAAATAATAAAGAAAGGCATTCATTCATGAAATACGCATGAGAATGACGCAAAACTGCACCCTCTGGTGTTCAATAAATGCAACTGCTTAAAGCGTCGTCCCACTCCATCGCTACACACGACATCGTGGTTCGATGTTTTGGTGTAAAGCATCTGGGACAAATCAATATGAAACTATGACCGGGGTAACAGAAGGAAAGTGATAGATAAGCGACGGAGGAATCAGACCTTGATGAGAATCTTCCTCTTGAGCTGATTGGGTGAGGGCAGACCGTCTGCCGAAATATCCACCGCTTTAGTCAGCAGCATCTCACCGAACACCTTCTTGAAGTGGGACGCCATGTTCCTCTGCTGCACGATGCTGCAGTGATCCTCGATGGACAGGATGATGGGATAGCTAGGAGCAAACGTGCAGGATTAATACTTTCGACAGCATTTGGGAACCAGACCATTTATTCCCAGCGCGTGGGGTTCTCACTCGGACGTGACGAAGGCGTGCTCTTTGATGGTCATCAAAACGTCGTTGAACTTGATCTTGGTGGTGAGGGTGTGGCCGTGATATATAACCGGCATGCCGTCGGGACCGTCCCAGCAGTCCACTGCAAAACACACCACGGTGATCTGGGTTATGTCAGACACACACTGCTAGCAGGGTCGCTAGATAAACCTAGAATCGCGGTACAGCATTCAGTGACTGATGTTTATCGGAGGTCATATCGCCCAGTACTAGTCTTAGAGCAGCTTTACAAATATCTAGGCCCCAAAGCCTAACTGAGAAAGCCTTGGGAGACAGCGGCAAAGAAAAACTAAATGTTATACGGAAGAAATCCTGGAAGGACCAAGACTCAAAAAAGGGAGCGACAACCGAGAGTCTGAGCTTAGTGTCCCCGACCTCACTGTGAGGCTACTGTGGTGTAAATAAAAAGGGCATTTTCAAAATAAAACTGCATGCAAACAATACAGTTGTAATTTCATAACCTTTCTTAATGACTCACAGAAGCCATTCAAGTTATTACATAATCCAATACAGTGTTATTCTGAAGGCAGTACAGAACCACGCTCTGGAAATACACGTTTGAATATAGCCCTGTGTGTGTGTGTGTGTGTGTGTGTGTAAAACTCACACTCGATGCATCTGCAGCCCATCCTGAGGCAGCGAGCGTACGCCTCCAGAGATGACTCGCTGGAAAACTGGTCTCCTGTCAGGTAGCTAAAAACAGACACTTGCGTCAGGGCAGGAAATGTGCATGCTATAGTAACATCCCCACACATACACACTTGTGTGTTTGTGTTGACACAATAAACTCTTTCAGACTGAACGCAGCTCCTCTTTCGCCGCCTCTGCTGGCTGACACACACACACAGGTTTCCTAACCCAGGTGCTTCAGCAGCCCTGCTTATCACGAGAACTTTCTCCCCGGCAGCTCGAGAGCAGGGCAGCTCATTCTGTCACTCTTTAACACGGCAGACTTTAGTGCGAGTCCAAACTCAAATCGCTCCCCCTCAAGCCCGTGAGCCGACCTGCGCCGTGTCGTTACCGGTGCGCTGCTCGTGAGGGTCGCTCTGCATTTGGTGTGGGGCTTTAAAGCGAATTTAAGGTTTAATAAAAGTCCAAGTCATGTTTAGAAATGAATGACAGCATTTTAATGAACGCAAAAACAATATCGAAGTATAAAAGTTTATTTACATTGTTTTTCTACAATTTACTTATTGTTTATTATTACTATTCTTAATTTCTTGCCTATGCTCATGTTACTATTATTACAGCAATCACTCAGTGTGCACATATCTTTGTATAAAGGCTTATTTATATGACTTTATAATATTAATTCATCAGTGTTATTAATGATATGATGCCTGCATTTATTATTATTATTTATATAATTATTAACATCACGACATCCATGAGACTGAGCTTGATGATGCGTCCTAGTGACTCCCAGTGTATCTTAATTAGTCGTGTAATGATTTTAACCCTCTTGTCTGGACTCCGATCAGCACCCAGTCGAACCCTAACCCTTTCACTCTTAGTAAATAAGCAGCTGATTCAGGCGCTCGTACTACAGACAGCAGCAGCTTATTAAGGGTAAGGAACTTTGCATCTGGATCTGCGTGTAAAGAAATGAGGCTTACGTGTTATGAGAAGAAGAAATCCAGTAGTGAGACAGGGGGTTGTTCATGTCCTCCGGACGTACGTGATCCAGTGTGGAATCCCAGATGGCGTTCTCCTTGGAGAACAGGTATGTCAGGAACTGAAGAAGAAGCAGAGAGAGAGAGAATGACTTTATAGTCGATGCACTGTAACAGAGCTGAAGAAACCAAAGTTTGCATAGATATCATCAGCGCTTAAAGAACACTGAAGAACTACGTTTCATTATAAAGTTTCATTATAGACCTGTTCTGCCCGACGACCGAGCTCTGATTGGTCAATGAGGACTCGGTGTGAAGGACGGCGATAATAGACGTGTTTTCTTTTTCTAAACCTGACCTGTTTATTCATCCATAAACCTCAGTCTTAGGCCATCAACCAAAAAGCTGAGGGTTCAAATCTCGGAAGTTCCAGTGGCTGATAAGCAGCATTATCTTAGGCTATCCTGAGTACAGTGCCTTTAACCTGTTGCTCTCATGCTCTTCAAGGGTTTGTGGGGTGACATCAAACAGCAAAAGTGAAGGACTGAAACACTTGTGGTCCTTCATCAAAGCTTCTGCAGCATATGCTAACAGAGCAAGAGCGCTACCCAAAAACCACCAGGTCCGACCCAGGGGGGCAATCGGCGACACGATCTTCTTCTAACCTAATTAATAACGTTACTGTAACATCTTAAACACACAAACAACGAAGAATCGAGGTCACCATCAAAGAGCGGCGGAACCACAAAACCTCAGCAAGACGTCAAAAAGCAGAACGAATTCAGTACGAGGACGAGCTGCAGGGTGCAGAGAGCGGCTCCCGCTGACCTACATGAGCCAAAGCAAACCCGGGTCACGGGCATGGCAAGGGTAAAGAAAACTGCCACCACCCCACATCAACAGCACAGATCCTCAAGATAAACAGCAATACTCAGGACATTTCCACAGCCCGAGTCATGAGCAGGAAGCAGGACTGGATGAAAAATATAAAAAACACTTAAAGTAATGAAATAAATTATTTTTAGAATGCAAAAAAACCTAAAATTAAATAAATAACTAAAAATAAGGTAAAGCAAAGGGTAAAAAACCTAAGTTAATAAATTAAAATAAATTATTAATACATAAATAATAAGTAACAATATTAAAATATAAAAAAGTATTAATAAATCAGTCTGCAAAATAAAAAGAAACAAATCATATACAAGGCAAATATCAACAAGAATAAATGTAATAAAATAAATATTAAAAAACCAAGTACATTTTAAATAAGACAATTTCATCATTAAAGTAAATAACCCGACAATAAATAAAAGTAAAAAAAAAAACAGACCTATTAACTACTTATAATAAATGCAACAATGTAAATAAACAGTAAAAACTAAATAAAATTAATAAATACAAGGTAATAAAAACTAGTTGATTAGTAAATAAACACATAAAATAAAGATGAGCTAGTAGTAAATGAACAAATAACTAATAAATAAATAAATAAAACTACGCGGGAAATAACCCAACAGTACATAAACAGAAATTAAATCAATAAAAAACACAAAAATAAATTAAACAAATGTAAATAGTAAATAAGCCCATAGTTTAATTAATAAATTAATAAAGCAAGTAAATAAAATGCTACATTTAATCCGAAATAATCAGATGCATCATTACTTCATAAATGCTTTGACACACAGATCCTGGTCACATAGGCCGATTCATGCAGGATTCTAAGCCAAAGTTTGGGTAACCCGCCATGTTTGGTTGATTTATTAAACACAGTAACGAAGGTACAGGCCCTCTGTCAGCAGCAGGCTTACACACGACCCGTCCCTGTAACGCATGAATCTGATAAAACGTGTCTGTTACCTCGTCCTGATAAAAGTAGGGCTGCTCAATCTCCCTTAGTGGGTCCTTCAGGTAATGGAACATGAACTCCTGCACCATGTTACTGTCTGCAGCCCAGGCCTCCTGAACACACACACACACACACACACACACACACACACACACAAACAAAAAAAACACCGCCATTTTTATACAAGTCTACTTCTCTCATACATACATACACTCACAAGTCAGATTTATTTCTGGAGCTTTGTCTCAAAGCAAAACCAAAATTAAGCAAACAACGACAGTGGAAAGGAAAAACTCTAATCTTTATAAGGAAGAAACCTTTGGGCAGCTTAGATGACAAATGTAAAAATGAAACTAGTTGATCTAGTCAAATAAGTCTGTAGTAACAGTTAAAGAAAACAGAAACTAAGAAAATATTAACAGCTAAATAAAATATCTAATAAAATAATAAAAATATGCAACGGCATGATTTAGTCCGATACACAGTCAATTTAGGATCTCGAGACCTCAATGCAAAGCTACAAACACACTATGTCGGTAGACCTGTACACTTTCTAAATATCGATTAGCTGCGAAAAATATAACGGAAACAATTAAGAGGTTGCAAAATACAAATGCGTTCAGACTACAAAACTGCTAACAGCTATAAACAGCGTGCACACCATGGCGATTCAGATCGACTGACTCAGGGTTACCAGATCCTCAGAATCCTCCTCCAGCATGCGGCCAAAAGTATTGGGACACAAGCCACATTCTTTCCGTTTGCCACATTTCAAGCACTGTTTTTTACTTTGTGAGATTACTGACTGGATTTAAAGTACAAATCTGATTTTTACCCGAGTCGTCTAAACCTGGATCTTCCCATTATCTGATTACCCAAGTGCATGTGACCGCACTGAGCGGATTACTGACAAAATCTGAATTTCTGAAGTTATTGGATTAAGTGCATGTAAACCCTTTTCATGACCTCACCTCCAGGATTAAGGTTTGACCCTCGATTTAAAAGCCTGATTGGCTGGTTTCACATTACAGACAAACAAAGTCTTACTTTTTGAAACTCGATGAGAAAGCCTTGGAAATCTTCCAGTGTGATCCTCTGCTCCGGCTGCTCAGTAAACCTGCGAGTCGGAAAAAATGAGAAAGATGACATTTTAAAGACAGGTAGGCACCATTTAACGTCCCACCGATCAACGTCAGATCTTAAGAATTAGAATAAGGAATACAAATGTGTCTTATGTACATCGAATTCATGTCTGAATATGAGAGACTAGTACAAGCGACACCTGCTGACAGAAAAGAGAATCGCAGCTTTGAAGGCAGAAAATAACACAGCATTGTTCCTTTCACTTTCAGTAAGTTTCAAATGTTCTAAAAGACAAACATAAGATTGACTGTAGTGTACATAGAGCTTTTATAACATAAGTCAAACACCATGTGCAAAGCTTCTAAACTACTACGTGGCCATAGTATCGACCGGACATTCAACAGCATGTACCTGTATTTAAAAAATTAGCCAATCAGAGAGCAGTGAAATTAATTAGTAAGTCAAAATACCTTTGAAGAAAGGCAATATCCATCTGTGAAGGGAAGAGAAGGTGTGTTACACATCAGCAGGAACCTCCGTACACACTGATCTTATAGAAAAATGCCACAAATACAAGTCTGACAGTGAATGTGACAATATGTTTTAATCTTTGGGTTCATAGTGCAGCAGGACGACGACCCACAACACACCTCAGAGCTTTGCAACACCTATACGAAGACCAAATAAGATCAAGGAGGGCTGACTTTCCCCCACAGTCACCTGACCGAAAGCCTGTCGAGTATTCGGTAACATCACAAGATGCTCCTTGGAATACTGAGAGACCATTGAGGGAAGAAGAAGAGCCGGTGGAGGGCGTGTCATGCTCTGGGGAATGTTCTGATGGGAAACCCTGAGTCGTATCTTCATCCTTCATGTGGACGTTACTCTGATGTCTAACACCGAACGAAACATCTTTACAGATCAGGCCTTTTTTTCCTGTTTTGGCTGATCGGTCTATTAAAGATTTAACATGGACTACTCAGAACTGACTGAACATCAAACTTATTATAATAATAACAACAAGTTAACTCTATATTAAAGCCATACTTAATGGCTATGAAAAGCTAGACATCTAAGCAAATAATCATAGCTACACCCAACACAGCACTGATTACATTCTCTCTCCACCCACCACACACAACTCAGCCTGGGGAGCTAAAATGTTAGTCCTGCGACAGAGGTGTCTCTCAGCCCTGTTGTGGTTCAGCCTAAGGCTCTCAGCAAGGGACCTCAAGCCCCTTTTTAAGCGTCCCAGTATCGATTCAGAGGTCATTGAGGAGTGCGCGCGCACACACACACACACACATCACACACACACACAACACACACTACACACACACAACACACACACCACACACCGGGTAAAGTGCTTTGACTGAGAACAAACAGAGGATTTCAGACATACGGAGGTTTGTAGTTTAGAAAGTACTGACCCTTGTGACCTCACAGACCCTAACAGCCTCCAGAGACCCAGACCGACCCCATCCGACCCAGGACATCCATAGTCTCCAACAGATTCCAGACAGCAAAGAGACGCCGAGGTCCCAGCCAGACATCCTCCTACAACACCAGACCAACACCCAAAAGCACCAACAGAGACGAATCACTTACAGACTTTTGTGCGTCAAACATGAGGCTACGTACAGCTGTGCAAACTGACTATGGAGACTTCTCCACTCCTCAACTTCCACCTAAAAACATAAAACAATCATTAATCACAACAACAACAACAAAAAATAATCAAATTAAATCTTAACAATATTACCGGAAGTTTCTCTCGAAGGAACTTCATATAGGGACTCTGTAGTTGACTTGGCTCAGCATGTTCTTTAGATCTTTACAGGAAATTCTAACCACAACTATATAATATCACTTCCTACCATAATCAGATCATTTTACCAACAGAACAACAAAACCTATGTATATAACAGTAATTACACATCATATTCATGCAAAAACACAGATGACAATAAATGACTAAAACAGAGGATTAAAATTGACACAATCTATTGTAGCTTCACCAGAAACAACATCGTGAAAACACCCCTTTTTTATTTCCATCGGCCCATTTTGAGTGAGTTTTACCATTAATATTCACACAAACGGCACTAAACCCACCTGAATTAAAGATTATGGGGTTTTCCAGACCCCAGAAAATCCACGTGTTTAGACATGCATTCATGGAGCTTGTACTGGTACAGGAGACCCGATTATATGGGGAATCTGTCCAACAATCCATCACAAGTTAATGGATCATGAACTGTGAGTTTAAATAAGTTTTTGGCAGCTGTGTTCTTGGAGCATTCAGTTTCTGTTTTTGCTTTCGGTTGGCTCTATAACCAACCTTTTTCGACCCCACGGATATGTATTTGCATTTAATACGCAGTACTGTAGATGCAAAAATAGAAAAACACGATAAACAGGCAGATCTTCAATGTGGCTTTCGAATCTCCGATCGTGAATCGAGTTCTGATGAGAACATCGAATCCCAAACATTTCGCTATCCCGGAGGACGGGATGAACCAATTGAACTCGGAGGAAGCCGGCATGTCCCGTACCGCGTGTTTACTGCCTGGTTAAATCAGGAATAGCAAGGACAAATTCGAGCGCTGCAATCTGACCTGCTCTGCTCTTCCTCCCTCCTGCCTTCCTGCCTTTCCCTCTGCTCAGAGGCCGCACTCGCTCTCGAAACTCTGTTTTCCTGTTGCAGATGTGTAGCGCATCGCAGCCCAAAAGCTGAGAGGCCTGCACTCGAACTCGCTATCTGACACATCTGTGCATGCGTATGCGTGTGTGTGGCGCGCATCTCAAAAGACGAATGAGTCAGCATGTTGCGCAGCTCGCAGCACGACTTAATCAGCCGCAGCTCGGCTGATCTTAAAATCCCTTCCGTAATGGAGGAACTGAATTCTTCAGCTCTGGCAACATTTCCTCGTGAAATTTAATGGTTCAGTCGATACGCAGCTTTTTATCCTGAAGCCGGTAGCCTGAATCGGCACTGCTGGACTGAGCGGGTGTGAGCCACAGATGCTCAACATTACAAACTGGTTCACGTTCTAAAGATATCTTCATTTTCCATCATTGCTTTTGTACATTAAAGCACCTTAAGCTTTTCACGTTTAGCTCTTTGACTCTCCCTCTCTCTGATGGCATTATGTGGGCTTGGAGAGCGCAGTCGGTGAAAAAAAAAAACAATAAAACACAAAACCCGACACCCCAGGCGCCAACAGAACAAGGCCTACCCCTTAAAACCCAACCGCAGGACCACCGACCCCCCCCAGAACACCCCCCCGCCCCAACGCCCAGCGCCGACCCCCAAACCGCCCCCCCACGCCGTGCCCCGCAGGCGGTACCATCCACCGATGGGCCGCCCCGCCAAGCACGAGAAGAAAAAAAAAATAACGCAGCATCCTGAAAAGGAACCACGCAAAAACAGTGGCGTGCAGCAGAGAGGAAACCAGCCCCTAACGTAAGGCCATCAAACGGCCGGCCGGCAGAGACAAAAGAAGGGCAGCCAACATGAAAAAACGGACCAACCCAAGGAAACAACAACCGAGACAAACAAACATAAGCGCCGAGCAACTCAGAGCAGAAGAACAGGTCCCAACGCAACGCCCAAGGGAAAACATAGAGACGAAGGGGCAACCAACCCCGGAGAACAAAGACAAGAACCGAACGGTGGGCCCGGCGCGGAGCGAAACTGGCCCAGCACCCTGACCCTAAGTAGAAAGAACCAGAACGCAAAAACACTCAAGAACTAGGCGAACGAAAGGTAGGGCGACAAGGGCCAGAAGATACAACGAGAAGCGGACAACAGCATCCCGAGAAATCGCGAGGGGAACGGGAGAGGAGAGAGACAAAGAAACGGCCACACCAAAAGCAGTGCACCAAACCCGACGGACACGGAGGCGCCCCAGAAACAGAAAACACAAACTGCGGACGGATGAGTAAAAGGCAAGTAGTACACATAACGGTTAGAGTCAGGCGCAGACGGATGAACTGGGCCGTAGGAAACAGCCGACGGGCCCGCGGCAAAGCGAACAAACGCTCGAACCAGGGATCAGCCAAAGGTAAACACGGACCAAGCGAAGGGACAAGTCATAAACCGGCGAGCGAACTGTCAAGGCGCGACCCCAGTCACGACGGAAAGTCGGGGATGGGCATACACAGCAGAAAACGGCCGCGCAAAGAACAAGACACTCAAAACCAAAAGGGAACCCGCCCGCCCGCCACGGCACCACCCAGCGCCACGAGCGAACCGCAAACTGCCAACACGCGTACCAAAGGGGGCCCCTAACACCACCCGGGCAGCCGAGAAGCGCGGCCCCCACACAGTAAAGAGCCCCACCCCCCGCAACAAAAGAAAAAAAGCAGAAAGCGAGGGAACAAGCCTCAGAGGCGGACCGGCCGTCGAAAACGACACCCCTTGTCCCACTTTCTCCCTTTGTCAGAGGTAACCTCATTTATAACAGATCAACTTCCATATATTATCCCAGTTAGCCTTTTGTTTTCCCTCAAGTGTAGCAGAACTTTTGAGCCTCCATCTTCCTGTAATGCTCTAGCAAAGAGTATCAAAACACTACGTGATGATGTCGTGATCACATGACACCCCGGTCCCGGTCCCTCCTTAATACAGACATATTTTGCATTAATCACGTATTTGAAGCATAAAAATGCATTAGTAGGAAACGATACGTGGAATCAAAATCTTTTTTTTATGGGTACCCCGGTTATTGGAATTGGAACCAAACTTTCGATATCCACCTACAGACCACCTTCTTCCATTGCTCCAAGGTCCAATTCTGACATTCACACGTTCACCTACAGATAAATAATCCTAAATATCTGCTGTTTATTTACAGTTCGCTCTTCCACTTGTTTACTGCTGACCGACCCATGACGGTAACTAAACAAAAACTAAAACAATACTATGGAACAGCTATTGCCTAATAAAGCATCAGACCATCTGTGTGTGTGTGTGTGTGTGTGTGTGTGTGTTGTGTGTGTGTTTGTGTGTGTGGAGAAACAGAATCCAGAGCCAGACTCGAGGGGATTGAACCAGATGCCACTCAGCATGGCCTTAAATAAAAGCATGAATAATGAATATGAATAGATTTCAGACAGACGGCCGGCTGCAGACACAGACCACACTCACCGAGATCAGAGCGCTGCAGCTCGGCTTAAAAACAGCACCAGCCTCGTTCTGATGGCTTTTCATGTAATAAAGGAGCTGCTGATCTAATCGGGACGACTGAAGTAGAGGCAGGACTAACGCAAATCCTTAAACTGCTTCTAATTCAATAAAAAAACTCCCGTTCTAAAAGCTTTAATCATTTCTACTTAAATTAATATCACTCAAACAAACTTACTTGTCTTCTTTGTTTCGATCGACAGCATAGAACTGCTTCCTCAGCCACCTGAAAACAGACGAATATGATTGTTTAAGGAACGGTTACATCCGAATCTAAACTGTAGTACTCATGCAAATTAATATTTGGTATATATTTGAATTTTTATATTCAATTACTCAGCCCAAGAGCTTATAGTGTTTTTTGTTTGGCTGCTTGAAGGTTAATACAAACTGGGTAAAAGTCATCGGAAATGACGTTTGTGAAATTTTGGAAAGGAATTTAATAAAATAAAAGACTGGAGAGTCAGTGAGCTCACGACTAGATGATTTCATAATTTATAGAAGTAGGACGACCTGATTTAGGTCCTGAGATTTTAGATTCAGAAACTCGGAAACAAGAAAAAAGAAACTGACATTGTGTGAAATTCGAAACAATTTGAATTTCTAAAGTGTGAAATTAGATGATTATATAAGGGTGGGATTCAGGAGCCAGCTGTAAACTCTGTATCCAGTAACAAGCTGAAGAGTTTTAGAGAGCCATTACATAAATAAAAAAGATATAAATAAAGCACCTTAACATTTTGTTTCTGTGTTATGGTGAAACTGTGATTGTTAGAAATAACTAAAAAAAATAAAAAAAATAAAAAAAAAAAGAACTACACAAAAAGAACCGCAATCTAGAGGAATCACGAAGCACCATGATCTAGCCCAAGTGTGTACTGGAGAATTTCTGGGCCTAAGGAACTATCGCTGAGAGGAACCACAGCCTAGATGAACCACGGATTACAGAATCTGTGGAACTGATGAACAGTGAGCCAGAGGAAACGTGGGTTTGAGGAACCATGGAATAGGGGAACTGTCCGCCTGAGAAACCATGTGTTAGGGAATTTCTGCAATAGAGGTTCCGTGGGCTGAAGAATTGAACTGTGAGATGGAGAAACTGTAATTTATGAACTTGAGAATTCGAGGAACTTACTAATCATGGGCTAGAGGAACTGTGGCACAGAGGAACTGTGAGATAAAGAAGTTGTGAACTTTACGAACCATGAGCTAAAGAAACCGTCCCCCAGAAAAACTACACAGAGAACTTCTGGGGGAGAGAAACTGCAGCACAGAGGAACCATGGCTGAGAAATGTCTGGAAGAGAGGAACCACGGCTCAGAGAATGTTTATGGAAATTTAAAAATGTATGGAATTTATGAACGGTGGCCTAGAAAAAAATGGGGGTTTGAGCAAGCATGATCTACAGAAACCACAGCACAGAGGAACCATGGCTGATAGAATTTCTGGAGTAGTGAAGCCAAAGCCTAGAAGAATCTGTGGGATTCATGAACAGTGGGCAAGAAAAAAAACATGGGTTTGAGAAACCGTGGCACAGAGGGACAGAGAACTTGTGGAATTAATGACCCATGGGCTAAAAGAACCGTACCCATGAGAACCCATGGCTGAGAGAAATTCTGGAATAGAGGAACTGTAGTCCAGGGCATCTCTGGAATAGAGGAACCGTGGGCTTCAAAATTTATGGAATTTATGAACAGTGGCCAAGAAAAAAAACGTGGGATTGAGCAACCATGATCTACAGAAACCACAGCATGAAGGAAACGTGGGCTACGCAATCTGAATCATGGGCTAGAGGATTTTGGGCTTGAGAAAGCGTGGGTTAAAGAATTTGCTGAATTTCTGGACTAGAAGGACCGTGGGCTACAGAATCTGCGCCAGAGGAACTGTGGGGCTGAGGAACAATGGCACAGAGAAATCGCGAGCTACAGAATTTACGAAATGTATGAATTGTGGGATAAAGGAACCGTGGGCTAACGGAACCATCACCCAAAGAAATTCACAGCTTAGAAGAACCATGGGCTACAGAATTTGTGGTATTTATGAACTTTGGGATAAATGAACTTGTATTCAAGTATTTCTGGAATAGAGAAACTGCAACCTAGAGAAACCATGAACCACAGCCTATAGGAACCAGAGGAACCATCACCCAGAGAAACTGTTATGTTTATACCGTTCTATCTGTAGAGGTGTCGGAGAACGCAGAGTGTCTGAAACCAGCCAGCTCAGACCCTTCACCCACATGGCCATCTCCTCATCCGACGTCGCTACAACACACACACACACCACAGTAAGACACCACGTGCACGACCGCCTATAGCTGGAAGCTGTAACAGCATGTGCTTTTGTAACACACACTGTAACACACTCTACCTGCCAGGCTGAGCGACTTGAGGCGGAATTCGGTCCCGTACAGGATGACGAAGCAGTGCGCCTGGTCAGATCTCATGGCGGAGTCCTCCACATACCTCTCGAAATCCCGTGACTTCTGGCCCGCCCGGATCTCCTTAATCTCCCGGATGTCGACTGCACAGGAGAGAAGAGCAGCGGTTACACACACCGGCACGTGAACGTCTAACGAGGATATCATTATCAATTAATACTGAAGCAATCCGGTGTTACAGTGTGAGGGCGTAATGCAAAGATCCCACCAAGAGCACGACACGCAACACTGAAGAAGCTGAAAAAGCAGCCAGGCAGCATAAAAAAGGCTGCTGAAAATGGTGTTAGTAGATGGAGATGACCAAGAACAAACTCCACAAAAAGCCAACCGGATGTTCCACAACACTTCTTAGACTTTTTTATATGAAGTACACGTTAACGCAAGGTGTCAACAGGCTAAATATAATCGACTCATTTTAAACATTTGTCACGGTTCCTCTTTGTCATGCCTCATCTTTTGGTGGCTGATGTGCGGCCTGTGAGATCTGCTGTAATTCAATTAACCTGGACTAAAAGCTCCTGGTTTTATTAATAAATACAAAAAGACCCAAACTAACAACTTGGAAACAGCAGGCAGTATTTTATACAGACTCAGCTCCAGGAGTTCTGGTACTTTTTGTAAAGACGATAAAGGTTTAAAGAACATCCACTGTGACCCAAAATGGATACGACTGGGTTTACCCATCTTTACCATAGGTGCTAATACCTTCTAAGCCATCAGTGAGTGTGTTTACATGCACTTAATAATAAAAAACAACCATATGGGGGTCGGAAAGCGATTAATGCTATTTATGTCACTTCTTTTGGGGAAATTTGATTCAGAATTTAAACAAATCAAAGCCCTAGCGGATGCAAGGGGGTCGGGTAAATGTTTGTGGCAGGAAAAGATCTATCGCGCTGCGATTAATAATAAAAAACAACCATATGGGGGTCGGAAAGCGATTAATGCTATTTATGTCACTTCTTTTGGGGAAATTTGATTCAGAATTTAAACAAATCAAAGCTTGAAAGGCATTCTGGAACCAACTAAGTTTGAATTCTGAGGTTCCTCTGCATTGGTAGTTGTGGGTTGCAGGGTTTCTGGGCTCGTTTCAGAAGTTTACAGGAGCTCCCTGACTTATGATAAGGTTACACTCCGAAAAACCCATCGTAAGCTGAGGAGTTTAGAGTAGCTATTAACCTACAGTTGGGCAAAATCAATCTATCGAATAAGGTATCGAAAGAGAGAATCAAAATGGTTCGTCCGCTGGCGCTCTGATCAGTCAACTGCAGGATCTGGCAACCCTGAAATGGAACATGGAAGCAACCGCCAAATGGCTACCAATAAACCTTTCAGGTGCACTGAAGAGAAACTTAAATAAAATAATGATTACGAAAATAACGTTATTGCCTTGTAAACCCGGAGGTTTACGCAAATGCGTACAAGCTTGATCAGATTACAGACAAAGTCATTTTCTACATTTATCAGATTATTCACTGTGTATTTTGTATATTAATATAAAAAGAAAAACCTAAACAAAGGAGCAGTGTGTGTGTGTGTGTGTGTGTGTGTGACTGGTTTGGGCTGAGGTGTTAACATGTATCTGGCAATAAAAGTGACTCCTAAACACACACTCCCTTTCAGCACATGTCCCGGAATAGAAGCACATCAGGTGTGTGTGTGTGTGTGTGTGTGTGTGTGTGTGTGTGTGTGTGTGTGTGTGTTTTAGTGTATATACCCCAGAAACACTGGAACCCTTGATAAAGATGACAGAGGTATAAAACATCATCGGCTTCATCTCGCACTAATAACCACAGAGCAATCTAACCTTCGACTCAAGTCCATTTATTATAAGCTTTATAAACAAGAAACTATTGGCAAACACCATCACATTTACATAAGGCGCTGGAGTAATTTCCTTTGACACACAAGCTACGCTATGATTTTATGACCGTCCGGATCGGCCACGTCAGTGCTTTCTCTCCTCGTCCCTGTAGGAAAGTGCAGACGGAGTGAAACTCCAGTTCTTCATCCCCTGATCGCTTTAATCCTGTCTGGATCGAGGGTTTACAGGCAGATGTCACCAAATCCCCGTAGGTCTTCTAGTGGACGAACCCTAAGCCATGCAGGGACATTCCCAGATCTCCAAACAAAGGCTTTAGGAGAGCAGCAGCACCTTTTAACTGGACTTTATGGTAAACCTTTATTCCATCTCCCAGAGAGTCGTAAGAGCAGGTACAAAGAAAACTATGAAAAGCCAAATAGCACTGGCTGATCACAGGAGTGATAACACCCAGGTTTTAGAGTCTTTACACTGGACACCTGTTTTTACATCGATTTTAAAATTCTTTTATTAGTTTATAAGCCTCAGACTACCTGACAAACACTTTTGGCTTACGAACCAGGAAGGACCCTCAGATCCTCCACTTCTTTTCTTTTAGTTGTTACACAAAGTGAGAGATCCTGTACTAGTAACTATTGGTCGACTGCTATGGGTTCTTTAATGGCCAATTCTGTTATTCAGAGAGCAGGGCGACCGATATCACAAACTTTTTTATTTGCAACATTTACTTAAGCTATAAACGTTCTGTCTCGGTTTGCACTCCGTCTTTTCCATAAATAAAAAAAGTAAAAAGTTTTAGCTCTTAACTACAACATTTATCAGATAAAAGTATAACATTCTTTGAGAAAAAATGAAAGTGGGTAAACACTTTCAAAAAATAAACAAATGTCAAGAGTAGTCCTCATGGTAGCAGCATCTTTTTGCTTTAAACCCCATTTCCAGATAAAAGCACTAAGTTCTCACAAACTCTCACTGAATCTCAGCATTTCTTTGTTTTTAGTCTCCGAGTCGTCACAGTTTATGAGCTGCAAGTTCTAATGCAGGAAACAAAGAATATCGGCCTCAAGTGCAAAAGTCTTAGGCCACCATTAGACCTGTTGTTTGAGCAAAGCTGTAACAACCATATATGACATACTGGACCTCTAACTGGGATTCGTCACTCCATAATCCTCTTTCAGTCTTTGTGAGCTTTAGTAGATTTTGGCCTTTTCACCCTGTTCCCCTTCTGAGAAAGCGGTTTATTGGCAGCTACGCTTCCAAAAAAATTAAGCTTCTTCAGACTGTAGAAGGATCAACTTGGCATCGAAGCTGCCAGATGCTGCTATTGCTCACACACAAGAGGCCAGCCTAAATACTTTCTTTTTTCCTTTTTGTTAATACTGCATACAAGTTCAGTATTTTCTGGTTGCATTCTAATAAAGAGACTGAGAAAATAATTGTATATGGTCACTATAAAATTGCTAAAACAACCTTACGGTGGCCTAAGACTTTTGCACAGTACTGTACACGAAATGCAAAAACAACTGAACCAAAAAAAAAAAAAAAAAATGTTTTTTTGATATTAGTAGTGATTTACACCTATTATTTACCACTAATCTTGTAAACCTGACACGATAGAAGTCTGAACGTACCATCTTATCATTTAATCGGCTACGAAACCTGACCAGCTGTAGGTCCCATCACTTCCACAGAAGCTGGGAGGTTCGTTAGCCTCTCATAACACACCAATACAGCGCTAATGACGAGTCGAAGCGTGAACACTATGGCGTACGCTGAGAGGTTAGGGTTAATAATTAAGACCTGAGAGCCGAAGAAAATGTGAATAACTGCTAAAGTAAAGGTGTTTTATTAAAGAGTGAAGGTAAGAGAGAGCATCTCCGTGCTTCTCCTCCTCCACCTGCCACTTTAACCACATTTCCTGTGCTCCTCCGAAACCTACAACCACAAGCAGGGGGTGTGAATACACAGACATTTTGTCTCTACTGAGCAGCTGAAATAAGCTAGAGAGAGAACAACCTTAAACACGACACGAGTCTGAAATCGAACCAACACTAACACCTTTTTAAACAGTAAGTGGATCGGCAGTAGAGTCGCCCAATCGTCTGTCCACACACCATCTGCCAAGGAGCCAAAACAGTTGGCCCACCTGGTCAACAGGTACGTGTCCACATGAACACCTGGACTCAGGATTTGAGGCACGACCACAATCTTTTTTCTCGGTCTGAGAGTTCTTCAGGTGATTTTTGTAATCAACTCCAGCGATGGTTGACCTTCTGGAAGTTTCTCCCATCTGCACACAGCATCTTTGGAGCTTCTCCCTCGATTACCTAGTTTGGTGGGGTTGCCAGATCTATTAAGTGCTTCTTTCGTTTAAGAATTATGGAGGTGACTGTGCTCAGATTTTGTTCCGTCTCCCCACACAATCCTGTCTCCGAGCTCTACACACAGTCCTTTCCTCCTCGTGCTTTGGTTTCTGCTCGGGCATCCACTGTCCGCTGTGAGACCCGACATAGACAGGTGTGCGTCTTTCCAAATCACGTCCAATCCACTGAACTGTCCAAAGGTGGATCCAGGCAAGGCGTAGAAACATCTCAAAGATGATGGAGAGAAACCGGAGGAACCCAGAGCTACATTTCAAGTGTTGGAGCAAAGCGTCTGAATACTTACGGCCATCCAAAATGTTTGTTTTCCTTTTTAAATGTGCAAACACTTCTATAATTCTGTTTTCACTTCATTACGGGGTACTGAGTGCAGAACGATGGGGAAAAGCTGGATTTTTTTCATTTTAGCACATAATATCTACACACACAGAATATGCAAACAAACACACACACACACACAAACACACACACACACAGTTTCCTTTCCTGTACAGACGTTAATCACATTTACCAGCAGTGAGTAATTCCCACCACAAAACACTGGTGTCTCATGCGCGCGCACACACACACACACACACACACACACTCACACACACTCACACACACAGACCCACCCACCTGTGGACTTTCCAACACCTCCAAACAGCAAATGCTTTATTAGCATCAACAGAACAAACATTTACCTGGGATAATCTGATACCTCAGGGATAAACATAAAGCTACTCACAATACATTTTGGAAAGTCACACTAAGGTCACCTAAGACCCCAGTGTTGGTAATGGGGTGACTCTGGGGGTCCACGAAGAGACAACGGCAGAGGGCTGAATACATTATCAAATCACTAAACGCGTGTTTTCTCAATCTATGTTCTCTCATCTCAGTAAAACTGACCTACGTTTGAAAATCATGGGCTAAGAACAGGTTATTTATTCTATCTTTCTTAAAATCACGATGTTATCCTCAATATCCAGGTCATTATCATAAATTTAACACGTTTTAAAGTCAACACAAAAGATGAGAAGCAGTCTTCAGTGTTTAGTAATCATAATTCCGAGTCCCTTGCAAAGACATTTTAAAGGAATCATCATTTGCGCAGATGGTGCTGGTCGTTACCATGTTCCACGGTTCATTCTAATCGAGAATTGTTCCAAAACAAAAATAAATGCAGCATGTCTGACAGTATCGCCCAGCCCTACATCAGCACGTCTCCACCTCCTACCAAAGAGCACAGGTTTGGCAGAGAAGCCCTGCTGCTCATTCGCTGGCATTTATTCCAGTAGCCTGAAATCGATCCTTATTGGATTGTTCGAGGATTACTGAGCCCATCTGCAGAGCTGCGCGGCTCCATCAGCTATCATACGCTTTAAAGTCAGTGCAGCTGGACCATAAATATTAAGACTTTCCACAGACTACAGCAGCGCAGGCCTGTAATGAGCAGCTACAGCACACAGGGCCTGAGCTCAACTCCAAACAGAATGAAAGTGTGAGCCTAATAATGACTTTCCTGTCTACCTCTCCATCCCTATTGAAATCGTCCCCCCCGTTTCCTCCCCTCTCCGTCCAGCGCGGGGCAGGACGCCATGTCCTGTCTGTTGTTTTCTTTATACCCGGCGTTTGAAGGTTCGGCGTGGCACAGATTAAACGCCGATGCTTTGTGGCGGACTCACCGCGCGTTTGTCGGCCTGCACGCGAGCGAGGTACGAAGGACGGGAGAACTTTCAACAGCTAAGGTGTTCGGTGGCAGGAAACAAACGTGCAATTTTTAGGGAGGAAACCCTTCTCTAGTAGATCCACACACACACACACACACACACACACACACACAGCTTGAGCAGCTTGAGCAGCTGTCCAGTCGGACTGACCAATCTGAGCAGGGCAGCAGGAAACAAGACTGCAGAGTACAGCTGAGGCCCTTCCTGTCTCATAAACACACACACACACACAAAGACAAGTGAAGGACCTCACATAACCCTTGAGCACTGAATGAGTGCTTTTAAAAAATAAAAAAAAACTCAACCTCACACACACAAATACACCTTGCGGGGTGTGAATGTGTGTGTGTGTATATATATATATAATATATATATATATATATATATATATATATATATATATATATATATATATATATATATATATATATATATATATGCGCATGCTTGAAGGTTTGTGAATAAATTTATGACCTAAAAAACATCATCAGATTTTCACACAAGTCCTAAAAGTAGATTTAAAAAAACCCAGTTAAACAAATGAGACAAAAATATTATACTTGGTCATTTATTTATTGAGGAAAATGATCCAATATTACATATTAGTGAGTGGCAAAAGTATGTGACCCTCTAGGATGAGCAGTTCATTTGAAGGTGAAATTAGAGGCAGGTGTTCTCTTTATCTACTTTTAGGACTAAATCAGTGTCCATTGTCACATATGCAGACTGACTGAAAGCATCTCACTGTTTGATTTTTATTTGCTGATTTTGACACATTTTCTCAATAATAGTCAATAAGAATTTAAATGCACACCATTTGGAGACTTCTATCTGTATTTCAAAGTGAACGAGCCAAGATCTGACCTGGGTTTAAAAAGTCATAAAGGAAAATAATCCAAATCCATGCTCGGCAAACGTTTTTACGTTTTTTTTTTACAATTTCTTATGACAATTACTTTCCACCACGTTATCTATAGCTTAATGCTTAGACATCTATAGAGATTCAAAGTACCGGGAGTTAAATCCATGTAGACTAAAAACCCTTGATGTAAATTAAAAAAAAAAAGCCACTAAAATCGATTATATTGCTTTTTAACCAGATGGACAAGGATCCTCCGTTTACTTGCATTTGTTTACAGTCTGTTCTTGCCTGAACCAATATGGCGGACGCGTTTACGTACCGCAGCAATGAGCTGAAGCGGCCAGTTTGTTCGTGTCCTTTGATTTCAGCCCCCATGATTTGAAGCCGAAGTATTTCCACACAGCACTCCTGCTGCTTTCTTTGCTAATTAATTAAAACAGGCAGCGAACAACGATTTTGCTTCAGCCGCCATTTCAGCATAACACACCGACCTGAGAGTTACGGAAGCCTGGGTGGGTCAAACGATAGTGTATCTATATTTTTGACAACGCTTGTAAAAGAGACTCGGAACGAATTCAGAGCCAATAAAATTAAAACTGGTTTTAGCAGTAATAAAGCTCCCTCACTCTGCAGCTCTGTATCAGCCTTAGCTCTCGTCCAGTAAAGTTCCTCCCTGCAATCACCTCCTACAAAGAAGACTTGTGTGTGTGTGTGTGTGTGTGTGTGTTGCGGTTGTCTGAGACTGAAATTCACGTAAATCACCCATGTATCAGTGTAACCTCACCGCGGCCTCTGAAACAGGAAGGTGGTGCAGGTTCTGCTCGGCACCGAGGTCAGAGCGCTCGTTATGAGCTCATGGAAGAACATTAGTCTCTTCATATCGGTGGGTCACACTGCACTCCCACCTCACCCCTCGGCGGCCAACACACTCAGCGCCAGAACTACCGGCACCCGCGGTAAAGGCGCCGAAAACTGCATTAGCTTAAACCTCTGGAAATATGAGAGGAAGGTAACGGGACGAGGCTGGTATTTCCATTTCACTACAAGTTTAAACCTAAAATACGGAAATCTGACAAACATTAGGGACTGTTGTAGCCTAGCGGTTAAGGACTCTGGCACAGAAGGTCCAGGGTTCAAATCCCACCTCTGCCAAGCTGCCACGGTTGGGTCCTTGAGCAAAACCCTTAACCCTCAACTGCTTGGATTGTAGGACTGTACCAGCTGGAAGTCGCTCTGGATAAGGGCAGCTGCTAAATGCTGTAAATATGAGGCCAAATTCCCTTTGTCGTACATCAGGATGGGAATATTAAAGAACACCCAAATGAAAAACAAGTGCCGAGTTTCATAAATGTCAAAAACCCGGCGTATTTCACCTCAGATTTAAGATATAATCTCTAAATAAAACTGAGCTGAACGGGCGAGTACGGGAACTAGACAGGGCTTGATTTGTGCCTATAGGCTGAGCTCCAGAATCTCCACAATACCAAAGATAAAAAGGGCCAAAGCCTGCCGAGAGAATGCCTCCCTACACCATTACGCCACCACCAGCAGCCTGTACCATTGATACAAGGCTTTCCTGTTGTTCACGCCAAATTCTGACCCTACCATAAACATACACTGTACAAACTAGGCATTTGTGTTTTAATAAAAATACGCAGACATTTTGCTCAACGTTTCAAGCAATACAAACAAAAACAGCGTCCCCTACACCAAGTACTAATCAATTTAGATCACAAATTCTTTTGCAGGTTTTATACAATGTGTACTGACAGCATTTATATTCTAATAATAATAAGCACTATTTCTGTACTATACTCTACATTGCCTTTGGGTTCATCTGTATGTATCCACACAGAGCAGACCGACTGCCAGCGTCTCACTGTTTGAGTTTTGATTGCTGATTGTGACATTTTTCTCAGCAACAGCCAATAACAACTTAAAGCTGCATCAGTTCTGACCCGGATTTAATATACATTAAATGATAAAGGGACGTTTCCACACGTACTAACCAAGGAAAATCCAAACCCATGATAAAATGGAAATTATTTTCCACATTAGCTACAGCGCTCTGAACGCTGATACACACTCCTATCGATATTCAATATAAAAATGACCCATTAAAACCAGCTGAGGAATGCAGATTGTGTTTTTTGGCCAGATAAATGCAGCTCCCCTGTTTATTTGTAATTGTTTATAGCCCATTCTTGCCTGGACCAACATGGCGGACGTGTTCACGCATCTTTTCACTCAAATCATTTTGCAGGGTTTGTATAATACGTAAAGAAAGCGTTGTAGTAAATAGGAGAAAAATGCAAAATGCAGGTATGTTCACTCTCTCAAGCTCTTGGTCCCCACTGTAACTAAACCAAAACTATTTCGCTTCTTACTTTTATTTTGCACAAGTTTTCTTGTGCCCGCGTAAAAAAAAAAATCTATGCATTCAAGTCCATTCTACAAAAAAAAAAAAAAAAAAAAAAATTTAAATTAAATTCCTATATCAACTGCATTATTTGGAAAAAAAAAAAAAACACTTTTTTTGCCCACATCTTCAAGCCGTAAGCTGTTCTTAGCACATGTTCTAATCAGATTCATCTCTGAGCCTCGATATCCCAGTAAAATATCCCAGTGCTGCATTCAGTAGCAGCAGAACCATTTAAATCTTTAAGCCCAATCATCTGACGCTTAGCATCTGTGCTGATGCACGCATTAACAGATAAACATTGCAGCCATGAAAACACCGGGTCCTGGAGCATCCTGTGAACCAGCCCACATGTTCATGAAAACAAGGAGCGTGATTATTTCATGTCGTACAGGAACGGCCGGGCCTCCACCTTGTTGTTGGAAAATTTCACTAGGAAATGCCACTTCCGCTCAGATTAGCAATGGAAGCCGAGCAAAGATCCAGAAACCGTGCCAACCGGGAGGAAGAGTTCGGTCCAAACAACAAGTGCAAAAAGCAACGACAACCTCAGAGGCTAGAGATTAAGACACACACACACACACACACACACACACACACACACACACACAGCTGTTGGGTGCTCTTACACAAAGGGGCCTGCAGTTCTAGAGCAGCTGAGGCTCCAGTCAAACTTATTTCTCTAGTGCTTTTAACATCAACCTTAAAAACAGCTTTGAAACCATCCAGGCTCACAGGCCTAAGCGAGTGAGCCCAGGGAGACAGTGGCAAGGGAAAACCCCATAAACGTTATAAGCAAGAAAGCCTAGGAACCAAAGATCAAGACTCAAAAAGGGAGCCGACCTCCTTGGGCAGCCTAGATGTTAGATGTAAGAAATAAACCAAGTTACCTAAGGAATAAGTTTATAGTAATAGTTTAAATACCTAGAAGCTAAATTTACAAGATGACATTTAATTGAAATATAATAAACACAAAAATATTACAAAAAAATTAAAATAATATATAGAGAGAATATAAAACTACAGAATATGACATTACACTATATAAAAATAAAATAAACAATAAAATACAGAATATAAAGCTATAGAATATAATAGCATATATAATAAAAAATAAAATACATAAATAAGTAAAATAAGAATAAAATAAAATACAGAATAGAGTACAAGACAACAGCATAAATAAATATACACAGAATATAAAACTACAGAATAAGACAATAGTATATAAAAATAAAATAAACATGATAAATTAGAATATAAAAGTACAGCATACAATATAGAATAATTAAAACAAACAAAATACAGAATATAAAACTATATAAGACAACAGTATAAGGAATTATTAAAAAAAGCATGAAATATAAAATTATATAACAAAACAATAGTATATAAAATAATTAAAATAAACAAAATATAAAATATAAAACTATAAAATAAGACAACAGCATATAGAATAATTAAAATAAAATACAATATAATATTATAGAATAAAATAATATATAAAATATAAAACTAAAATAAGATAACAGTATATAGAATTATTAAAATAAGCATAAAAGAATATAACACTATATAATAAAACAATAGTATATAAAATAATTAAAATAATAAACAAAATATAGAATATAAAACCACAGAATAAGACAATCATGTATTACCCGATTTCATATAACTGAATCTGTGCCGCTGACAAAAACGTTTTTTATTTTTTGGTTTTTTTTTTTTTTTTTTTTTTTTTGGTTTTTTTTTTAAATCGGCCAACAAAATTGCAATCAATGCATCTCTGATATAAACCATCTAATATATTAATATAATTTTAAACACAATGCCTAAAACCACAAAAAAAGAGGAATGACTTCCCTTGAACACACCATAACCTGATGCTCAGCATTCCTCACACGGCATCCAGCACCGGTGGAACCGGACTAGCATCAGGACTAACGAGTACCCGTCCGGAAAAGGAATGAGATCTGCAGCGAGAGGTGCAAACGCAGCTACCAGGGTGTTAAAACACTCCAATAACAACAAACACTGAGCACAGCACTCTTAGGTAGGCCTCATGGCCAAAAGTATTTAGATGCGCCTTCTACTTTCTTCTATCAGGTAGCAGTTAAAACAGTGCAGGGTTATAAGTAATAGTGGAAATACTTCAGCTTTGAAGCAGATAAGGACTGAAATCCAAAGCACATGAATTAGCCCGTGGCTCCGATAAGTAAATGCGTCCGCCATATTGGTCCAGGCAAGAACGGACTGCAAACAAATACAAATTAACAAGGGAGCTGCGTTTGTGGTTAAAAAGCACAATAATCCACATCTGTCAACCAATTTCAATGGGTCGGGTTTTTGAATCTATGTGGAGTACAAAAACGTTTGAACTCCTGGTACTTTGAATCTCGATAGCAGTGTGTATCAGCGTTACACAAGCTATGGCTAAAGTGGCGTCAAATAAGCTACGGTCAGAAGAAATTGTAAAAACTCGTTCGTCAAGCGTGGATTTGGTTTGTTTTCCCTGGTTAGTACGTGTGGAAGTGTCCCTTTATTATTGAATCAGTATTAAATGTGCAGAGGTTTGCGTTGTGGAAATCACATTAGCTGGAACCTTCTGGAATGATCTCCAAAGACGAAACAGACACGTGATGACAGGAAAAGTCGTAAAGCAATAAAGGAAAGCAATTACAAGCAGCAGACGTTCACATCCAGAGCGACGAACAACTGATCGGTGGATTAAGAGCCCTGCTCGCGGGTCCAACAGCGGCAGCTTGGCAGAGCTCAGGCTTAATCGCTGGACTTTTGTCTGGACAAACTAAGCCAATAAACACTAAAACATGTCCAAATACACAAGATTCACTCAGAAGATGCATTTCATTTCAAAAACCAACAATAACGCTGAGTGGGGCGTTCAAACCTCTACACAACACTACATAAAAAACAGAGCAAAAAAGAAAGAAAAAAATGGCGCACTGCTAAGAACCGACAGCCTCTTTCCTCCCGTGCTGTGCTTTAGGTGTGACCGCTGTCAAAACAGTTCAAAAACACGTGTCGCGTGCTCCCTTTATTCATGTTTCTATGTTTGCTTGCGTGTCGGCTACACAATCGCACGTCTCAGCAGAGCTCCTGTTATTCAGCTAACTTAATCTAGTACGACAATGTAAGAGATTCGGTGGCGAGATGAACGAGTTCCAGCAGCGCAGCATGACGCAGCACTCAGCGGACACACTCACGCCAAGAGGGACAAAGCCCAGAGATAAATCCCTTCAATGGTTCCCTTAAAAAGGCAAACGGAGCCTTTGCTTTGATAATCTCAGTCACTTCAAGTAACAACCTACTGAATCCTCCCTCACTTACTCACTGCTTCAATTATTCTTTTTTTAATATACATTTATTAAAATAGTTTTATTTCAATTCATTTACATTGTTTCAATTTATATTGATTTAATATATAATTTTTTTCATTTAAGAATTATATTGTTTACCATTTGTATCATCATTAACAAATATTATATTTAATTTATTTAAATTATTTAACATCGCTCTTCAGCAAAGGCCATTCAGTGACACAAATGTAGAAATAAATTAATAAAAAATTTAAGATTACTATTTAGTTATTTAACGTCACTTTTCAGGATCAAAGGCCATTCAGTGACAGATATTATACAAATTAATAAAAGGAATTTTAAAATTTAAGACAACATTTATTTTATTTAACGTCACTCTTGAGCATTGAGGGCCATTCAGTGACCTGAAACAGAAATAAATTTAAAAGAAATTTTGAAAATTAAGATAATACATATTTAGTTATTTTATTTAACGTCACTTCAACACTGAAGAACACTCAGCGACACAAATATTAAATCAATAAATATTAAAGGAATTTTTTTAAATTAAGATACAATTTACTTATGTATTTTATTTTGTTTATTTAATGTCACTTCAGCATTGAAGGCCTTTCAGTGACAACAAAATATAATATAAATATTGTAAACACGGCTGTGTGTATCCCACAAAAAGAGTTAAGAGTTAATTATATTTTGAGAGAGGGTGACCGACGGCTGATATGGAACGCCAATTTTACATTTTTTTGCAACTACTAAAAGAAATAATATAATTATTTATTAAAAATAAACATTAATTCAAGCTATAAATGCACTATATTTATTTACACACACACACTATATATATATATATTTATTTATTTATTTTTTGTTAATTTAAATTATTTTTTAATTTATATTACATTTATTATATTAATTTTATTTTGTTCGTATTATCCACTCTCAAACTAAATGCGGAAAAAGGAATTAAACAACTACATAAATCAGGTCACGTACATCTGTGCAGATTAGAAACAAACCAAAAGCACAAAGGTAAATAATGCATTGCTGACATTTTTTCTTTTTTTTAATCTGTGAGGCGTAATTACCCGGCGGCTTTCGGAAGCTCTCGCACGCAGTCTCGCCGAGGAATGCAGCCTAAATATAGAGCCGTGGGGGTAAACGGGCAAAACACACCTCCAAACAAATACCTACAGGCACAGGACCTAGCTTAGCCACGCGCCGCTAACAACAAGGTTAGTCTGTTAGTCACAACGTCATGTGAGCAGGAGAGACGGTCAGCACAGAGCGAGGAGGAAAAGCAATCTGGTCTGGGCCATTTTTCCTGCTCAGCTGCTGCATCCGGAGCAGAGTGCAGCTGTGTGAGGCATCCTGCCTCCGTGTGTGTGTGTGTGTGTGTGTGTGTGTGTGTGTGTGTGTGTGTGTGTGTGTGTGTGTGTGTGTGTGTGAGAGACTAGCAGCTACACAAAAGCCTACACGAAGTGCACCGTCTGCTTTGTGTACAGCCGCGTTCCAAAAACATCTTTCTCCAGCACCCAGATGTGAGGCAACGATTCAAGATGATAAATATCCCAAAGACATTTTACACAGGGCGTCCCCCACTTATCTGATCACTCGAGCTCTCGTGTGAACGGCACGTCGCTCAAATCGGATTAAAGTCCCAATCAGACTTTCCTAAATCCAATCTCCGTCTGGACGTTCGTCTGCAGTCTGATGGGTCGTCCTACGTCTGCGGAACCGACTGCACGGCATCTAAAAAGCTCAAACAGCAACCGGTCCAGTCTGCAACTGTAACAACTCTTAGACAAACAGCTACTACTAACAACCAAAACTCTACACTCCATCATCGTCGATCGCAGACGTGCGAGTCCAGCGTATCCGATTACATATGTGCACTGATCCGGTGTTTTGGCAACAGGGCAAAAACCAGGGAAGTAGAGGGTATGAGCCCTCGTGGGATTAAGTGACCACAGGAGCTACACAGGCGATCAAACTTTGATATGTAATTAGAGTGTTCCATAGGATTTAACAGAATGATAACAACATAATACAGGTATGTGCCGCATAAAGGCCGTTCGCATCCAGCCAGATCAACTGGCGTGTAGAGAGATGAGCCAACGAGCGCAGAGACGAGCCAGCGAGCAAAAAGATGAGCCAGCAAGCACAGAAACGACCCAGCGAGCACTGAGGCAAAAACAGATGAACTAGGGTACAGAGACGAGCCAGCGAGCACTGAGACAGAGACAAGCCAATGAGCACTAGGATGAACCAACAAGCAAAAAGATGAGCCAGCAAGCACAGAAATGACCCAACGAGCACTGAGACAAAAAGAGATGAATTAGGGTACAGAGAGACGAGCCAGCGAGCACGGAGATGAGGCAGCAAGCAAAAAGATGAGCCAGCAAGCACAGAAACAAGCCAGCGAGCACTGAGACAAAAAGAGGTGACACGGAGACAAATGAGTCCACGCGACAGCAGTAAAATCAGCGGGTAAGGCGTCGGCATAAGCCGTTTGGTTAGCCTGGCCCTCCCCGCTCTCAGCTGCGCGTGAAGCGTGCATTTATCACAACGCATATCTAAATGGTGGCCTAAGACTTTTGCACAGTACTGTACAAACACAACAAATTCTCAAAACATTAAAACCACCATGTCGAAAGCCAAAAATGCATCCATAGACAGCATTAGGAACAACACAGAAGATCAGCCAGCTGAACTAGTTTACATAGTTATAGGTTAGACTATAGGGAGTACTACTTATAATACGACAGGACCATACACTTACATGAGGAACCAGTGTCATGTTTTCAATAAAATGTTATATAAATACATTTGAACCCCGTTAACCAAACGTTCCTCGTTCCGGGTGGTTCTTATAACGAATATTCGCATAACGAGGGGCTATTTCTGTGTTTTCCTATGGGAAAATCACTACCTGGTTCCTGTATTTGAAAACCAGAGGCGGAGGGACTTTCTGATTGGTCCTCCTGTTGTACCTAACGTTTAGAGTCAAACAAAACAATAGAAAATATACGAGCATAACTTGGCACTGCACGGCCTGTGGAACTGCGCTGGACCTCTATAGGAAGATCTGAAAGCCTTTCGACAAGCCGGACTCAAAAAGAACACTCTAAAAAAATCAATAATTAGTGGACAGAGCACTGAAACCCTCTGCAGCAGCATTACACAGCATCCTGATCCAGAGCCTGCCTCCTCCTCCTCCTCCTCCTCCTCCTCATAGCACCGGGTTTCTATTTCTGATAAAGCCTGCTCAGGAGAGGAAAAGCTCTTCTTCCATGCAGGGCGGATACCAGGCTGAACCCACACGTCGATATCAGATCAGGTTTCAGATTCTGGTCTGAGGCATTTTTGCTGTAACTGTGTGTTGTTACCGAAACAACAAATATCAGATACGTGAACATAAAGTCATCATCGGGCTGAAACACTGAATGACAAACGAGGACGTAACAGCAGTAGATGGAGCTCTGAATGGCTTCATACCTCTACCTAGACCCTCCACTTTTGATTTATTTGGATGTTAAGTACTTACTGTAGCACTTCGCACTGGAAGAAACAGCTGGGAGATGTGAGAAGTTCTTTAGTCTGACAAGAGGGCAACAATGGGGTTCTTCAATTACTCCAATCTGCTTCTCTTAATGTGTCGGAAATTTTGCCGTGTCTTTTTCACATCGTCAACTTGCCCTTAGATAAATAATCAGACGCTTCCATCCAGTCCCTGTGAGCTGTATCACCATCATTCTCCAGCCTTTCAGTTCTATTCCACCAGATCTTCTCTTTAACATCCATGTTTTTAGAGGCAGCCTGTTGCTCGTCCTATAAGCTCCTGATGAGCTGTTCTGCCCGGCAACCGAGCTCTGATTGGTCAGCCTGATTTTAACGCAGAAATTAGAACAGGCTCCGATTAAACATGTTACACAGCATCCAAATGTTTCATCCGTAAAAATCGTAGTCAGTGAGAAAAGGCCTTTATTCAAATATTCTGCCATGAGAGAGGGGCAGGGATTTTTGTACTTGCAGCAAAAAGTAATGTTGACATTTTCATTTTAAAATGGCTCTAGACAGAGTTTTGGGTTTGTTTTGCGTTCATTTCATATCTTTACTTCGTACTCACTGGCTGTATGTTTCAAGTGTCTGCTCACTGTAACAAACACTATAACCAAAGTTTCTGGACGCCCTTCTCATGATTGGGCTCCGAGTTTCAGCAACACTCACTTGAAACACGTTCATAATATAAAATGTACATTTCCGGATTCTCCACAGACAAGCAGCGGCAGCAGAATGTTGTGTTGATAGCCCAGATAGCCCAGTATCACACATTTATAGGTTTCTGCTTCCAACAAGTCAGATCAACTTTTTGCCCTGCTGTCCTTAAACAAAGTCCATAGACAACTGGTTTGCCAATACTGATCGAGAACTGGACCGAGACACCTTAAAAATGCCCTTGAACGTCAAAAGTAAGCCGACCTCACAGTCATGTTCCAAAATCTAGTGGAAAGCCATTTTAGAATAATATAGGCCGTGTTTCGGATTGAATTTTTGGGCGTCCACAGACTTTTTGCCTATATAAACATATCGCACAACAAAAGAAAAAATGAAGTGCAGACCACTTTCACTAGCATGTTTTTTCACATTCTACTTTTTGTGGTCACGGGTCAGGCTGAGCCTTGTTCATACATACTAGATGCCAAACCGTGGCCACGGGCCTTAGGATAAAGGGGCACGTACGTGGTAACCAGAACCATTCCCCAGAACGAGGTACACTGAAATAATGGGCTTTGATTGTTCTGATGTGATGTTGCTGCATCACAGACAGTCCTGTAGAAACCACACTCCGTCTGTAAACATGGAGGAGGCCGATAAACCCCACTGACTAAATCAGAGTAACGCACAAACAGATTCATCAGCTCAGATTCTCTGGAGCTTTTATGAGGGATTCAATAACTTGAGTTGATCAGAGGGCTAAAAATAATATAATGAAACCGTCAGAACTGATGGTTCATTAATCAGTCTCTAGGAAAACCCAGCAAGTGACGAGCTATTGAGTCTTATGGGGGCACTAGCGCCCCCTCCACTCCTCCTGGTGACTGATGATGCCATGCCAACAAAACTTACCCACTGAGGACAGGAGAACCATGCTGATACTCACCCATTGTCTACGTATATTATGTTTATTATTCCATTTATTTTGTGTATATATAATTTTTTTTTTTAATTATACACACTATAGTCTTATATTGTATAGCTATATATGCTATGTTATTATATATATCCTATACTTATATATGTATATATACATACACATACATACATACATATACATAGTCTAGTCTTTTATTCTCTACGTTACATCATTTTATATACTGTCTTATTATATTTATTATTATATTTATTTTATATACACTATTTCCTTATGTATTATACGATTTTATATTATATTTTTATTATATTATTTTATTTATTATATACACTATTGTCCTATATTCTATGGTTTTTTATATATACATATGTATATATTTATTTTTTTATATTTGCTATTGTCTAATATTCTACAGTTTTAAATTCTTTACGATATAGTATTTATGTACTCTTATTTTATATAATTTTATATTCTTTAATTTATTCTATTAATTATATACACACTAAATTACATTCTCTACATTATATTTATTTTATTTTTAAATACTGTCTTATATTCTATAGTTTTATATTTTCCTTTATCATTTTTTTATGTTTATTATTATATTTATATTATACTCGCCTTACATTCTAGTTTTATATCCTCCATATTATTACATATACACTATTGTCTTATACAGTTTTATTATCCATGTTATTACATTTATTTTACTTTATACACTCTGTCTTATATTATCCAGTTTTATTTATTATATATAACATTGTCTTATATGTCTATATTCTATAGTTATATATTCTCTATATTATTATATTCATTATATATTATTGTCTTATTCTAGTTTTATTTTCTCTATTTTATTATACTCATAACACTGCATTCTCCAATTTATTATAGTCTACGCGGAGTATTAATTTTATTATATTTCCGTTAAATATGTTCTCCCTGTTCATTATAATATATATATATATATATATATATATATATATATATATATCTATATATACACATACATACACACCACACACACATACACACACACACACACATATACACACACGTAACATACATATATTACACGCGTACATACACATACACACACACAGATATATATATATATATATATATATATATATATATATATATATATATATATACATACACACACACACACACACACACACATATACACACACGTACATACATATATACACGCGTACATACACATACACACACACACACACATATGAACCTAATATCTGTTAAGCTGCTTTGAGACGATGCTCTAGTAAAAAAGTGCTACGGAAATCTATTTGGTTTGACCCCAGCATAAACTTACAAAAGTGTTTAGAAAGGTGTTAGACACTAAAAGGTGTACAAACAACTCAAACACACACACTGCTTGAAAACAAAGCCTTAAGAAGAACCAGTTCACAAACTTACTCTCTCCCTCGATTTTATCCGTGCCTCTGGTCCATATGATCTGCCGGGTCTCCAGCTTGACCTGGAAGGTCCTTCTCTCGGGCCGCTGAGACTTTTTGGAGTAGAAGAGCGTGAGGACGGTGCCGAGCTCCAGGTCCCGGTACACGTTGTTCATCTCGGTGTCGCTCGGCGTCCATGGCCCCGGCCCGTTGGAGAAGAAGGAGGCAGCTGCAGCCATGGCCACTTCCCCCGTTTGTTCTCCTTTTCCCCTTTCAAAACAATTTAGTGCCTCCTGCACCTCCTGAGCGGGACACCTAACAAAACAAGGGGAGGGAGATTTGAACCTTTTTTTTTTCCTTTTCAACACACATTCATTATGTCTCATTTGTTTCGGATTCTTATCATGTTTTCACACATTTGAACAGACTTTAAGTGCTCAGGAAGAACATTAGAAATAATGTCCAGCAGAGAAAAGTGTTTAATGCATCAAGACGTGGAACATCCTCACACAGCTAACGCTCAGTAAAAACACACGGAGCTATCAGTGCACAGAACTGTGTGCTCAGGTGCTACAGGGAGCAGGGTTCGAGTCCTGGCGGTGTGTTAAAGTCGAGTCGAATATCAAACGCAGATTAACTATTGTTTTGTTTACATTTCAACTCTGCTTATACACTTTGTAGTTCTACAATTACAGTCTGTAGTCTATCTGTTTCTCAACATCCTTTGTTCGTCCCCTTTACTCTGTTCTCTAATGGTCCAAACCCCCCCAGGACCCCCCACAGGACCAGCACAGGTACATCAGGCACTATCTGGGTGGTGGATCAGTCTGAGCACTGCAGTAACACTGATGTTGTGCTGGTACGAGTGGATCAGACACAGCAGTGCTGCTGGAGTTTTAAACCTCAGTGTCACTACTGGACTGAAAATAGTCCACCAGCCAAAAATATCCAGCCACCAGCATCCTGTGATGAAGGATTACATGAGGACTAACACAAACTGCAACGACAGATGAGTGAGGAGGTTGATGTCTCTAACAAAGTGCACAGGGAGTGAACACCACGTCCGTGAGCGCGTTTCCATGCACTTAACCAAATTCTTCATTTTATCAAGTATATACTGTGTTTCAGAATCCTCACAAAGTGTTTGATTGCCATTTCGCTGCTTTTAATTCTGTGGCGTGATTAATTCCGGGGTTGCCAGATCCACAGACAAAAAAATTCGTACAGTCAAAAAACATCAAAAAATCTATCTATCTATCTATCTATCTATATATATATATATATATATATAGATAGATAGATAGATAGATAGATAGATAGATAGATAGATAGATAGATAGATAGCGCTCTGAAAAAGAGACACTCGTACTCTGTGTGTGTGTGTGTGTGTATATATATATATATATATATATACACACACACACACACACACACACACACACACACACACACACACACACACACACACAGAGTACGAGTGTCTCTTTTTCAGAGCGCTTCACTGAAAAACTAAACGTACCATTATTGCACACATGGCAATTTGAGATACTTTTTCCTCTAGACAGAAGCAAAACACACTGCACATCATTTATAATAAATGAACACCCTATAAAATGATACTGTAGAATGAAATAAAAAAAGATATCACTTAAAAAGCTTTCAAAAACCCGCAACCAATCCAGAACCAAAAAGGTAAACACGACAACTTTCCTAAACCCATTAGCGAGCCAATGATACTATTTCTACAATCACAAAAACGGACAATAATCATGAATATATGAATAAACCTTATTACAAAACACATTAGGACACTGGTTTGATATTTAAAGCAAAGAATGAACATTTAAGAGGAAAAATTTAAAGGAAACTTGAACGGAGTAAACAGATTTCAATGCCCATCAAGTCTGAGGTGATTTATGAGAGAAACAACGGAGTTATAAAACTAACGAGAGCTGATTTGATAGGTAGCAGGATATTAAAAGTCACATTATGTATAGTTCTAGTGCTCTAAATCTACAGATAACATTCAGCTGGCGACAATTCTGCACACGGAAGCAATAAATCAGCATTAAAACTATAGTCACTCAGCTTTAGTTTAAAACGTAACGCACACTGAGAAACTACATTTACCTCAGCTAAGGCTTAATCTCAGAAACAGAAGTAGCTCTGTCTAAGTAGCAACGACGTGAAGTCCAAACAAGCTGTGTAACATCACACAACTCATTTTTACATACAAACCGGCTGAATTTTTTTTCCTGACACAAGAAATCAGTGACAAACAACGTCAAAATATACGCCACCAAGAAAATACAGCTACAAATATTGAATTTATCGGAAATAAATGAATATCGATCTATTATGCTACAAGGACATGCCAAAAGATGCTGGCAGTGCCTCTCAAACAGGACCCGAAACCAAAAACTGCTTTTGATTTCAAAATCATAATGGGTTCATTATAAATGAGCCTCTTAAAAAGCATAAACGTACTACAGAAACTACACAACCGAGCTTCTGTTGACGATTTGCGCGACATCACAGATTTAAAAGCAGGTTAATCCTACAAAAACTTTAAAACCAGCTCATTTTTAAGATAACAATAGAAAACTAAGTCGGAGAAACAGCCGAACTAAAAAAAAAAAAGCACAACATAACAACACTTGCTCAAGCATGTTTACATTAACACAAAGCAAAAGGAGCTAAAATCAAAGTTACCCGTTGTTGAGTGTCAGCCGACTTCTAAAGGTGCTTCAGAAAACGTGGATCATAATAATATCAATTGATCACCTGCATTAGTGGCTAAAACAATCCACCTGGCAAAGTGGTAGTGACTGTGCAAACAGGAGCAGAGGCCAAAACCTGCATTTGGAGCCCAAACTCACAAGAGAGGCTCATTTACATGATCTATAAATCACAGAGATGAAAATGATCTAAAAGCTACAGGCTGCATCACAAACATCAGAACGCATACATGCATACGTACAATGGATTGCAGATTACGCACGGTGTGATCCAATGCTGTTAGACATAAAGGTTCCCCAAGCTGTAATCCGGGCTACATTTAAAGAGATTTAAGTGTTAAGGGTTAAGATGTGAGAGCTAAAGGCTAATAGCTAATCAGATTGTATTTTAAATGATCCTATTAAACGAGGTTTAGAATGAGAGGCACTAGGAGATTTTCTTTATCCGGCGTTTGATAGAACTGTAGCGTTTCCTCCACGGACAGAAATGGAGAGAAGTATGGCTGTCCTGGGGGAAGGTAGAAGGAAAACACTAAAGGTGTCCCTCTTGAGGTTTAGGACCAGCCTTGTTTGGGGGAAATGCTTCATTCTTACCGTGTAAAAACAGCAGCGCGCTTCGGTGGACGGACGCGGCGGAGTCTCGCTTCTCGCTTCTCTGATTCCCGCTGTTCATCTCCTCTCTAAACCCCGCATGGCTTCTTCCTATGGATCTACCCCGGGATTACCGCATGTCCACACGGACACAAGGCCCGACAATCTCGGTGCGGTTCTCTCACAGTGTGTGCAGCAGCTCCCCCCCGGTTTGGCTGTGCGCACTACGCAGGCTGCTCGGTTTGAGACGCGGCCCGGCGCAGCGCGGCGCGGCCCTTCCCCCATCCGAGAGCCTTCAGTCCAACAAAGCGGCCTCTTAAAGCAACACACACTGTTTATTCTGCTCCGGTTTTCACCGAGCTCCCTCACACTACCTGCACACACTCACTACAGTCTGCAGAGGACTGGTTCAATGCCTAATTCTCTGCTAGACGCTCGTATCCCCAAAACAGAGGGTTAAAGGTTTGGTTTAAGGAACCAAAAGTGTCTCTCAGCCTTCTGATTCCACTGACCTTATCACACAACGTGCACAAACTCACTCTTCTACTAACATCTTACTTTGCGTTCCTCGCTTTAAATAAGACAGACAGATCAGGCAAACACAGTTTCCAAACACTTCAAAGTCTTTCTCAGAGACAAGCTGATGAAGATGGGATTTGAACCTTCGTAATCAGAACCCAGAGCCTTAACCGCAGAGCCCAGGAATGTACCTAATACGAGCCTTGCTCAAGGACCCGACAGTGGCCGAGTCATAGCCCCAAAGCCTTGGTACCTGAGTCATCGCTCAGCCAGCGTGACTAAGAATTGATACAATCATGCATCATATGATCTGTGGTCTCATTTTATTGTCCCTCTCTGCTTGGCAGTCAGACTTGAACCCTTAACATCCTGGTCAGTAGTTCAACCCGATCACCTACGCTAAACCACAGCTTTTTCTCAGATTCATAGCCCATAACCACTAAGCCGCCACTGCCCTAGAAATCTACATTTCTTTATTTTGAGTCACCTTTTTCCAAAGCAAGGTACAGTTACTCTGGCTTAGTGGCAAAATGGAAGATGTGGGATTAGAACTCACAACCTTCAGCTTGATAGTCCGAAGCCTTTATCACCTACTCCAGACATGTAAACCAGAATCTTAAATTTCTTAATTTAAAGATCACACTCAAGGACGCAACACTGGCAGTGTGGCAGAGACGGGATGTGAACTGACAACCTTCAGACTCAGCCAAAATTCCTAATATCTAACCCATCACTGACCCAGATATTTACATTATCTAATTTTCCAGACGACTTTTACCAAAGCAACCTATAAGCGCTACAAACATCACATGATCTAAGCAGATTCGTTTCTGGCAGTAGGACTTGAACCCACAACATACTGATCAACAGCCTAGTACAATTATTTAATGCTGAACCACATTCTGTGGTCCCAGACACTCACTGTTCTTCATTTAAGGGGCCCAACACAGGCAGCACTCAAACTCACAACCTTCATAACCCAGAACCTTAACCACTAAGCCAGAAATATGACCAGCTGAAGGACTTGCTTGGTTGAAAAGAGATTCGAACTCACAACCTTCATGTTGATAGTCCAGAGCCTTAACAAACTACCCAAAAAATGGAGGCCAGAATTTTAAAATTTTTCATTTAAAGATCACACTGAAAAATGCAACAGTGGCAACGTGGCAGAGACGGGATTAGAACTCACAACCTTCAGACTCATAGCACACATTCTTAATAACTGTCCTTAAAAGTGTGGTTATTAACTAAAGCTGTTATACAACACAAGCACATGAGGGATAAGGGCCCAAAAGTGGCAGGTTTTAGTGAGGATTGAACCCTCAACCTTCTGCTCAGTAGCCCAATCCAATTACCTTAACCAGTGAACAACCAACAGCCAAATCTTACACAGTGATGAGAGTATTTCAAAAACAAGATCAATCAAACACAAAGCTCTGCGATGAGACGCTACACTAAACAGTGCAGTTTTTATTTGACTACAATATTTTAAGTCCTAATAACATGGTGCTGTTTTATTCCAGGAGGTGGAAGGACGGAACCGAGTTCCAGCGTGAGGTACGAAGCTGTTTGAGCCAGTTGCACCTGAAGGCGTGGGCTGAAATTTCCCTGAATATCTTTAACAACCGACATCTAGAACATCAAACATCTGCAAAGCGGCGTATGACGGATCTGTCGTGTGTGAGGAAGAGGCTTAACCTTACTCAACTGCCTGCACACGCTCAGTGTAGTCTAGAAATGTCCTACATAAAGATCAATCCTGCGGCACCGAAACAAGAGTCACTATGTGACATATTATACGACCCCAAACCAGAGAAAGCTGGAACCGTATGGAAAATGCTTGCAAAACAGTGTTTCTTACATCTACTTTGACTTTTATTTCACTGCAATCAGTATGAACCCGAGATATTTCCTGTTTTGCCTGGTCGACTTCATTTCATTTGTTAATAAACAGCCATTCCTGCATTTCAGACCTGCAACACATTCCAAAAAAGATGGGACGAGCCAATTTAGATCTAGTCATGAGGTGAGAAAAGTAAATAAGGATGTGATTTCAAACAGCTGATTATAAAGATCTAGGGTTTCTCCAGTTTAACAATGTTCCTCAAAGAAAGATTGGAATACATTTCCATATTTCTCCCTCTACAGTGCATAAGATCATTAAACCATTCAAGAAATCTGGAGGAATTTAAGTCCCTAAAGAGGGGTGATCTTCGCTTCCTCAGATGGCACTGCATCAAGAACCGCCATCCATCAATAGCTGATAGAACCACATGGGCAAGGGGTTCCTTTATCAAACCTTTATCAAGCTCTACAATACAGAGTTACATTCACAGATACCACTTACAACATTACTGTGCTAAAAAGAAGCCTTATGTTATAACCATGTCCAGAATCGGCGTCGACTTCTCTGGGCTCGGAGGCATCTGGGATGGACCATCATACAGTGGACACAGGGATTGTGCTCAGACCAATCAGTATCACAGATCTTTTTAGGAAGAAATGGACCAAAGATGAAAAGAGGTGTGTGTGGAATTTGGCATGTTCCCCACAACGTCTTTGTTTTGCAAAAACTCCAAACTGCTAGAGTTGAAGAGGCAAAAAAAGGTCACAGTGGTGGTGGCAAAGCACAACAGGGACCTGGGTTCAATTCTCTGCTTCTTATACTGTGTGGAGTTTGGCATGTTCTCCACGACACTCTGGTTACCGCCCAGCATCCAAAAGCTGACGGGAAGGAGCCTGTATACGTGACTCTTCTTGCATCGAGTTTCATATCTTTTTCGTTACATAATGAAGCAGTTAAACGAGTCGCACCGGAAAGTCACTTGCAGATTTTTGCAAAAGTATTCTCATGAAAAGCCGTCACACCACAACCACAGCCAGCGCACCACAGCACCTCAGGGTAATGTCATATTCTGCAGGGAGGGAGGGGGGGAAATGGCACAGAGGATGCGATGGTTAGATCCGTCACCTTATAAGAACTGCTCTTAATGATGGAGGCAGCAGCACATCCTCCCTTTCACACTGAGGCAGATCTCGGTGTTCGTCAAAGAACAGGACCGAGTCTGGTACTGCGGGAGATCCAAAGTGCACCTAGGTGTGGGCGATCTGCCAAACGTATCATATCACGATTCTTTTGCACAACTACTAAACTACTTTCTGAACTAAGAGAGCATTTAGGCTGGGAATAGCTTTGTAAAACAACTTTAATAGAGTGAACTTAAGTCAACAGGTTACAGTTTCAGAATGTAAATATCAGCCCCAAGATCCAGGCGTCTACAAAGAACATAGTAAGCTTATAATAATAATTAAAATATGACGTGATCCTGAAGCGTGCTTGGACCATAAATCACAAGTATTGGCCAGAAAAGAGGTTGTTAAAAGTTTGGATTCATCTTCTCTCTGTATTTTGCTTACGAAAGATTATTTGTGGTGCTTGGTTGGTTTGTTTATTTACTTACCATCATGTTAACGTCAATAATCGATGGCTACTCATCACAGGCACTCACACAGAGAAGAATTTAGAGCGACCAATTAACCTAAGGCATGTCTTTGGACCCTGGGAGAAAATCCACATGGACACGGGAAGAACATGCAAGTTCACACAGCTGGAGCCAGGGATCGCTCATACATAGCCATATCCCCCCACCCCTAGCTAAGGTGGTCCTTAAGGGGTAGCTACACAGACCGGCCACTTTATTAGGTACACCTGTTCAAGTGCTTGTTAACTGAAATCGAATCAGCCAATCACACGGCAGGAACTCACTGCATTTAGATGTGTAGAGCTGCTGAAGCAAACAGACTGTCAGAATGGGGGAGGGAAGGTGATAAGTGACTTTGATCGTGGCACAGTTGCTGGTGCTACACGGCGCCATCTCTAGGGTTTACAGAGAACAGTCCGAAAAGAGAAAACATCCAGTGAGAGCAGACCTCTGGGTGGAAAGAGAACGAAGAGACTAGTTCGGGCTGATAGAAAGGTAACTCAAATAAGCAGCCGTTACAAACGAGGTATGCAGAACCTGAACAAACATGTCAAACCTTGAAGCAGATGGGCTACAACGGCAGAAAACCACATCCAGAGCCAATCCCGTCAGCTAAGAACAGGTAACAGAGGCTACAGTTCACACGGACAGTAGAAGATTTTTAAATGACCACCTTTATCATTAGCAAATAAAAAACAAACACACACACACCAGGATGAATATTGCAATACAAAGTTTTATTTCAATTCTGTAAAACTGAAAATACACATAATAGCGTGGCATAATGGGCACAGTACGGGGAGATGAAGTGCATGATGTATTAATTGTAAAATAACCAAATAGATACAATAATAACAAAAAAAAAAAGATTGTTTAAGGCTAAACATGTCGCAGTTAGCTTCAGCACACGTCCTACCAGCTATAAATAAGTGCAGAGACTCACATTAAAAAGACACTTAGTTGCTTAATTCTTTACAAACAGGCGTGTACGCTGGATTTCTCTCGCTCTCTCTCACACACACACACACACACACACTCTCGTTTGGCAAAACTGCATTTCACATACAAGGAGAAAGTTCATGTTCAAGTAAGAGAGCTGTACGACTGTGGAAACAGATCTGCACACAAACGAAACAAAAACCCCTCATAACGTACAGAGCCACGTTCTGTTTCACCACGATGGCAGTCACACGGATTCCGATCACGTACAACCCGAAATTAAACGTACGTCCCTGATCGAAAGCGCAAAACAAAACAGGAAGGACATGAAGGATTCTGTAGGGATGCACCGACGCTCCGAGCCTATCAGAGGGTCCATTCTGAAGTGATCGGAGATTTTAAACAGGAACCGCCAACAGAACTCATTCATAGGGCCGTTCTGTACTTCCGGACCCAGTAACATTACCACTGTACTCTATTAAAACCACAAAACAGGTGTGAATTCAGATAGCAGGAGTTGATTTGCATTATTTCCTATGGGATCATTTCTACCTTGTTCCTGCATACTAAAATCTGGTTGTTAACCAGCAGTGTTGGGGTAGGAGTGAGCTCCTTGGAGGGAGGCCTGCAGAACGTTATGGGGATGCCAAATGGGTTCGCCGGCGTGACCCGCAAAGACGATCCCAACTCCTACTCGCTTCAAATTGGCATCCTGGTGTTGGGTACAGGCCACAAAACTAGGTAACAGTTTAATCCTTACATGCATCATCTAAGCAACCCAAGCAGGTTTGGTCCCTTTGAGTCTTGGTCTTCCTGATAACGTTTGTAAAATCAATTTACAAAAACTAGAAAAAGATCAAACGAGATGAAAATGCTTATATCGAGCAAAAAACCTCCCAAAGGGGTAAGCAAATTTTATTTTGTAGATAAGCAATACTAATATGAACTAGATCTGCTTTTCATGAAGGAACGACAACAGTGCTTGGAATGTGGCAAACGGAAACAATGTGGCTTGTCCCCCAATACTTTTGGCCTCACACAAGTGCGTGTCCCAATACTTTCGGCTGCGTGGGGGCGTGTTCCAATACTTTTGGGCGGGTGGTTGCAAATGTGTTGCTATGTGATTGCGGTGGTGTTGCTAGGCGGTTGCGATGATGTTGGTAGGTGTTTTCTAAGGTATCCCAGGTGTCGGTAGGTGGTTGGCTGTGTGCGCGTGTCCTAATACTTTTGCATGTTTCTGTATCAGTAGATGTAATAGGTCACAGAGTCTCAGCGAGTGCTCTTTGACGACATCATCGATTCCAGATAAAATTTGCATTTTGTCAGTTACAATTCCGTCAATGCATTTCTAGGGAAAATTTTCAATTTTTAAATTTAAAATCTATTAAAAACGATAAATCGACTCCAAAAGTCTCAGCGCCCCCCACAGAGTGCTGAACCGTAGGTTAAGTGGTTCGAGCCGCATTAATTGCGGAAGTCCGTTGCTTTTAGATGATTAGATAATGTTAATTAAAAGATGGGTAGTAGAAAATGTGTTGAAATTAAGCGTTTATTTTAATTGTTACTATAAACGGAGTTGTTTAATTTCAGTGAAATTTAGGCCATGGTTGTGAGTGTTTAGTTAACAATGCATTACTTTTAATTAACCAGTTGTGATTAATAATTAAATAAGTACATTCTAAGGTTGTATGATACATGCAGGCACATCTGTTTCAGCACTTCATGTTCTAAATAGAAATGAGTTAACTGTCCGTGTTCCTTAATTGACACCCACTGCTCCTTATGTTCTGCCAGACAGAACCTTCTCATTCCACAGAGATGAGCAGCAGCACTGTGTGTTGTTATTTCTCCCCAGTATTTTGAGGGAGGGCTGAAATGTAAACATAACCAACAATTAAAAAGCTTCGTATGACTACACTTCCCTATTTGTGCTTGTTCCTGCATTATAACAAATGTATGGCTCAAACTTTTCAAACTCAACCAGTAAATACTATTATTTCAAGCTTATTATATCTTATTTGGGCCAGAACACTGCTTCTACAAAAAAAAGGCAATCTATAAAAGTGGAACGCTATAAATATCAGGATTTATAGGCACCTATCGTGTTGTTCCGTTAGAGTCGGTATCGGCCGATACTGATACTCAGGTATCGGTATCGGAAGGAAAAAAGTGGTATCGGTGCATCCCTAGTTTCCATCACCAGCTTTCATTCAATTTTATTTCTCTGTTCATACTTTATGAACTGTTACTACAGACTTACTTGGCTAGATAAATTAGTTTCATTCTTACATTTCTCATCTAGGCCACCAAAAAAAGTTCCTTTATGAGTCTTGATCCTCCCATGGTTTCTACCTCAATGTTTAGGGGTTTTCCTTGCCACCGTCGCCCTAGACTTGCTCCATTTGGGATTGGTCTTAGATATGAGAAGATCATATAAAAATCTAAAGTTAATGCTCGGTCATAAACATGCTACAGAAGTAAATGTGACCTGACTTTTTCTAAAAAATAAGCAAAAGCATATACACTTCCAGTGCCTTGTGGGACAAAAAAAGATGTTTTGCCTTTAGATTAGTTTTCTGCAGTGTTGCTGCTGTGGCCCTAGGCTTTTCCAGTGAGGTCTTTGGGTCAAGATATCTGTAATGCAATTTTAAGACGATGCTGTATTGTTAAATAATAAATAAATAAGAGCTAACACAACCTTAACCATGAACGAGCAGTCGGATCTGGGATAACCCGCTTCGTGGGAGGAGTCGCGATCAGTTCAGGATGGACCGAGGGGAGCCGATTTAGCGTCGACTGCCAAATCTGGCTACTAACCGTCCCACAGGTACATAAGTAAAGCGGGTTTCGGGTGCGTTACCTAATTCCATGGCTGATAGTAATGAAGTGCTACAGTCGGGTACATCACATTCATAATAACCATAAAAGCACGGGTACGGGCTGAGGGTGCGAGCTCGTCTCAAAGCTAGCACTGGTGGGATTAGACACGCCGAGTTCCGTTCACACTTCGTCCGTAAATGGCTTTCTGTAGTTTAGTTCCGCTGTCCTTAAACATCTCTGCATTATTATATATTAAAATAGAATCCATTAATAAATCTGACGTCTAAAATCTCACTAGGGCACAAAATCGAAGTGGCGGCGTACCCCAGGGCTCGGTGCTGGGACCCATTTGATTGTTTAGATTGTTTAGGGATCACCTCGATAAGCGCCGGACCTAGAACTCGTAGTCTTCGTCGGCCATGTCGATGGCCCAGGCGAACTTCTCCCGCTGCGTTTTGTTGTAGATCTTCTCGATGGGTATTCCCCATTTCTTACACCTGCCGAGAAGACAGAGAAAACAACTCATTGTTGGCGCGTTCACACACACGCCCCTGTGGGGGGGAAAGTTCAGATGGAAAGGCTCCCATGCTTTTTCCAAAACAAAGAGCAGAGCCTCCCAGAGAGTCCACGCTCCGCTCGAAGGCTAGGGCCGGTTCCTGGAGCCATTGTGTCATAGAGAAGGCTCCCAAAATAGATCTCCAGCGAGACTGGGCGTCTCGATCGACCCGCAGAGCAGCATTTCTTCGCTGGGCATCGCCCGTACCCGCCGGGTTAAGCTCAAGATCGGACAGGGAAAGAAACGCAAACACCGGCTGGACATCTCTGTTACGAATAAGGCTCGAGTTCACAATTCAATTTTCTCACAATTATCAATTTTGGATTCGATCAAGATGTTCCTTTAACCAGTCGTATTTTCTTGTATAACTTTTAAACAAAAAGACTTGTATAAGAAAATATTAAAATCATAAACAAAATGTTCTATTGTAGCTTCAGCAAAGGAGTGAAAACATTCATTTCTTAGTTCTGAAGAACAACAATTCAAAATAAATGTTTCTTATAAGAAAAAGTAGAAGTTAAATAATGCTACCACAACTGTGCAGTTTCACTTTTTAAATAACAAGCACACAAACAAGCTCAGAAAGCAGAAGCCATATGGGAGCATAAAGGATTGCGCCACTCGGTTCTCAAAAAACCCAGCTGCATTAGATGGCATAATAAACCAAACACATCGAGGCACATTGTGACACCCCTTATGATTCAGACTGGTAAAGCTGTCAGAGGTTTTTGTAATCACAGAAATTGTACAGCCTTGCGCAAAAATTCTGTTCATTTTGTCATGATTTATCATCTGGTCAAAAACCACAACCACAAAAAACCCCCGAAACAATAATTCATTAATCTAATTGCAATATTGAATGGAAGTTGAATCTCCCAGCGCTAGGCCACACCAGCAAATCGAGGCTCTAAAACGACACTACGCTCATCTATCTGCAGCGCTGTGGGTTGCCTGTCCCCCTGTAATGGCGGGACGGTGGATTCTGGCTCACAAACAAACCCCATTGTTCGTACTCGGTGGCTCCACCCTTGGTTTTCCTTGCAGCTGCCTTACACGAGCTCACGGTCCCCATTTCCCACAATGCAGGAGGACTTTCCCTCTCAGGAGCTCGCGTGTACAGAACAATGCAGCTGCGCCGATGACGACAGAGGGGGTACGGGATCTCCAGATTTAACGCGCTGGCACAGGAGGCCCGGCGCAGTGCGACTCTCCGGAAACGAGGTCACCAATCAGAACGATCCAGCTCCGACCAATCACGTGACCCCTCTCTGATCAGAGAACAAGTCGCCAAGACTCCATGGCTGCCAAGTCCGCTTACTATAAGCGATTTGGGGGATTATTTTTCAGTAAAGTCACGTATAATACTGGGATTTGTGGTTGGCGATGCACTTTCTGGGCTTGTTTACAGACCAGGTATTAGCAATATCTGGCAACCCTGCTCAGCTCACGAATAAGAGTGACATTACCAGGCGACGGAGATGCGCGGGTCCAGGTAGTTGAGCTTGGACGTCCCGAGGGCGATCTGTTTGTTCTCCTCGCGGTCGGTGGCCTGCACCTCCAGCTTCATCAGCTGCTCGCTCAACCTCTCGACGGCCTTCTTCTTCACCTCCACGGCCCTGATGGAACAGCACCACAAACCACATCACGGACAGCCTCAGTCTTCCTCGAATATTAACTGCAGGGCGGCGCCTGTCCCCTGAGAAATAAAACCTCCCCTTTCTGGTAAAACAAACCAGCCACTATTTATTAAACAGCACTGAGGGCTCAACTTCAGAAACCCCTCAAACCAGCACACGCATGCAGGTTCACATACTTTTTCCAGCCTGGCCTGTGCTTCATGTGCGGCTATAATGAACGATGACATCATAATTACAGCAGGTTCACTTTCCTATACAAATCCGTCCTTCACTTGACCTGACTGTACATTTTTGGACCCTCCTAATGCAGCAGTAACTGTGGAACAATGGCTCACTTTTTGCTCTTCTCATCGTGCAGGGCTTTGGCGTCTGCTTTAGCTGCTTTCAGCTCCTTCCTGGCTGCAGACAGCTGATCCTTCTTCGCATCAATCTGCACAAACGAGGAAGCTCACGTCAGAGTGCACCGGACCGACTGTTACACTAAAACCTCTCTCGGCGGAAGCTCACTTTGGTTTGCAGGTTCTGCATGGACTTCTCAAAGGTCTTGGGGGGCGCCCTCTGGTGGTTACAGAGGATCGCTACAGCTCGGTTAGCCCGGTTATAGGAGAGGATCTTCGCCGGAACGTTATCCTCAGCTAGAGACAGAAGAGAGGCGGGGAATTGGTTTGTGAAGACGCGCTCTTTTTTCAGGGTAATGAAATATTTGTGTTTCGTTCTCTGAATTTAAGTTCTCTGGAAGAGAGAGACGGTATGAGAGAATTAGAAACCGAGAGAAGAGAGTGCAAAGAAAGTGTAAGTGAGAGAATGCGAGAGTAAGAGAGAGATGTCAATGGAATGTCCCCACCATTAGACAAGTGTGTGTGTGTGTCTCACGGCAGGTGAGCTGCTTGAGTTGCTGCTGTAGGGTGATGGAGGCGTTGTAGGTACGAAACACTTTGGCTGTTAGTCCGTCCATCAGCTCCTGGAGATGTTTGTTCAGTATGGACGTCTGGAAGGACAGAAAACAAACATTTAACACCAGACCGAGGAAAAAACACATAAAAGACGCAACGTTTCTCAAACTGTGTACATTCCCTCAGTTCGTTTTTTTTTTTTTATATCATAAAAAAAAAACAAAAAAAAAACAACAACAACAAAAAAATGTCTACTATTTGACATGGGGTCTCGAATTGCCTATGAGAAATGAAGTTCTGTCGTAACAAAACCCAGCAGGCTGGACGGACGCCGGCCCTTTACCACTCAAACGGCTCTGGATCAGAACCTCAAATGTTTCTGTGGTTTTTACATGAAATGCTCTGATGCTAAAGTTCACACTTTAATAACAGTTGGATGATTTGGGTTTGCTTCCCAGCGCCTATAGCTGGAGAGCAGGGGCGTAGGTGTGCCCTGTAGCAAAAGCTCCTTAAAAAAGCCCCCAAAAGCACACACTGCTATTTAATTGTCTGACTCCGTCTGATGGAGCCACACCACGGGTACGGGTAAACGGGTAAGCAGCAGCTGGAGCCCAGGAGGAGGATGACCTACATTGAGTCTGTCGAAGAGATCATCATCGGGCTGCTTGTTCTCCAGAAACAGCTGCAGGTTCTTAAAGACCTAAAACAGAAGCAACAGAAGGAGGAGTCAGTCTTACCGGGACCAATCCAAGCAGCTGATGCTTAGGGGCCTACTCAAGGGCCCAACACCCGGACTCCCAGCCTCCTCTCCAAGTCCAGTACTCTGTCTGGTTCGGATACGACATCGGGTGAGGTGAGGACCTTCGGTTATGAAGATTGTCTCCATGTACTGTGACCCAAGAGGCCATGAGTAGGGCCCGGTGTAAAGACGAAGCCCCGTTACCACGTCAGACAGCAGGTACTGACGTTTGATTTTATTTAATAAGCCGCCGATACGTTCGTTATTTGGTGTCTCAGCTGCTTAACGCACTCCAGAACCAGGTGTCTCATCCTTCCTGTTCTAACACCCAACAGCAGGTGTGTGAGAGGAAAGCGCCAGTGTGTGTGTGTGTACATGCGCATAGACGTGTGTTTAACCCCTAAGAAATAACCCGTCAAAGACAATGGAGAAAAAGGCCAAACAAAGCCAAACGTTTAGAATACGAGTACCTGGCAACCGTGTCAGGTTAACATAAAATAAATGTTACTCTATTTCACCTAGTTTCACCTGTAGTGTTTAAGTACACGATAAAACTCCATTAATTAACGCAGATATGTCTTGCTATCCCTGCACACTAATATAAACTCAAACGTCACGGAGCAGTGGACTTTGTGTTATAGAGTGCATTAGGGAAATGGGCGGAGTTTCAGATGCACAGGAACGAGGTAGGTTGCCTGTAAGCAATAACACAGAGCTCTGAGCCGTCACATGGAGCCCATAAATCTCTCGCCCCCTTTCCTTCACTCACCCTCTTCTCCACAGGGATCTTGTTGTAGTAACGGATGGAGTCTTTGCCCAGGAAGTCCAGCTCCACCACGTACTCCTGCCCGTCCAGCTCAGAGTGCAGGTTAATGTGCTCCACCCGCAGAGAGCAGCAGCCCACCGTGTCGGCACTCTCACCCTCCTCCTTCTCGTTGCCTGCCCTCAGGGCCAGCTACAGGGAAAGGGGGAGTTTTATTGTAGTTGTAATCTCCATTTTAATTATTTATAAGCTATTTTTAACTTTTATTTTGCATAGCTCTTTGTATACATGCTATTTTTTATTTATCATATCATATACGCGCCTTGGCAACACTGTACCATAACAGTCATGCCAATAAAGCATTAGAAATGAAATGAAGAGAGAGAGACAACAAGAGAGAGAGAACCAGACCCCCAGCATGGGGTACGTGCTGCTCACCTTATCGATGAAGTAGAGCGCCACAGCTCGCTGTCTGATCCTCATCTCTTTGCTCTTCCAGTCCTCGCGGTACTGGGCTCGGATTTTCTCCACACACTTCTTCAATCTGCGTGCCGTCTCGTACTTCTGCCAGTCCTTCTCACCCTGGAACACACACACAGCTTCATGTGTAATCTAGTGGTGGATCAGTTTCGTTATCCACCACCCAGATACAGGGGGCGCCTTCACTACACGCCCGTCTCTGCCCGGACCATTTCCAGGTACCAAGAAGAGTGAAATTTGTTGTCACATTGACAGCCAGGGATCGTTGCCATCTTGCGAACGAGGAACCTGAACTGGACTTGAACTGCATCGTCTCTAGTGACAAATCCAGGTTCTGTTCGAGTATAGAGTCACTCACCCCTAGTAGTGATATGAGGGACACTAACAGCTCATGGCAGGACTTCCAACTGGCATTTTTCAGCAGGATAACGCTCGCCCAAACACAGCAAGGGTTTCTCAGGAATGTCTCGGCCAGACTGCGACACTTCCTTGGCCTGCCCGGTTGCCAGATTTATTGCCAATCAAGCATTTTTGGGTCCCTCTGGGACGCTAGCTTCAGCAAACTATGAGTGCTCTGTCGTAAAAGCACCTTAGAAATACATTCGATTTGACTTATTCAGTGCTGTGGCATAGCCAGTTTGCTGATGAAATTGATTTTCAATAATAGAGGACCACTACATAATAATTGATCCTTGTACTTAAAACACGAATCTTACAATCCAAGCAGTTGAGGGTTAAGAGCCCAACAGTGGCAGCTTGGCAAACCCCAGCCCTTCTGGAAAAGAGTGCCATACAAAAGCACGGAGCCGGCACTGCCCCAGTTATCAGTCCTCATGGGTGCTGAGAGCCATGCTTAAGAGTGCAGGTGTGCTTCAGGTCCTGCTCTAATCTCAGAGCTCTCAGAAACTCGCCTGTTGCCTTGTAATCTAACACCGAATAGATGTTTAGCCGTGCTCTGTAAGAACAGCACACACACACACACACACACACACACACACACACACACACACACACCTTGATTCGTGAGCTGGGATTCAGCATGATGTACTTTATCGAGCCCTGGATGTTCTCCGTCCACGACACCAGCCAGGTGACTTTGTTATCGTGCCGCACCTCCTTCCACCGGGTACCTGGAGGAGGTTTGGGCTGTTTCGAGTCTCTGTGAGGAGGAAGCAGATTTTCACACTAAGTTTCAAACACAGGCTGACTGAACGCTTCAATTTTCGGTCCAAACCGTTACTTATCATCTTTTACTCGTCTTTATTACTACATTCAGAATTGAACACGATCTTTTTTATAAGTACAGTCAGCTGTAGTCGATCTGCAACAGCAGTTCACGTTTTTTATTTTAGCACCTAAATCATACTAATATCATTCCTACAGCCCAAACAAACACTCAGTGCATGGTTTTATCAACAAGTTTAATTGTGATTTAAGTCTATATGTTTACCAGGGATTTTTTTTTACATCTCAGTTGGTCTCAGTTTCACAGTATTCTTACAACCAGGCAATAAAAAGAGAAGGAAAAGAAAAAGAATGAAAGGCAGACAAGCTTAATATCCGAAATTAAGAAAATATAGACTGCCAGAAATGTATTCATTTGGGACACGACCGACATCAGGGGATTTTTATTTTATTTGGAGGTATCACTGATTTTTAAATGCACATTATTCAAAAACAATGTGGCTGAACCAAAAAACAAACAAACCTCCTGGTTTTCTGCTTATCATGTTCAAAAACCCAGTGTTCAGCCAAGAATTTATTTTTGGTTTGCCACTACAGTTCGACTAAAACTTTCACTTGCATGAGCCACGATTTAAATAAATGCAAAATTAAAAACTGTGGCGGAATTTCAAGTCACATCAGCTCATATCTCTGTTATTTACTCGGTCTGAGCCATATTCGAGCTTTATCAGCAAGTGGTCGTGTTACCGACTGTCATGCTTGGACAGAAGGCGGGACATGAGCATTAGAAGCCGGCACAGAGCAGAGCTTTATTAAGAAAGTGAAAAAACACTGGAGAACGAAGTGCAACACGAACATACAATACCGAGTCCACAAAGAAGCAAACGAGAATGGAGTGATACACGAGGTATCAGGCAGTCAGGACGTAAACAAAGGTATGACGTGGAAGGAGCGATGGATGCTGGGTAATGTAGTCCTGTAGGACCCTGAACATACCTCCTTTTCGTTGTTATTGCTCCATTTTAAATAACAATGGACACTAAAATGAAAGTGTTGGGGGCTCACAGGCTGGATGCTTAGGCTAAAAATGTTGGACGTACCAACAGCTGGACACGTGAACCCTCTCGGAACGGAAGCGGTTCATATCTAGGGGACTGCAGGAACGTCACTCACTTGCTGCAGTTGATGATGATGTCCTCGGGCCGAATGCGCCGCTTCAGCATGCCCATCTTCGGGTGATCCCCACGGCCCCGGAACAGCCCGGGCGGCTCGATCCGGAAGTTTCCGATGCGCTCCTTGTGATTGTCCATGACGCAGTAGCCGTACTCCTCCACGATGCGCTCGTTCTCCTCTTTGATTTTCTGTAAGTGAGACGTTTGAAATAAAGGCGCCAATAATCCATCTGAACCAATAATAATACTACAGGAATACCTCGGTTCTCCACCACCTCAGGGATTCAGTTCCCGATGCATTTCGACTATAAATGTGTCTCCATACTCTGCGCATTTGCTCACACTTGTACGTGTCGAGCCAAAACTTGATTCTTGATTCACAATATCCCCTGCTCAGAGACCTCAGCTGTGTTATCGTGTTGTTCTTTTTTTACTTCTTCAGTACTGCAGTCTTAGTGCAAACAGGTCCCCATGGGTCCCAACAAGGTTCGTTTCTTAGTTTTAGTCGTGTTTTTTTAAAGTTAAGAGCCAACTGAAAAGAACAGGAACTGAATCCTCTTTGCGTTCAGGCCAAGCTATTAGCATTAGCCGCTACACCAGCGCCTGGAGTTCACCAACAGAGTAAGTGTTTTGCTTTTACATTAGGATACCTTAGGACAGGATGAACCCGAATCGCACCTGCTTTTCCTCTTTCGTCATCTGCTTGCGCGCCTCCGACTGGGCTTTGAAGTACTCGTTCATCTCGGTGAAGTCGCACTTGTTGAGATCGGTGATCTTGGATTTCTCCTCCGAGGTCATTTCCTGCGAGAAACGGAAACGACAAAAGTTCACGTACAGCCTAATCATCCTGCTGTGGGGTTGCCAGGCGTTCGATTTTCCCCCAGCAGTCTACAGACCCCGTAGGGTCAAACGGCAGGAAACTGTCGAGTGCCCTAGCCTGATTTGTTCCCACGGTGACGATGCTATGGTGTTTAAATCTGACACACTTCGCAGAATCACCGTGCCAACGTGGTGCCCGGGTTTTAAAAGTTCCATCACCCCTTTCTGGTTCCAGAGCCGCCCCCCCCCTTCCAGCACGTCACATGAAAGCGTCCAGCGCCCATGCAGTTACCTTCCTCCAGTTCTTGTAGAAGTTTTTCCTGAATATGTCCTTGGTTGTGTACTCATGGTCGAGCATTTTGGCGAAGAACGTCGCCACCTCCTCCGCCGACTCGCTCAGTTTCATGGGTTTTCCTACAGAGAGAGGCCAGTGGGAGTTCAGGGGTTAATGCATACACAACAGTTTCCCAAACTGCTCCCCATCACTATGATACCGTTCTGGGGTTAGTGCGCCTTATCTAGCTCCATCGGTCCCAACCCGGGGTCTGCACAGTTTACCCATCTATAAGCCAGGTCGCCATGTTACAGGGGCATCCCGTGCCATCGTAATGATAATGAAACGATGTCGTAGCTCCACTCACCATCATAATAAAACCGAACGTTGTTCGGGAGCGGCTCATACGGAGGGGCGAACACAGGACCCTTGTGCTCGAGGAACTTCCATTTCGAGCCGTCGGTGTATCGTTCCTCCTCCCACCTGAGACACGACAGAAAGACATTAATCTGGCGTAAATCAGCGCCATCTTTTTTCCCTAAAAACGTCTGTACACAAACCATATTGTTTTTTGCCATTTCCACCAGATGGCGCTTTATCACACACTAAAGCCTCATTATGCACTGCGTTACACATTTGAATTATTATTTACTTGTTTTTTGCGCCTAACCCCTCTGTATTCCTCATCGGGCATTTATATGGCAAGACGTCACCGTCAGAACTCAAACCCAGGTCACCACAGAGGTGAGTGTTACGTAATGTTAAAATTTTTTTCGGTTGAATAAAGTGTTTCTTTATGAAAGTGTCCGTGTGTGCTTCTCACCATTTCCATTTCTCCTCCTGCTCTTTCTTGGTCTTCTTCTTCCCTCCAGCCTGCTCCTCCTTCTTTCCTTTCGCCTTCTTCTTGGGCTTCACGTCCTCTTTCTCCTCATAAGGCTCGTAGTCTTCCTCCTGCTTCCTCTTCTTCACCTTGATCTCATTATCCACCTTGATCTTTTTGGGTTTATAATTTGACCTGTCGAGAGAAGTTAATGACATAATGTCATTAAATTCACAAGTTTATTCGCAAGTTTCTGGTGTGCCTCGTGTGGGCCTGTGTCCCAACACTTTTGACCTCAGGTTGGTCTGTGTCCCAATACATTTGGCCACGTGTGGGGCCTGTGTCCCGATACTTTTGGCCTCGTGTGGGGCCTGTGTCCCGATACTTTTGGCCACGTGTGGGCCTGTGTCCCGATACTTTTGGCCTCGTGTGGGTTTGTGTCCCCATACTTTTGGCCTCGTGTGGGTTTGTGTCCCCATACTTTTGGCCTCGTGTGGGTTTGTGTCCCCATACTTTTGGCCTCGTGTGGGTTTGTGTCCCCATACTTTTGGCCTCATGTGGGTTCGTGTCTCAATACTTTTGGCCTCATGGGTTTGTGTCCCCATACTTTTGGCTACATGTGAATTTCTGTCCCCATACTTTTAGTCTCATATGGGTGTGTCCCAATACTTTTGGCCTCATGTGGGTTTGTAAGCACAATAATTCAGTTTAGAAAGCAGAATGCATGACTGATCACTCACTCGTCCTCATCCCTCTCTCTCTTCAGTGCCTTCTCGTGCTTTGGGGAGTAGCAGTAGCCGTTATCCTCCTCTGTTTTGATGTGCAGAGGCCTGACAGGAGGCGACACAAACACAAAATTACTCCACACACACACACACAGAATGCAGAGTTGCAAAACACAGTGGATGTCTTAAAGCGTCTATGATTTACATACAAGTGTGTGTGTGTGTGTGTGTGTGTGTGTAAGAAAGGCTGGCTTTACTTAGAGTAGCCGTTCTCCTTCTCCCTCCTGTGCTTTCCGTTCGAGCTGAGGGACTTGATCTGAAAACGTTCAGCAGATAATCAGGAACGCAGCATTTAGGAGGCTTATCAGAAACAAGAGACAGGCTAGATAAAACAGCCACACCTTCTCTTCCCTCTTCTCCTCTCGCCGCTTCTCCTTCTCCCGGTGTCTCTCGGCGCTTCCTTCTCGCTGCTTCACTCGCTCCTTCTCCCTCTCTCTGTGCTTCTTCTCTGAGGAGTCTCTGTGCTCGCTGGAAAAACACCAATGAGCAGGCGATCATCATAACCCAGTGTGAGATCATGTGAACGCTTCCGAACAAAGTGCTGCTGGAGGTCGACTGAACTCCAGGTGCTTTATAAAGATAAATAAGGACACGCCTTCCAGTCAGATTGTAGACTAACTGTAGACTTGGTGACTCCAAAAAGCTTCTGCAAATCTCGAACCACAAACCTCCGAAATGTTTCGTCTCTAGAACCCCGACTCAAGAACAAATCAAAAAGTTGGGACGGCATGGAAAATGCAATTAACAGACGCAGCTTTGTTGACAAACTGGAGAATTTAGGTTGGTCTTAGAGTAAAGGAGCTCGAGCCTAGTATTGGAAGTGTGTAAATGATGTAGGCATTTATATAAGACCGACACACAGGCTGCGGCTATGTGCAAAAGTCTTAGGCCTCCGTTACATAGTCATGCTATAATGCTTGGTTACTTGCCACTGTAGCCTGTAGACACTGATTTTCTGATTTTTTTCCAGTTTATTCCTGCATTTTCTGGTTGTACCCTAATAAAGACACTGAAATAATTATATATGGTCCTAATACATTTGCTAAATTAATGGTATATGTAATCTAATGGTGGCCTAAGACTTTTGCACAGTACTATATGTCACAGCTGAGAAAAGGGCCGTTACACACCGAACGCGACTCAAAACTATACACATCGGACACTTATTTTATTTTTTTTGATACCTGGTTCACATTTTTTAACAGCACAGTGCTGAATAATCAGATACTGGCAGAACTCGGATTATGAATTACATCGTTTGCTCCCTGGAACGCGATCCTACATTTGGTCCTAATAAAGCCTAAAGTTTGTAGACACCCAAAGTTCCTTTGCTGCTACAACAGGCTTCATTGTCCTGAAGCTTTCCACTAGATTTCTGACCATAAGTGTGTGTGATGAAGTTAAAGCCGGGCCTCTGTGTAAGCCAGCCAAGTCCTCCATCAAACCCTTTCATTATGGACTTTACTTCAGGAGGGCAGGTTCCACAAGAACTGACATGTTGAACGTGGAAACCGATGAGTGTGTCACATTAAGAGTCACTCAGGTGTGCAGGAGCAACCTGTTCTGCTACCAGTGTGTCTATTCCGTACGTAGCACGCTTCATATGAATGTCCACAAACTTTTGCCCTCATATTGAATCCAACGCAGGACTGCCCAAAAACAACCCGATCCCATTCGGATTCCTCCTCTCTGGGTGTGAGGGGGGACGTGAGAAGCACGGCAGCACCACAGGGATACCCGAAGCGTGACTGAAGTGAGGGAGTGGAGGTGATCGCTTACCTGTTACTGTGTTTGGACTTGTCTCGCTCTTTATCTTTCTTATGATCTTTGTGTCTGTGCTCTTTCTCTTTATGCTTGTCTCTGTGTTTGTGGGAATCTGCACGGAGAAACAAAGACAGCAACATCACTGCTCATGCAATTCCCGTGACAGACAGACCCGAGGACGTCACACTAGCATCTGCAGCTGATCCGGAACGCCTCATACACAGCCTCCGGGTTACTTTAGAAAAATATCACATCACACCCGTGCCAATATCTCACATTAAAGCACCGCCTCTCGTCTATTATTGCTTAATTATATCCCAGACCCTAACACGTACTGCGTAATGAGATGATCGCTGTTATTCAGTCTGTGAGTGGTTTTAATGTTTTGGCTGATCGGTGTGTAAAAGCTTCTCTAAGTGCATTAAGTGAATGGACTTGCAGCATTCTCACACAGAATGATAATGGCCTGGTCCATATCAAAAGCACAACACCACGCACAATCTTAGGTCTTGATATTGAACGTTGGAGATGGGAGTCGCCAAAAATATGGAACTCAAACCGCCTTTATCACGTTTTATCAGTCTGACCCATGAGACAGAACGTGGTACATTACACACGGACTACACAGAGCAACGCATGAGGATTCACAGTTCATGTCCTGCTCAGGCTCCTGGGCCAAACAGAACTGTGCAAAAGTCTTAGGCCACCACTAGATTTTGTTTTAGCAAATCTGTAATGCCCATATCACATACAGTCGATGACTAGAGCCAAACGTTTCAAACTTGGATTCGTTACTGCGTAATCCTCTTTTCCACCGATCTTCATTCCAATCTTTGTGAGGTTTATTCACCTTGTTCCCCTTCTGAAAAAGTGGCTTCTTGGCTGCTCCCCTCCAAAATGACCATTCCACGCTTCTTAAGACTGTAGAAGGGTTAACTTGGCATCCCGAAGAAGCTCCCAGATGCTCCTATTGCTCAAGTGCAAGGCGAGGAAACACTAAATATTCACCACTATAGCCTACAGAAGCTGCTTTTTCTTTCTTTTTTCATTTTTTTAATACTACATATAGATATATACATATAAAGAGACAGAAAATTACATATGGTCAATATTCCATTAATAAAACAATGGTATATACAATCTAATGGTGGTGTAAGACTTTTGCATGGTACTGTATGTATTATATAATAAGCAGCACATAACATAATGTAAAAACTGCATCTGGTTTAGTTCTGCAACATAAACGCGTGTGCCTGCCAAACAAAAAACAAGCCGCTCTGAGGCTGTACTGATCACTTATGTGCAAAAACAGCTTGTGTTTGTAAAACAAATACCCTGCTATATTCCTGAATAGTCACAGATCACAACAACAAGCTCAAGAATCATTCTACACACAGTGAGGATAAACTGATCCGATATCCAACATAAAGCTTTGCATCCGGCTCTCCAATTCACAGCCGCTTGACTGTGTGATCAATGATTCTTTATATGGCTAGTTTAAACGCAGTTTGAAGCCACTTAACATCTAAACAAGGGAGAGCTGGCTTAATGGTTCAGATACTGAAATACGGTCCTGAATGTTGAGGGTTTGAGTCCTCAGTCTGCTCCACCATTGGACTCTTGAGCAAGACCCTTATATAATTGCTCATACTGTGTTGTGTGTCCATTTGGATATAAGAATGTTACTGTTCTAGTTAAGAATAATATATTCATTAGAATATAGCCAAGTGGATTCATTTACAACTGTGATAAGGTGCAAAGTTAAACACTGACCACCTGTGCTGTTCTGGCTGTGGTGTTCAGGTCAAACACAAACTTCCACCTGATTTCAATGTACAGACTTCTCTTTAAGTGAAAGATTACACGACTGTAAATTTCAATTCACTTTTAAAATACAATTATTTGCGTATAAACACGTTACCCTTCTACTAATTGGGAACAAACGAATACAAATGCACAGAGGGACATATAAAAACCTGGATCATTTCCCCTGCAGAGCCTCCATAACACAGCAGGCACTGACGGGCTGCATCCCAATTCACATGCCACTACACTACAAAGTGCACCACCTAAAACAACTACGATTACAGTACATCAGCGGAAATAAGGATATGGTTATGTACGTCAATGTGAAGTTTAGCTGAGGTTTATATTTTACTTTATCCCCGTTTTTGATGTCTAGGATCTGCTAGGAAAGTTCATTTGCTAGATAGTGAGCACCCTACTCAGTGACACGCCATGCGATTTGAGACGCGTTTCACAGAAAGGAAAAGAAAATGGCGCAGAGACTAAGTCCTCAACCCCCCGTTCCCGACTTTCAGGACTGAATTTAGGCTCTTTAGCGCACGGAAATGAGCGAAATGAGCATTGAATCGTAAAAGCAATCTACGGATGTATCGGAAAATCAAACCAAAATGAAAAATAGTTGCGTGTAAAGTGCATTTTTAAGCCCTTGTTTTGAACAATAGGCGGCTGGGAGTGAGGGAGAGGGGACTTAGTCTCTGGGACGCCATTTCGCTCGCCGAAAAACTAACAGACTCCATCGAGAAATATGAAGAAGTAAACGTACAAATACGCTCAAATCTACTTTCATTTCTTCATTTGTACTCACCATTAAGTCTAGAGCCGGAGTTGACCTGCAGAAACAGTGAATAAGTCAATTATGTAATTTTTAAACGGCATATATTAGTACATCAGGGAGAAATCAAATGTCAAACGTGCAACGTTTTATTAAAAAACCTTTCATGCAATGCATAATAATCATACATTTATACACAGGTTACTGCAGGTCCGAAGTCATTCTTTTATAAATGCACTAAATGTTATGACATTTCTGAACATTTCAGGACCTGGTCAGCGATGAGACAGTTAATTAACGTGAAACACAGCGAAATAACATCAAACCTGTAGTTCTTATCAACATGAGAAATACCTGATGCTGTCCATGCACATGATCTCCGGTCATCGTGCAGTAACTTGATGCAAAAAGAAGAGCAAAAAAGTCGATGTAAGACAGAAGATGCCGGTTTGGAGGAAAAAAAGCTCGGCAGAATTGAGACTTGAGCAATCCACTATCAGTTCAAGTCCATCTGCGCATGCGCTGAATAGTTAGCGACGACCGTTAGGATTCGCTCTATTGATTCTGGGCTTTCGTGAAGTGGAAGCGGCTCATTATCGATACGATTTGTTTGAATCATTAAACATTTACATAGTTTACGCCCTTTATTATAGTGAGCCTTAAATTACCTGATTTAATTTATTGTGAAGCGGAAAACCCACAAAGAATAGATGTTAACACCTGGGTTTAATATCCATGTTAAACTGTTTCCTTTTCCATGTAATATTCTGTTCACATAAATCGGTTTCCCGTCTGAAAAAAGACCAGCACATGTTGTGTTATGGAAACTAGTACGCTGGTCCTCACTGGGACCAATAACACCATGCATGTTTATCAACTAAACTAGCACCAGAGCCCATGTGTTTTGAATATTGTTATGCTAGTCAATTAGCGAGACCCTATGGTTCCTTGTTGGTTTATGCTAGTCTGCTGAAGGTTTAGCAGGTGAACACAAAAGGTCTTACTGGTAAAACCAGCTGCATTTAGTCCTAAAGAAAATGTGCTTGCTGGTTTTTCTTTAGCAGAGTAACCAACATCAACGAGCCTGCAAATGGCTTTGGGCTTGGTGGGATGATCCAATAAATTCGTATACAAGTTTTTAAAAAAGCTAGACAAAACTCTCTAACTTGAGCATATTTTTTGGCAGCACAGTTCGCTATTCCACCATCGTGGTTATCCAGTTTTAAGTCTTGGTATTGTACAGTTGGCTGCCTGAATGGGAGAACGTTAGAACAACGAAGAATATTAAGCTTCTTTAGCTATAGAAACAGTCACAAATGTTTCATATTCGTGATAGTACCTTCAATGCGAGTGAAACACCACTCAGTCCAAGTATGAAAAAAATATTTATTTCCCTTCTGATGATTAAAAAAAAAAATTATGTACAACTATAACGCGGTCACAACTGAATGCCGCTGACCCACCCAGAACCTCCCATTCCAGCCCAACAACATGCAAAAACAGTGAAGGAACAGTGCTGAGGGTTTAAAAGCACTAACGGTGTAAAAAACAAAAAAACCGTGGTAAATTGACCTGGCCTCTATTAGCCATGTACAACATACAATAAAACCTCAGTAGTGCTACACAGACACACCCACTCAAGCGACGAAACAACAAGGCTGGAGGTAGATCGGAGGGGCAAGGTCATATCTCTCGAGAGCTTTTACTCAGGCATCGAGGCAGCACAGAATCAAAAGCCTCCAACAAAAACGCCTGGCATCCAACACACACATCCTGACTATGCCAGTCCCTCATAGCCAGGGCATCGGAAGAGGTGGTGGAGGGTAACCGAGACACCAGAACCAGCGGCACCCTGAAAAACACCAGTTATTTGATTATGAACCATTAAATGAAAACAAATGACAGTTTATTAAATTACTGCATCATGGACTGAAACCATGAAGTTGCATTCTCAATCACTTCGTGCAGGAAAAACAAAGACATAAGATTTTATCATTTACTTATGGGGGTCCAGTGCACGGGAATGTGTATCCTGAAGGCGTTTCCAGCTCAGTCAGTGTTTGTAAGTGGTCACTGTTGTTCAAAGGGCAATTATGTGTTCGTATGATGCCTGACTCAGCTGATAGGCACTACAGTGACTCAAACCTGGGTTAGTGAATCACTGCACCTTCTGAGAACAATATAGTTTGCATTCATACAAAAAAAACTATATGAAACAACGTGACGTGCAAAAGTTAAAACTTGTTTTTGTAAGGCCTATAACTTCACTGACTCTGTAAAGGGTAATTCAATTGTAAATGTTTGGGCATCACTGGTCAAATTACATGTTTTGCTAAAAGCTATGATTTTCAAACTGAGAAGACATCACACAAAAGCAACTGCTGCAGAGAACAGACTCTAAACATGAGAGTAAATGACGATGTACATGATTATATACTCAGTGATTGTTGGTGCATCAGCAATTCAACAGCCCACTACCACAGACCCGGTGGTGTATTCAGACAAGGTGGGGCTGTAATGTGCATCCACCCAACAGGTCAGGATCCGGACCATAAATTATTAGTAAAGAGACTGGTAGAGCTTAACAAATAATAAATTTAAAAAAAAAAAAAATTACAGCTATGCACCGTTTGATGGCCAAGGTCCTAAAAAATATAATAGGAAATAATGTCATATCTTATTCACGTCTGAATGACAGAAAACTGAGTGAACCTTGGCGACACCTGCTGACAGAAAAGAGAATCGCAACCTTGAAAAGTAAAAAACAACCATGTTCCACTCATTGTGCTTGATAAAAGATACAAAGATAAGAATTACTGGACGGTACAGTATAGTTCTGTACTAAATGTTTTCATATTGTGTTTTAATTAAGATCAGTGTTTAAAATAAAATACTATGAGCAAAGACCCTAAACCATATGACTATGGAAATGCCCGGTCCATGTCCTGTTTCACAGAGCGTAATGTCCAAGTTAAACAGCGCATACATATATAATAATACGTTCTACGTTTAACACTCACTGCGATGGATCCCACGACCAGCGCTCGTTCCAGAAATTTCTCTGGCTTTGCTCGCAGTCTTTGGTCACCACGATCTTCTTAAAGAAGCTCATGGGGAGGTTGATGCACCATTTAAACGGCAGACGCAACTGTGACAAATGTGTTAAAGGAATAGATGTAGTGCAGAAAAGAAAATCAGCCATGACATGTTGGGTGTCCAATTTTTAAATGTTTAGTCTTTCAAAATCTGTTGTATTTGTAGAGTTATAGATAAACATTAAATGGTGTTACCAGGGCAAAAGCCAGCTACCACAATCTTAATGTGTATACGGTACAAGTCACAAAGCACCAGTTTCCAGATCAGGATTAAATCTAATACTAGATAAAATACTGTCAAAGTCACCACTGTACAGGTAAGCACTGTTTAACGTCCATCTGACCAATGTGTGTTCGCTTTAAGGTCTTAAATTATTATAGGAAATTAAAATACCTGCAATTTATCATTTTCACATTGGTTTGCATCAATGTGGGACAAGATCACACCTAACACTCCCTGGCTGATTGATTAATTTCTCCAAACTCATAACCCATGCTTACATCTTACCTCTACACAGCACTCCGGACACATAACCCTGTCAAACAGATCACAAAACAAACCATAAATCTGCCTCTGTTACACATCAGAATCAGAGGGTGGATGGACGAGTCGTACCTGCTGCACAGAGAACAGCAATTGTGCCAGGTGAAATACAAACTTCTCTTCGAACAACATGAACAAACCTGGATTAATAAATGGAAAAGGTTTTACAGAGAGCAGGGTTAACATGGGTCACAGAGCCCTGCTGTATGACGTTTGTACTCAAACCCAGGTCAGCAGAAAGGGTGAACATACGATAGGTTCCATTCCTCTAAACTCTATACAACCCTATAAAGCCCAACTCTTCTGAATAGGACATTTATGGGTAACCCCATTTCTAATTTAACTCACAAATATTTTTAGGGATGCACAGAATATACAACCTAAGTTATTTGACCAAAACATTTACACTGAGCTATGAAATCATACAGGTCTGTAGTCTAGTCCTTGCCATATAATGAAATATTAATATCTTTCCTTAAGGCTTCTTTTTGGAGGAACAGCGTAACACACGAGGAACAGGAACATACACAGACGCTAATATTAGGACTAAAACAAGGGAAATGAAGTATATTTATTTATATTTAACACCCGAGACAGAACAGGTGCAATGGAATTCAATCCTTTTATTTTTAAGTCTTCCAAATAGTCCTGTAATTAAATGTTACACACATGGAGGTACTATTTAAAAAAAAAAATAATAATAAAAATAAAAAATAAAAATTATTTTTTTCCAGTAAGAAAATAAATTAGCCCATCTAATTTAAATGGTGAAAAAAGTGTGGCAATATGAATGAAAATCTCCAAAAAAAAAAAAGAATTCTGCCTTCAGCCAAATGTTTCATTTTGTTCAAATGAGTGCATCCCTAATATTTTTATTAAAATATATTGTAATATACTGATGGACTGGCTGCCCCACCAAAATCGTGGCAGTAAAAAGTCAATTTTATCCTCAATCGCCGAGCAGAACTACAGGACTTCATTACAGGCACTTCATTCCCCATAATGCCCCAGCATCTTTCCAAAAGCTTGAGTGGCTAACGCTTTCAGTTTTTCCACATTTATCCTTGTCTAACAGGCTTATGTTTTAGGGGTCGCAGAGGTGTAGGGCTGTGCCCCTCTAAATTCTGTCGACAGTACATCAAGCAGCCCAGAAACTCCCTTGGCATCATTAAACGAGCAGTATGAGGTCATACCAAACCGACTCACCCGCCAGTTCTGGTTGGCATCACACGACACGTTCTTCAACTTCCCCTGCTTGGAGTAGCGCTGTTTGATGACCTCAGCGATCGTCATGGGAACAGAAACGCTGCTTTTCAGCTCCTTACGATACGGAGGTTACAGCATCAGTACAAAACAGGAATGCCAAGCCGAGTCTCAAGTCTCATGGAAATAAGAACGTACATGCTGGCAGAGCTCCTGATCGCTGGCGAAGGATCTCGCGCGGCGCTTTCCTCGCGGCAGGGGGCACTCTGACGCGTCCGATGGCGTGGACGAGGGGGCTGGCGCAAACCTCAGGGCCACATCTGATGAACCTGGAAATGTTATACAATCAGCCGGGATTCGGCTTCACACACAACTACAGGACTTTCCTACCAGTCATTATTCTACATCGAGATTAGGCTGAACCATTCACCGGAGGAGAACATGCCAAATTCCAGACAGAAGAGGAGGTCAGGATTAGTTATTAGGCACTGAATTCAGGAAGAAAGAAGACAGATCACAGAAGAAAGGGAACGATTTTAGGGTGGAGTCCAATGAGCATGAGGGAGACAGACAGAGAGACATGGGGACAAAAGGACAGACATGGACATACACAAACGTAGGCAGAGGGGAGATCAACAATCGAACACTACACCCATCAGATCCACTGTAGATCCCAAACGAGACCTGAAATGGTCTAGCAGCAGATCAGGATTAGTGATCCCGATCCAAGCCTCCTCCTCAAAGAACAAAAGCGAAAAGTGTTTACCTCTGGAAGGTCGTCTGCTCTTACACGATGCCAGCAGCTTCACCGGGTCGGTGGAACGGATCTCCTGCATCAGCAGCTCGTGCAGACTGACCTTCGATTCACGATTTTGGGCTTTTGGCTTTAGATTACGCTCCGACACCTGGAAGTAAGATTCTTTATTTAGCATAGTGCTGAGAGATGATCCAACATGCGGCCTCCAGTCCCTCAGACGTCCATGTGATACCCTGATGGACAGCACCGCTGGGTAGGACAGGGACCCGGTCCATCAGAGGGCACACAGACACACCAGGTTTTCCAAGACACTCACTCACCGGCCGCAGCTTGGGTCCGGACCGAATAACAGTGAGGAGTGCCTGACGAGGATCCAATTTCCGACCTCCAGAACTGAACTCCAGCGCCTGCATCCAACAGCAATGACACATTTTAGTGGAGTCACAGTCAAGACCTCGAGTGCCGAGTCAAGACCTTTAGATAGATAGTTACATTTATTGCCATAATTGCTCTCAAGAGAAGCGTTTCTCTAGTACAACATTAACCAAGACACAAAGGCCGAAAAAAATAGTTATATCGCACGTTAAAGCATCCCTCGTGTATTATTGCTTAACTGTTATTATATTATTAAACTAAGGCAATGCAACTTTTGGAAGCAAAATATGGTGATAAACCAAACTAAGTAAAGCGAAGGTGTGAAAGCGTACACTCACCATCTCAACATCAGACTATTCCAAATAAACCATGTTCAACCTTTTTGGTAGCCAATCAGAGTGCAGATTTTATTTAGGCATGTAGAGAAAGGACTGCTTTTCTATTAACGTCACCTCAGACAGGCGCACCGGACTCGACACTTTCCGAGCTCACCTGCACCTTACGGAGTGTGTAGCGTCTGAGCTGGATGTCCTGCAGCAGCTGGTTAAAGGGTGAGGAATCCACCGGTGCAGCCGCGCCCGTGGTGACCTTAGGGGGGCGCAGCACGACACCCCTGTTTAGCTCTTCTATCAGGTGTTTCCATGCAAAATCCTGCACAGGGACAAAAACAAACTCAGGGACTCAAGAAACTTTTCCAGCCTTTAAAAACTAAGCAGTTTACACACCCAGTTGGTGGTGATGTCCGGGACCAGGCGCGTCTCTGACTCCATGATCATTTTATGCAGACTCTGGAGGTATAAGAAATAAACCGACTAAAAACCACACCAAAAAAAATTATCCCCATCTTCACATATTCACTTCTATCTAAGAAATGGAATGGCATCTAAGAAAAACCCTTTAAGATCAAAGCTGCATGGTTCCTCACCTCTCTGGTTTGCTGGATGACTTGCAGGTAGCGGCACAGTTCGATGGTGTGGGAGTACAGCGTGGTGCACACTCTCCTGTAATGCTGCGCCGCCTGACTCGGGTTGTAGAGGCGCTCCTCGCACACCTTTAACACGAAGCCATTTGTAAAGCACTCGGACCGAAGAAAACGTTTTACACACACGGAAACAGTCGAGCATTACACAGAGCGTGACAGTAATAAGGCAACCTTCAAGCATAGTTTGATCGATTTGTGTGCCCCAACAGACCTAGTATACCATCTCACAGCCTGTTCTGGTGTTCACTAAAGGATTTATCGTAGCGCTTTATTTGAACTTGGCAACTTATAGCATGAAAATGGCAAAATACTGAGGGAGGTATAAGAAAATGGCATGAGAAATACGCAAATACCCACAGATCACATTAGTAAACATTAAACACAATCTGTAAGACAGTTGTTGATGAGCGAAAACAAGACACGATTCTACCCATCTATCAACAAACTACAACTTCCTAGAAGACCCGACTCCTGTACCTGTAGGACCTCCGAGATGCCAGGGTGGAGACTGTGTTCGGATCCCAGTCTGACATCCACTTTGGTCATCTGTCCCACCAGCAGCTCCAGCGTTGCGTCCAGCTCGCGCTCGACATCTGCCCCGAGACCCCAGTCCAGACACGAGTACATCAGACGACCCACGTAGTCTACAGTCTGGAGAAAGTCATTGTTAAACCTCTGATAGCTGGCTGGTGGTGAAGGTCCGAGAGATTAGAACCTGGTGCTCACCTGGTCCTCCGTCTCGATTAAAAACTGTTCGTCTGCTTGGGAAAAAGAATAAGAGAGTCAAATGTAACCAAAACATCCCAGCATCACTATCTATTAAAAATGAACATTGAAATGCTTCAGAAAGTAACATCCAGATCAGACTGTAGTTATGTAACATAAAACAACAAAAAAATGAAATTATTTATTCAAATTAAACAAGCTCCCACTCAACCACTATTTTTCCCCTGATAACTGCCGTCCTTGGGCTTGTGAAAGAAGGTTCCAGTACTTTTGCCATTGGACCGTTTGTTTAACAGGGTTGTTTTTGTCTTTTTAGCTCACACTTGCGCAGAAATATAGAAAAGTCCAAACTGTTCACAAAACTTCAAGAACCACTGTGCATAAAGAGCAAATATTTAATCCAAGAACCCTAATCAAGCCATGCGACTGATCCTACAAGTGTTTAATGGTGTAACGGTCGCCTACGGCCCCAAGTACTTCTGGGAAATGTAGTTAAACTGTGTCCTCTGGGTTAAATCGCTAGCATGACCGAGTGTGGATATGAAACCCTGCCTAAAACCGTCTTACCCGTTCGGTTGGTATCTATCCTGAGTGAGACGCTGCCATCAGGTGAGATTAGGATCCCCTCAGGTCCAGGCAGCCTGAAACTTTTCCACGAACTGTACCCGACCTCATTGCTGAAGTTATTCTCCAGCAGCGAGCAGAGCTGATAACAGAGAGCCCAGGCCTGTTCCTCACACACCGGCTGATCCTGTAACTCCAGAACTTCACTCAGAGACACCTGACAGCACGCAGGAGTAAAACCACGCCGCTCCATCACCTTATCGATTCACAAACACACAGATACACGGATGAATCACAAACCAAACTCCACAACGATACAAAGCAGTGACTAAACACACTCACCTCATCAACTCCGGCATCTTAATTAGCGAATGGCATCAATCAGGTGTTAGGACGATCCCAAATGGCACCCAACACCCTATCCACTGCTCCCTACAAAGTGCAAAAACGACTGCTGGCTGCCTTGAAGTTCATTGTGGGATTTGAAGTCCAGGCTGAATACGATACACGATCTATCTATCAAACTGTTTTCATGTTCAGTTACACCAACCAACTCCGAAGCTAAAAAGGGCTGCAATACAAGCCCCTTGTGCATTAGCTTCACTTAATATGGCTTATAAAATGATAAATAAATACACTCACTGATCACTTCATTAGGTACACATCCTTGCTTCTACACTCATCATCAGTTCCACTTACCATTAAGAAGTTCTAATTACAGAGCATCTGTTTCTCTCTAATGGTCAGCACCCCCACAGATCAGGTCCTGTTTGGGTCCTATTACATTTCCATTTCTGTAATTTAGCAGACGCCCTTATCTAGAGTGACTTGCATTCCAAGCAATTGTGGATTAAGGGTCTTGCTCAAGGACCCAACAGCGGCAGCTTGTCAGAGGTAGGATTTGAACCCTGGACGTTCTGGTCCATAGTCCAGCAACTCAACCGCTATGCCACCACAGTTCCACAGTATCATTGCTGGACTGAAAATACTCTACCTACCAAAAATGTCCAGCCACCAGCATCCTGTCCATGGTGTGCCTCCAAATCCTCCAACCCTTATCCTGGTCAGGGTAGCAGGGAGTAAAACAGGTGGCACAGCTCCAGAGAACTGGCCTCTCACGGTGTGGTGTTCGGACGTTCTCCCCACCTCTGCACGGGCTTCCAGCCACCTTCCACAGATGTGGAATTGGTGTCTGCAAAGCTAACCTTTTTTAAGTGGGCATAACAAATACTGTATCCTGAAGTAGACTGGCATGTTATACCTCAGCCTGTCTCCAGTAAACTCATGCAAGAAATAGTGGCACCTAACAGGGTTTTTATCACGTCTACATCCCATAAGAGCTCGGTCAGGTTCTAACCTCTTCCTCTAATGCACTATCCAATGCCTATGCTTTTTCTATTGAATATAAAGCTTTTCTACTATCTTCCAGTTTGATACAAGGCTTTATACTTTTGCTGTGGCTCGTTTGGTTTTTCTGTCCTACATAATGAAGCAGCATCTGAGGACCTGTGAGCTCTGCACCTGCTGGATGACATTCAGTATCGATGCCATAACTCAAAAACACCTCTAGATTTTATTGTAACCCAGGAACATTAGTTAGTTTGTAAGAAAGGATTTCATGAGGTCTTCTAAAACAAAACAAAGCCCAGAAAAACCCTGCAGGATCCCTTTTGAGGGCTGGTACAAACGTGCCAGGTTGTTATTAAGTCCTGAGTATAGGTATAGAACTGCCAGAGCAGAAACGAAACAAACCAAAGCAAATAGAGTCTTTTTTTGAGAGACACACACAGGCCCATCAAACAATCCAACAAAGGGACACATCCCAAAAACATTCTCCCTGCAGCCAGATGTTTTTGCTACTAGGGATGCACCAACGATAACCAATTATTAACAAGTTCCCATTATAATACATAATATATATACACAATATATATATATATATATGTTCTCAAAACTTGGATCAGTATTTCATTTCACAAAGCAATAAAACAAATCAGACAGGATGATTACTGTAAACGCAAGCTGCAGTACACTCAAAAGGAAAAATGGTTTTGCTCCAATTTATTTTCTAACCATGTGAAGAAGACAAACAAAAAAAACCAACGTTTTTTAGCCTTGAACTGGTACAGGCAACCACAAAAGTGTATAAGAAAGCTTACAATTTAGAAGCCCCAAGAATGAATACTGCGTACATAACTAAACTAAGCGACATCAGATATCTAGCTTGATGAATAACAGCCAAAAGAAAACCAAAGAAACGTTCATATACAGTGGGGCAAAAAAGTATTTAGTCAGCCACTGCTTGTGCAAGTTCTCCTACTTAGAAAGATGAGAGAGGTCTGTAATTTTCATCATAGCTACACTTCAACTATGAGAGACAAAATGAGAAAAAAAAATCCAGGAAATCACATTGTAGGATTTTTAAAGAATTTAATTGTAAATCACGGTGGAAAATTAACATATTAATGGAACCTGTTTGACCTCGTTATCTGTATAAAATACACCTGTCCACAGCCTCAGAGAGTCAGACTCCAAACTCAACCATGGCCAAGACCAAAGAGCTCTCGAAGGACACCAGGAAGAAAATTGTAGACCTGCACCAGGCTGGGAAGAGTGAATCTACAATAGGCATGCAGGTTGGTGTGAATAAATCAACTGTGGGAGCAATTGTAAGACATACAAGACCATTGATAATCTCCCTCGATCTGGGGCTCCACGCAAGATCTCATCTCATGGGGTCAAAATGATGTCATGAGAACGGTGAGCAAAAAAATCCCAGAACTACACGGAGGGACCTGATGAATGACCTGCAGAGAGCTGGGACCAAAGTAACAAAGGCTACCATCAGTAACACACTACGCCGAGAGGGACTCAGATCCTGCAGTGCCAGGCGTGCCCCCCTGCTTAAGCCAGTACATGTCCAGGCCCGTCTGAAGTTTGCCAGAGAGCATATGGATGATCCAGAAGAGGATTGGGAGAACATCATGTGGTCAAATGATATTCAAGAACACCATATGATCCAAGAACACCATACCTACTATCAAACATGGGGGTGGAAACATCATGCTTTGGGGCTGTTTTTCTGAAGAATGAATGGGGCCATGTATCGTGAGATTTTAAGTCAAAACCTCCTTCCATCAGTGAGAGCATTGAAGATGGAACGTGGCTGGGTCTTCAAGCATGACAATGATCCCAAACACACCGATGGGGCAACGAAGGAGTGGCTCCATAAAAAGCATTTCAAGGTCCTGAAGTGGGCTAGCCAGCCTCCAGACCTCAGCCCCATAGAAAATGTATGGAGGGAGTTGAAAGTCCGTGTTGCCCCAAAACATCACTGCTCTAGAGGAGATCTGCATGGAGGAATGGGCCAAAATACCAGCTACAGTGTGTGCCAACCTGGTGAAGACTTACAGGATATGTTTGACCTCTGTCATTGGCAACAAAGGTTATGTTACAAAGTATTGAGTTGAACTTTTGTTATTGACCAAATACTTATTTTCCACCATAATTTACAATTAAATCCTTTAAAAATCCTACAATGTGATTTCCTGGATTTTTTTTCCTCATTTTGACTCTCATAGCTGAAGTGTAGCTATGATGAAAATTACAGACCTCTCTCATCTTTCTAAGTAGGAGAACTTGCACAATCAGTGGCTGACTAAATACTTTTTTGCCCCACTGTATAAATAAGGCCTAGAATAAATATTGGTTGTAATACCAGACCGATAACTGAAAATAATCCATATATCATGCATCACCGTTGGCTACCGAACAGGAAACAACGAAGCAGAGCGGGGCGAGTTCATGTTAAAAATCAGGCTTTTCTTTTTATTTCAGCTTCATAATTAGGACTGTTTACAGATCAGAAGGTGAGAGGCTGTACAGAAAAGTATGTCTAGCTGCCCAAAAGAAGAGATGAGAGAATGCAAAGAAAAGGGATTCACGATTCCATACTTCAACACGATTCACTCGAGTAACCGAGGGCTAAGAGGTGCGCAATCCTTTCCTAATCCATGAAGTAGAAAAGGTTTCTGTACAGTCCTGCACGGTTATGGTACAGCTCACACGATCGACAAATCATCCGGCTTCATGATTAATCGTTAAAAACAAGTTTTACGTTCATACACAGCTCGAGACACGATTTAGGATCGTACAACCAAATCATTGCTTATTAAAAAACGTTTCTGTACACGGCTACCACTCGCACGCTCACGCAACGATCACAGGCTGCAACACAAAGCCAACGGATATGTACATTTCACAGCTGCCTTAAGCTTCATGATCACTTCGACTTCCTTCGCTTGGCCTGAGTGGGACTGGCTCCAGTGTTCGATTCTTCAAAACAAAAGACAACAAACATCAACAACGGATTTCCCGTAAGAGCTGGATATACAGGTGGAAAGAAGCATGTACCAGCACGTCCTCTACCTGCAGCTTTCCCTGCGTTGGAAGAGGCTGACCCTGGTCTGACCGCCCTCTTTCTCTGCCCGCTGTCAGGCGCTTCGTCCTCGGGGTCCTTATCTGCCCGTGAGCTGCGTCGGCTGGGGCCTTTTGCCTTCTCGGCGGCGGCTCTCGTGTCCCTAAAAGCGCAGACATTAGTGAGATCACAGATTTTTTTTTTTTTTAAAGAACAAAAGTCACATAAGGCATCATAAATGCTCGTGCCACGTCTCAATCGGGCATCACAGTCAAGATCCAGCTCATTATTATTATTCTGAAATGGACAGTACTAGCACCATGAGCCTCCTATGAGGCAGGAATAGCTGTTTTTCCTCATCTAGCACAGATTACGTCCGTCCTCTTCACAATCCTATTTACCAAAGCAGTCACGCCGCCCCGGGCGCACACCCGTGCCGGGGATCTTCGGGTTTGGTATATACATACCTTGGGACTAAGTCGACGGACGTCTTTCTTTTCTTTGCCCATCTGTTATAGAAGTGGAAAAACAGCGGTAAACTGCTTTGTCGCCGAACAAGACCTTTTATTCTCCCGAACTTCCCCAAATTTTGCGTTGTGATTTGGTCAAGGAATGATTTTTAAAATGATTGCGACACCAGTTAGTGATTCCCCCATGACATCAGGTCACTACTAAACCAAAGCCAGAACTACAATCCCACAATTTCCAAAATGATTACATGAATCAGCATTAGTTTTAAAAAACATATACAAAAACCTGCTGAGATTAGACCTATAACACAAAGGTGAAATGGGACCGTTAGGGCCAGAGGGAAAACTGATAATGGTATGAAAATGAAACCACAAGATTTCGACTGAACATGAACATTCTGTCTTACCCCTGTTCGGCTACAGAGGGCGCCGTATCTCCTTAAAAGAAAAAGCACAGGTTAGCACCCCAGCTTACATTTACAGAACATTTAGGCGGCACAGCTCCCCGGTTCGATCCCTCAAACGACGCCTGTGTGGAGTTTGCATGTTCTCCCCATGTCCGCATGGGTTTACTCCGGGTTCTGCCCATATTCCAAAGACGAAACTGGCCTAGTATGAATGTGACTGACTAGATTCGACATACCCTCGCTCCTTTCGTGAACATCAACGAGGAAACCTATAAACGTAAAGCTACAAACACCAAAATAGAGCATTTTTCCATTCAGATTTATTTTGCGTTCTCATTTGCTTATCAACGTCACGCCAACATCTATCTATGCAGGATTCAGGCCTAATTTGGAGAGACTGATTAACCTAACACACATCTGGGACTGAACCAGGGATCTGTGCAGCTGTGACTAACCACAGTGCCACAAAAAAAAAAATCTTACAACATTCAATCCAAGCACCTGTGCCGGACCTTTAGCTAGACAGTCCAGTACCTTAACTGCTGTGTCACCAAACGTCCTTCCCCTTAGATTTACATTGAGTTAAAACAATAAAACAATGACTTTTACCAGTTTGCTCACCCAAACGCTGCTCTTCCTGTGCAACTTCAGGCTGAGCTGTAATGACATGAATAACCCTTAAGAGGTCAGTAAATATTTAGCCGACAAGTAATAAAACAGTGCTGGGCGGTATGACCAAAAATCTGTTCGTCATGGAATATCATGGTATTTTTGGGAGGGCAGGACTGAGATTTAATATATAGGTTTGTCCTACTGTCAGGGGTACATATAAAAAAAAAACGTTCATGTATATAATGAGGACTTGATTACTATAGAGAATACACAAAGGAATCAGGATGCATGAAACAGGTTTTATTGTGCAAACCGCGATGAGTTCAATCGGAATCAGGAGAGATATGGCATTTTTTAAGACTTTGAATCTTTTAATCATTGCTCTGCACCCGACCCTCTAGGCCGGATTGTTATTGTGTTTATAACGTCACTGCAACAGTGCATGCAGCGCTTTCGACAAAATACCTCTTCAAACGATAGCTGAGCCTTTGGCTTCACTGTTGCACTGGCGCTACCGGATACCGGCATCGAATACATAATCTGTATTCCAGCACGTTTTCTCACGAGGTGATGGACCAAGTTGCTGAATTGACCAAGAGCGCCTTGACCAACGTTACAACGTATAGCCATTTTTTAAAAAACGGAAAACTTCCAAACTGGAACTTTTTGGGGCACAAATTCATTCTATATGGTGGTATATGAAAAATTCTAATTAACAATGGTATTTTCGCCCAGCACTATAATAAAATAATAAATAAACGTTCACTGGCCAAGCCAAGCATCCCGATTTACCCCCGAAATATCCTGGTCAGGGACGCGGGTGAGGGGCTGAATGCTAACCCAGAATTCACTAGGTGCGGGCCATAACCTGGACACATAAACCCAGGCTTCCAAGACTTGGAAGTAAATTTAATGAAAAGGCCAAAGAATGAGCAAAAGTGTTACCTGGGGCATCTGCAGCAGGCTCCACAGTTCCTTGTGGCTCAGGTAAACTGCCCTCTGGGACCGCTGCGAGTTTCTGTTCCACGGCTGGGGGTGTCGGTGACGATACAGTTGAAGGGCCAGTAGGATGAGCAGGGTGAGGAAGCGATGCTGCGGAACTAGCGACTGTGACTGGAGGGGAAGTGATGGCAGGGGAGGTGATCACGGAAGGACCGGGCACATGGGCAGAGGAGGAAGCTGGTGGAGGAATCTGCGCAGGTCCAGAGGACGGAACCGTCGGTACCGACTGAGGCTGAGATGGAACTGTTTGCGAAGAGACCGTGGTCGGGGGAGGACGCGGACTGGACCGCGCCTCGTTCGTAGCCGCATGAGAGAGCACGGCGTCTGATTTTGCCGCCTGATGGGCGTCAGCCTGCAGGACAGAAGGCTTGCTCAGGACTGGGCTGATCTTGGCAACCGGTGAGAGGGGACTCCGGCGTGCAACGGTGCCCGGGCTGGGGCAGGCAGACGGGGACGACAGAGTCTGCACCGAGGCGAGGCTGGGTTGCAAAGATTGTCCGGCGGAACTTAGTTTGGCAGCAGGAGGAGCATCGGTGCTTTCTTGCTGAGCAGGAGGGACAGGGTTGGGACAGGACGGCTGAGCCGCAGGTGCTTGCATCTGGATCTGTCCGATCACGGCACGGCCCGTCTGACTAGCGGGGGAATGGACTGGCACGGGGGCAGACGCGAGAGTAGAGGTCGCCGCCGAGAGCACTTGTATGGGTCCAACCATGGTGACCGGCTGAGACACGACGCTGCTGCTGGACGGGACCGAGGCAGACGGTACTTGGAATATGGGGTTGATGAACACGGGCAAACTGAACTGCGGCGGGCGAGCTTGACCCGGAGCGGCCTGACGGACGTCTTGGGGTCTCATGTTCTTATTGGGCACCGCGAGGACAGTAGAGACGATGGCTTGAGGCCCCGCGGATGCAGTGCTAGTGGCAGAACTGATGGGAGTGGAGGTCACGAAAACCGTTATCTGATTTTGGGAAGGACCTGCTGATGAACTGGGTCTCTGCAAGACTGTCTGTGACATACTGGTAACAGGTTTATTATGAGGATTTGGGCTAATCGCATTGCTGGCACTTAAGGTCGGGTTTGGATGCAAAGCTGAACTCGCGCTCGACGCAACCGAAGCGCTCAGGATGATTTTTTTCTGCTCCGATTCGCCAGTGAGCGGCTGTGACCCGTCAGCATTCTGGGGGGTATTGGGGTTTGGCCTTCTCTCTTGCTCGACCCGAGAGGCCTCTTTCTGCCCCATTTCGGCTCCTGGAGGAGCGACCTTGGATTGCTTGGCGAGCAAAGATTGGGCGCCTGTATTATCCAACAGCTGATTAAGGGAGGTTGGGGCATCTCTGAAAGCTGGTGAAACGACAGGGCCGTGCTCTTGCTGAGGTGGCTTCTGAGGATCCTCCGATGACTGCTCGGAAGGCTCCCGAGACGGCACGCGCTGATTGGCCGTCCTAACAGCAGCCTGATCTCTCGCAGCCTGGATCGTCTGGCGCTGTTCCAAATGTGCCGCCGCTCCCTGGAATTCCCTGGTCGCATCCAGCGTAGAGGCTACAGTGTGGGCAGGATTTAGACCCTGCTGCGGGTCCGGAGTCCCTACAGACGCCATAACAGCCGTGGGACTCGGGAGGAGCGAAGGAGGACCAGTCATTGCGGCCTGGGGCCCGATCATTTGCTGCTGATTTTGAGGAGAGGTGAGAGTGTTCTTGTTTCCCTTCTGCCTCCCCGGGCTTGGAGTGGCTGCTTTTCTATTCGACGCCGGACTCGAGCGGCGACTGTTACTGGGACTCGCCCGCTTCGTCTGCCCAGCAGCCGGCTGCTTTTCTTGCTTCAGACCAGAGTTGGCACCAGCTTGAGTAAAGCCCTGCTGGACATTGTTATTGGCGCTAGCGGAGTTGTTGTTGGCGAGAGACGTCAGGCTCGGGGGCGCCTGCCCTATCGCTTTTAACGTGGTTGGATTTAGGCCCTGTTGATCGAAGCCTCGGTTTAAATTAGGCTGCCTTGGTGGCAGGGGGATATTAATTTTAGGAGGGAAGAGGCCAGCGATCGAGGCATTCAGCCTCTCCGGAGAGAGATTGATCTCTGAAGGCTCGGTGCTGGGAGGCCGGTTGGTCGGGGTTAGCGGATGATGGTACGGTCTGGGACTGGCACGGTTTGGCGTCTTGGGCCGGGAGCTCTGCGAGGACGAGGGAGCGGCGGGGAAGTGAAGGCCATGCGCGCCAGCCATCGGCGCTTGCTGAGGCTGCTGCTGGGGACTCGCTCCCGGCTGCTGTGGCACCGACGGAGGTGTGGACTTGATCAAGTGCATACCAGGACCCTGGCTGATGACGTTCTGACCGCCATTCCCCGCCTGAGGCGCCACTTCAGCCGACGGCCTGTCCTGCAGGTTAGAGGCTCCCGGCATTTCCTCAGGCGCCATCCCTGGGTTTCCTTGCCCGGGTTCCGGATGAGGCATTCGTCTGGCTGCACCGGCCAGCTGTGGGTTGACCATCGGCTGCATGCCTCTTGCTTTGTCCGGAGAGGCTGGGACACCTGCGTGGGCTTGCAGGTTGATCATTCCAGGCACGGGTCCTTGCTGGGATCCGGGCATTCTCTGGGCGGGATCGGCGGGATTGACGAGAGCTCTCTGGGGGTGGCCTGCTTGCTGAAGCTGAGCCCGGGTCTTTGCTTGTTCTTGCTGCATTTTCAGCATCATCATCATGTGCTGCTGTTGATGCTGCTGTGGAGTTAGAGCTGGCTGCTGCTGCTGCTGCTGCTGCAAGTGCTGTGGGGGCTGCTGCTGAACCTGCAAGTGATGTGGATGAACCTGTGGGCCTTGCGGTGTTCCGGCTTGGCCCTGCATATGCATTTGCTGCTTTTGTAACTGTTGCTGCTGTTCTTGTTGCATCTGCTGCTGCTGTAGCTGTTGCTGCTGCTGCTGCTGCATCTGCTGTATCTGCTGCTGCTGTTGCTGTTGTGCCATGAACTGAACCGGCATTTGCTGCAGGACTCGCTGATCTCCTGACTGGCCAGAAAAGCCTAAACGGATACAATGAGCGTAACTACTCCAATAACAAAACCTCTAGACAGGCTCATATACAAACAGCAACCAGACTTACCTGGTCGGTTCGTGAACTCAGGGAGCTTCGGGGTGGAAGAATCCATGCTCCCTTGGTCACCACCTAGTCCTGGCCCCTCATCCTCCAGTCCTTGAGGTACTGAATCCAGACCACTACACCAAGAAGGCAACTTTTTACATGACGCTCGATGCCGGTAATTACAAGTAAGCGCCGTGTAACGTCCATCTGACTTTAACGTCTGGGAAGACGCTGCCCGGTGGATGAGGAGCACTCGGATTACCATGTTTTACTTAATAATTAGTACAGATTCCTATGTTCATAGTATTACATAGTATTATCCGGCCACTCCTGAGCCCTCGCCTGGCTCGCAACACGTTAAATTTGGTGACGAGGACGCCCTTTCATTACCATAAAGCTTGTTTTATAGCAAAGTGTTGAAAATCTCACGCGATTTACCGAATCATGGATTCATGGTCCGAACCTGTCCAAAACGCAAACGTTAAACGGCGCATACCTGCGTGAAATCTTACTTGGAAAGCATGCAAAACACACAGCTCTTACCCCATTCCTTCGCCAGGCTGGCCTTCACCTGGTTTGGGTTTCTTCTTACGGGGCGGTTTCTTCTTTTTCGGTTTGGCCTGGTTAACCCCGACGCCGCCTGCTCCTTGTTTCCCACCTGGTCCAAACTGACCGGCAGAAATGTCACTCTGGAGCAGGTTAACTAATAATGGGCTAGTCAGTGTCACATCCTTATTGACCGGAAACCCACCCGCTTGGCCACAGGGTCCACCAATGGGCATCTGGCCACCAAACTGAGGATTAAAAGGCATGCCATGACCAGGAAAATGACCGTTCCCCACCTGCATGTGTTGAGGACCTCCCATCATTCCTTGCTGCTGTTGTTGCTGCTGCATTTGCATGTCTGGATGCATCTGCTGCTGGCTCATGTCCCCTGCGTTTCCACTGCCCTCTCCCAGCTGATGCGGATGCTGTTGGCTTGCCTGCTGCTGCTGCTGCTGTTGTTGTTGCTGAAGCTGCTGTTGTTGTAGCTGCTGCTGCTGGAGCTGCTGCAGCATTTGTTGCTGCTGCTGCTGTTTCTGCTGGAGCTGCTGCTGCTGCTGCTGGAGCTGCTGCTGAACCAGATGGTGCCGCATCGGAGGGCCCTGCATGGTCATCTGTTGGTTGGGGTTGCCGTTCACCGGGATCTGCTGGGACTGCTGCGCCATTTGCTGCTGCTGTAGCTGCTGTTGCTGCGGCTGTTGGTGCTGCATTTGGAGCTGCTGAAGCTGCTGCTGCTGCTGCTGCTGCTGTAACTGAGCCATCTGCTGCGTCAATTGCTGCTGCGACTGAAACGGCACCATGTTGGGCGACGGGCCTCGCATCATCTGACCCGGCATAACGCCCGGCTGACTTTTGGGCACGAAGGCCTGCTTGTTACCCTGCAACTGGTTGGCTACCATCTGTTCCATCATGACGTTCTGCTGCTGCGATGCCGCCTGCTGCTGCTGATGTTGGTGCTGCTGCTGCATCAGTAAGGCCTGGTGCCCCTGTCCTCCGCTGAGCGCACTCTGGTTCTGCATTATGCCTTGCCCCTGCGGAGGCATCATCTGTTTCGGAGGGGTCATTCCCCGCTGTCCCGGGTTCATGGGCCGGGACAGGACAGTCTGGCCACCGGCTTGGCCCTGCATCATTTGAGGAGCGGAGGACACCGGCTGATTTTGCATGCCCATCATTTGGGATTGCAGGCCTGGCTGGGGTTGTCCCATCCCACCACCCGGGGTGGTCTGAGGTTGAGGGGTCATTGCACCGTGAAGGCTAATTCCACCTGGTTGAAGGGGATTTGCTTGCATGTGAGGGCTGGGGGCTGATACTGAAGGCTGGGCTCCTATATTACACAGGAGGAAGAGCGTATGAAAATATTAAGGTTCGAGTCAAACGGATTGGAGGTATTATGGATTTAACGCGAAATATCACCTGTGTGCGCGATGTTTTGACCGGTCTGTAGCTGAAGTGCACCACCCGCGGGGGTTCCTGCTCCGCTTGCTGGAACCTGTCCTTGTGTAAAGTTCTGATTTACAGGAACATTCGGGAAACCCATCGGCATTCGCTTCGGCATACCTGCAACATAGGCGCACACCGGAAGTGAGTACGCGCCAACGACGAACCCCAAACAGAAGGGTACTGCTCACACTCATTCTGATCCTGGTTCTGCTTACTGATTCCGAGTTTCAGTTCTAAAATGGTGAAAGAATGTGCCAAGATATTCTTTATACCTGAATATTTGGGACGTTCTATCACCATTTTAGAATGGAAACTTGGAATAATGTACAAAACCTAGAAACTCATCTTCTCTCAACCTCTGATCACAAGTCATTTCATTTTTTACGCTGTTCATTTGTTACCTATAATAGGTTTAAATGAGAAGAAAAGACTTGGAAAAAAGGATTCATTTCCCTTTAGAACATAGGTTCATCCTTTCAGCAGTAGAGATTACTCAGTAGGAACTGAGCAATGTTTGGGTTTTAGGTCATTATTTTAGTACATCAAGTCATCCTAAGCTTTGTTCACGTTTAGCGTTTTAGACTCCCCCTCTCTCTAATGCAGCATCAGTTCTCGGAGGGCGCAGTCGGTCGAACCCGGTACACTCCCGAGGCTCAGTATCATGCTGGTACCTTCGAAGTTTTGCCACGTAGGAGAAGCAACCTCCTTTATAACAGACCAACTTTTTTGTATTTTTGTAACAATCGTGGTTGTGTAATAAGTGAAATCAAAATTCTAGTACAAAGCGCTGACGCAGACCAGAAGAGGGCGTACCTCCCATTCCACCTTGAACCTGGCCGTGCTGGGGCATGCCCATAAAGCCCGGCTGAACGTTACCCTGCTGGCCGAGCACGGCCCTGCCCGGGGATCCGACTCCTTGGGGGAAGCCTTGGGGAGTGGCGGGACGTGGCCCGAGCTGACCCTGTCCCTGTCCCATCATTGGAGGCGTTCCTGGTGAGCCCTGCTGAAACGGGGACGATGAGGATCCAGGAGACTTGGCTGCGAGGCTGCCCTGCGCTGCCGATACCGGCGGTAAGGGAGGAGGCGCCCTAGGACCGACCACTCCGCCCACACCCTGGGGTCCTTTAGGCTGAGGGGCTGCGAACTGGTTGGGCCCTGCCGTCTGCTGCTGCTGCAGCTGCTGCTGAATGGCAAAGGGATACGGCGGCGGGGGGTGGTTCGGCGTCTGCACGGACGCCAAAGAGGGAGGGCGCTGCGGAGGAGCCTTTCTCCAGTTCGCACCCACGGCGCCCTGTGCGGGAGGCTGGAGAACGCCGGAAGGCAACTGGTTCCAGGCGGGAGGGCCAGGCATCTGGGCAGAAGGGTTGAAGTGCCCGCGAGCGGCTCCTAACTGCGCCAGCTGAGCCTGCTGCTGTTGGTGCTGCTGCTGCAGCTGCTGTAGGGCTGCAGGGTTAAGCTGCCGGGTTGCCTGCATGGCCTGCATGTGATGCCCTTGTGGGCCCATAGAAGCGGGAGGACCATGGGGCGCCTGTGGGTGCTGAAGCTGCTGCTGCTGCTGCTGTAAAGCTAGCATGGGATCCATACCCTCTGAAAGAGATTAGAAATTGTAATAGACATCTCTGAAGCAGATCTCTGGCCTGAATTCGCTCCAGTCCAGTCTCACCTGTTTGAGTCGGAGGCCTTGGTACTCTCGGGTGCATCTGTCCACTGCTGCCTGGCACCATGCCCTGTGCAGCCATGCCAGATCCAGGTGGCACCATGGAGGGATTGCTCATGCGCATTCCAGCTGGAAGAACGTTCAAATAACTTCCGTAAATGAAAAATATCATCAAGATTTCTTTCAGTAATTTCTAAGTTCTATCGGTTTAATTACCGGGGCCTTGCTGCATGTTGAAGCCGGCGTCCATTCTCATCTGACCAGGTGCCCCGATCGGACCGTTTGCCCTGACTTCTTGGCCTCTGTTTTGCCCTCCTGCAACATTAATAGGTCCTTCACCTGCACAAGCAACAAAGCAACACACTGTAGCAGCCGAGCAACACATGCACAGAGAAGAGCTAAAACTGATCAAGGTTCTTCCTAGAATAAACAAGCACAGAAATGGAAGCGGCAGTGAGAGAGGTGGTTGATTTCACAACCACCTTGGTAATCGGTGCTCTGCCTCTGCAACATCGTGGACAGAGAGACAAAGGACTTATTTCGCAACTAACCACACGTGTCATCGATTTTACTTCATTGTAGCAAAAGGAACTGGGCGTTCCGGAATTCCTCTAACTGGCAGAAGAAGTTTCATGCTGCTACACCTAGTGCCCCAACATTTTCTTTTTTTGGGGTTTAAAGACCTCGTCGAAATTGCACGTGGCAATATCAAAGTCAAAGACTGCAAAAAAAAAAACATCCTAGTGGAAACCCTGCAAATCATCAAAATATTCAATAAACAACCATAAATACTTCATTAGAATACATTTCCTGCTATAATTTAAAAATCATAACAATATGAACTTTAATAGTTTAGAATTTGTAATTTAATTAACTTACAGTACAAACCTGGTCAGTGAACCGTTCGAGCAAAACAAACAAAAAACAAAATAACTGTTCACTAATCTTAATCGAGGAAAATGTAGAAACTATGGCCCGGCAGTAATTCCAAAGTGTGCCTTTGTTCTAAGAAAGGGGCATTCGATCGGGATATCTGGAAAGAGTGCTAGACGACAAAAGAACACACCTTCTATTTGCACAGAGAGGATCCCCAGGTCCCGGAGCTGCTGCTGGTTGTTTTGAGCCAGGAGGCGCAGACGTTCAGCTGCTTCCCGGGGGATGTTGAAGGTGACTCGTACGCTGTTCCAGGGCTCCACTTTTTGGGGCGCCAGTCCATCGGGACCTTCAAACAGCATCAAACCATTGCGAACGGAAATTCAGGTTAGAGAATTAAAAGTAAAAAAAAGTATAAGGTAATCGACGCAAGTAATTCAATGTTTATGATAATGAATGGCATCTAAGATCTAAAAACGCAAGTAAGCTTATATGACATAACATAAACAATGGCAGCATTCATTAACTCTCATCTGCACTCACCCAGAGCGAGCATCTGGGGCATTTCATTTAAGACGGTGTCAAGCTTCTCCTGAAAGTCCTCATCCTCCAAGTTTCCCTTAAAAGCAACAAAAATGGTGGCGTTTTCCTGTCTCTGTGGACTGGCAGACCGAGCTGGACTGCTACCTCCATCCTCCAGTCCAGAGTCCTCCTCTGTGCTGACACGGACCGCAGGAGATCCATCGCACCAGGAGATCTCGGGTAGGTCGGACCGGTGCGCCATGGTCCTTACGAAAGGAGCTGTGGGGCGTCTCGGGGCTTTGCTGCTGTTAGGATTTAAAATAAACGAATGAATGAATGAATGAATAAAAATTCATAGCAAGACACTAGTGCAGTCTAACTTCGCTATCTCAACTCATCGCTCGCCCTTCGATGGCAGGACGGATTTCCCTACATACATTTTACCTTACGCCAACCTCGGCTCTCGCCCTTCTTGAAAGGTGACAAATGTCTTGCCAGCAAGGAAATTCTACCCTGTTAAGCCACTTAGACTGTATATGCAATCGGATGTTGTACCCATATTTGATTTGGTCTCAAGTAATTTGCAGTGTAGACACTTCAGTTTAATTATCTGATTCGCCCTGCAGTATAACATGTCGGTGACACCAAAATGCTCAACACCTACAAATACTCAACCATTATCCTTAAACTTTTGGCTCTAACCCGCCCAAAACCCTCACGTTCTGTCACCAATTTATATTGCTTCGCTGAACCCAAATACGACACATGACGGAAATCCAGGATTATAGATAGAGGTCATGGAGTCCTGTCACCTAGAAAATGGACAAAACATGCCATCATGCTCAAACCTAAGCACAGGGTATTACATAATGTCAATTACTGGTGCAATCTGTCCAAAAAACAGCACTTTAATATTAATGTAATTAAGTTTCATTACTACTGGGCACATAGATAACTAATCGTGTATTATTCTTAACATTAAGAGTAACTCGGTTTTAAATCTGGACGTCTGAGCAACTCCGAATGTAACCGTATTTACTAAATACGTGTGCATGTAGATTTGCATTGCACTATTAAATCGTTAACAAATATTCACAGTACTTACTTAACACAACGTTTGCAGTTCTAACAGTCCCATGCATGCAAACGCAGTTCTTTAACAACAAGAAAAGTGTTATCTGTACCAAAAGCTCTAAACAGCGTCAACGATTAAGCTATTAAACTGAACTAAACGATGCTAGTTCGCCTAGCTAATCAGCTAACGTTAGCCGAATAAAACGTTTATACAGGCGTTTCTGTCCCGGTTATACGGTTGCATCTTGCCACCTAAAACAAACCAATAACAGCACATAAAACAATATTTTACCTTATCCCGCCATTTGGAAAGCGAATTCGCGCAGTTAGCGTGCTAACGTTGGTGCTAACTCGCTAACGCTAACAGGAGAGGCTCGCACAAATCTCACCGAGCGAGCGAAGCGCTTTTCCTCGGCCGCCACAGATGAAAGAGCGATTCACGAAAGCAAGTACGCCGCCTCCGGCACCGTCCGTCACTAACCGTCAAACACATACGGTCTCCTCTACGGTAACTGCGTACCCACGGATGCTCACGCCAAAAATTCGCCGTAAGTTACGACAACGACGGTTTATCGTACAGGAGACGGGGTGGTGACGTCATACTGTTTACGCAATTTATACGTGTATATAGTAAAAACGTAAGTAGGCACCCGAAGCAAAACAAAGAACTATAGCTAATGAGAAACAAATAACGAACGAACGAACAAATAACGAAAAATAACTGAGAAAGCCAAAGAGGATGTATGTTAGGATAAGTAATTCATGAATACATTCTATAATCAATTGAAAACGAGAAGTGTGCTTACGCAATTTAGCTATATAAAAGAAAGGAAGGAAGAAAAGGGTACAAATAATCATTCCTTCAGTGCCCACACCACGACGATGTTTTACAACACCAAAAAGTCCATTACACCGCACCAGTGAAATCTTTCCCAGTTCACTGTTCTTATTGGAAATCAGCATTTTAGCAAATCAAATCATCAAACATCTCACTCCAGTATTACACTGTTCCTTCATTAAAACTCCGTCACAGAGCGAATAGACACTCACTGAAGCCCCTGCCTCTCTGGGTGTCTATGAGGCGCTGATTGAGTAGGAGGAAAGAATAACACTCATGGGTCAAACAGATTTTAAAGCCACTGGCAGTGAATGGTGGAATTATTGGACAGTGTGCGTTTCGTTCGCCCTGTGGAAGAGCACGTCTTCATATTATTGCAATTGATCGACCTCTCAAAGGAGAAGCGACTAATGTTGTCTACCTACTTTTAGCAAAATGATTTGAAACTTTTGAGGTGTCCATTCTATTCGACATTCAGAGAGCAAAAACATGTGGCTGACTGAGTTTGGGTTAATCGTTATCTAATCCTCTAAGGAAAATGCACAAAGAAAAGGACTCTGGAGCACGGAGGACAGAGAGAGCATGGGCCAGGGTTTGCAGTCACGTGACACAGAACAGAGGTGCCCCCATCACACCAGAGTACCCAGAGGAAACTTGCACAGAAAACGAAAGAATGGGATCAAAACAGGGACCTGTGGAGTTGCACCACCACCCACCCTGCCCTTTACACTTCATTACTAAATCTTTCATGCACTGCTCAACAGTGCCAACTGGTGGGTTCCGGCCCCTTCACCCTAGACAGGGTCAAGGGAGAGTTGGTGCCTAGCAGGAACAACCCTAGACCGAGTGCCAATCCATCGTAAATCACAAAGTAATCAATTAACCTAAAGCACATCTTTGGAGTAAAACCACATGGACCCATGGAGGACTCCACCCAGAAAGGACCCAGCTAAATTTAGGTTTAGTTGTAAATATTGTTAATAATTACTAAATGTATAAACTGTAATAAATTGTAAGAATCAACACAGTTGTGTTTGATGTGTTTATTTTTACATTTATACAAATCAATAAGACTTCCTTCATATCAATCTGATCTTAACAAAGAACTTGTACCTGCACAGATAAACATTTAAAAATTATCCAACCAGTGCTCTGTACTATTTCTGTAGATGTAGTCGAGTTAATTGCAGTAATTAAGATACACAGAAACAGAACATTGATGTTGCCATGGTTACAGGTAAATAATATGAACAATTCAATTCATCAACTAAAAGTACATATCCAATAACGATTTAAACAAATCAATCACTAAACTTATTAATTCCCCAAATTAATCCAAATTTCCTAACACCAAACAAAGCAGGGCCGTGGCCCAGAGAGAGCATCCACATGACCTGTGGCATCTTTCCACTCGACTATGAGTCCACACAGGATAACAGACTATCCCGGGCCGATTTATGGAGTTAATTCTGTGCCAAAATTTCACACAAAATACTACAACCCAAAAGCAAAATATTATTTTTTTTGCTAAATTTGTCGTAGTACATCAACATGCTGGCTCATAGCACTTCGTAAACAACATACTGGCTAAAAATCCTACCTAGATGGTAAGAAGAATCAATTTATAAGAAAAACATTTTAACTAAGCAAATGCAATACACACCATTTAGTAAAGGTTTGATTCGTCCATATTCTCAAAACTGTCCCTTTCCGATTACTGTAGCTCACAGTCGGGGTGGCCAGGTTTCAGAGCACGCGTCACTCCAAAACTATTAGACCAAAATATAAATTTAAGATTTAAAGTGTAAACACCTTCCTTTAAGGCTCACCCCCTGTAAAAATGTGCCAAAACGCAAAAGGAGGCGGAATTAAGCAAAGCAGAGACCTCAGAAGCAACAGACACTTTGAGTATAATTGGACAAAATAAGAAAATAAATAAATAAATAAAAAAACTGGCAAAATTCACCAAAAAAATAAATAAATACAAAAAAATCAGATAACAGTAAAATGAATTAAGCAAATATATTTTGAAAATTTATTTGATTTAGTTCTAGTCATCTGCATTTGCAATGTATATTTCCATGTTAGTTTTTTAATATTCTCCTTGTGGATTAATTGTGTGAGAAACTTTTGGCACAAAATTAATTTCAGGCAGCTAACTGCATGTGTGTGGCTGAGGGGCACCGCTGTGCCAGCCGAGCGCCAAGCCCTAAACTTACAAACATTAAGGCTTATTAAAAGTCACTGTGCAAACAACGAAAAAATAAATATTCTTAATAAAGCTCTTCATGCCATTTTGATCGATTATCGGCTATTATTAGTAATGATCACTGACAAACCGCAGTATTCACTCAGTACGGCTGGACACCACACCGAATTATAAACCTGCACACAAATATGTAACAGCGCTCCTTCAAATGGTCCAGGACTTCAAAACTTGTGCAAATATTCACAAACATCAGAACCACAAAGGCAGGTAATAAATAAAACGCTAGTCCAATTGCACGGAAACTAAATCTGCTCACCCTTTAAACTAAACACGACTAAAATCATCCCTAAAAATATTTAGTGTTCTACAAAACCTTACTGCACCGACATCACCTTCAAATTCAGTACAGCACCACGATACAGGACGAAATAATCAATAATCAGTGTACTAATGAGCAGCAATCTTTAGAGGTAAGCGCCGTTTAACGACCCTCCGATCAACGTCCGTTTGCTTTACACTCGTAGCCTGAACAGCTGGTCATACCAAAAAAGTTTTGCCTGTGTATTCTTACTGCCATAAATACTACTCATCTTATTTTCATGAATATTGACTAACATTGCATGAACTCTGTGCAGAACCACGTCACGCATGAACACTCTTCGGTGTCGCACTTTGTCAGCGGTTTAAACTGTTTAAAAGGTCAAAGTCAGATTTATTTCTATAGCTCTTTTTACAATGGAGTATTGTCTCAAACAGCTTTACAATTTTAGATTATCTTCTAATATCTGACGCCAATCCCAAACTGAGCAAGCCTAGGGCGACAGTGGCAAGGAAAATCCCTAAACATAAGGAAAAACCTTGAGAGGACTCAAATGAACCCGATCTCCTCATGAGGTTATATGTAAGAATTAAATGAATTAAAAGTTAGCCAATAAACAGAAGCTAAATAAATATCGACACCGTGAACAAGTTTAAAAATATGTAGACTAATATTTTACTATTTATTTTAGTAAATATAAGAAAATACCCTTTATATTTACATGACAGCAGTGTAAAAAGACTGTGACTATGCTAATGTCTGGTCACTGACCTGCTTCACGGAACAGAACGCGGTCGTTAAGCGGCGCATGCCTGTGTGATAACCTCAGGGGTGTCAAAGTCGGTTCCCACTCAATCTCATGAACATGAGATCCTGGGGGTGGGCGATATGACGATATTTTATTGTATCGTGACACATTTTGTTATCGTGACATATGCTTTTCTGAGCAGATATCATGTATCAAAGATATCATCGGTGCTTAAAGAACACCGACCAAATGCATGTTGCATTATAAAGTGTGTAATTAGTCCTGTTTAACTGGATAAAGTATGAAAATATTTGAACAGTAGTTTTTAAGAATCTGTCGCCACTGACGCATTTTGTCTGCATGTATCGTGATAAATATCGCGTATCATGAAAATGTGTTTAATTATCGCGATATAATACATTTACCATAATCGCCCATCCCATGAGATTCCATTCCAGCCCTCAGGAACCACTTTCCTATTGCGTCACCCAGTTTAGGGTCGCAGGGGGCCGGGTCTGAGCACGGCATATATAACGGAAACCAACTCCAGACACAGACAGGGAGAACATGCAAACTCTCCTTAACGGTCCTACTGGGAAGTGAGCTTGACACCTGTGATGCAGATCGGGAAATGAAAGGCAGCGATATGGAGGAAAAACGGATCATTTAAATCTGGTTAGGAGCTTGTTGGAGGGTAGCAGCGGGGTGGCACCCGGCTGTGCGCATGCCATGTGTGGGACGCCGGTGCCAGCGTTTCTGATTACTGGCTGCAGATTCGCGCAGCGTCAGGGCATGGAGGTGACCATATTGAGGGCGGAGGCGTCTGTGCTGCGAGGGTCTTTGGCGCCGACGATGTAATCGTTCGTTCTTCTGGTTCCCTCCACCAGTGATATGACATCCACCCTCTTCACATTGTGGCCTTTCTGCTTGAGCATTTCCACGTCCGCGTTCTCAAACTCAGCTTTCGGAACAGAAAAACGCGTCAATACTCTTATACCATGACGTGTAAAACTGACCCATCAGCCAAAACATGAATCGGCCCGATTAATCGTGGTCTACACAAAAAAATAGAGGTGTAAGAAGTGATCCCTCACCATCCACCAGCAGAATGTTGGGCTGCAGCTGAGGGTGAAGCCTGCCAGAGGTCAGACTGTCACTCAGGTTCTTACGCAGGGACAAAATGTTCAGCAAAACCTGTACGGACGACAGCAGAACTAAAACCTCATGCGTGAAGCCCAGTACGATTCATTCATGCATAAACAATAGAATAGCAGAATAATATTAGGCTGTGACGTCAGCATAACCGACTCGTGTGCCGACAGAGTGCTGCCGAACCTGTGTGACACCGCTGAGCGATCGGTCACCGCTGGAGGAACCGAGTGCCACGTAGATACCGCAGACTCCCAGCGAGGGTCTGACAGCTGTGGGAATCAGGAACGACAGCGGCCTCTTCCCTGGATGAACACTGTTGTGCTGGAGAGCCAGAGGAATTCATGAAAAAGGGCTACGAGTCCTTTAATTAACCAATAATAAGCTCAGAGTTAAACGGAATGTGGAGGTGAACGTACCGGATTGTGTGGACCTGAGCTCCGGCTCTTATTAGGCCAGGAGAAATCCAGGATCTGGCTGTTCAGGAGAATTCCAGAGGGAGTTACGATGCGGCTTCCGAAGGGCTGATTCACAGAGCTGAAGAAAAAAAAAACAATTAATACAAACATCTAACACAGTCACCATTTAGCTCTCCATTTCCTCCAGGTCTGTGTGCCCTACATTGGATTTAGCGAACTGTAAAGAGCCACTTTGTGCCCTGTGCTGCCAGTTACACTGGAGTGTGCCGGTAACTCTGATGACTTTCTGTCTCAATGTTTATTTACACAAACATTCAGGAGCCCAGCGTTAGCATGCTAATCTGTTAGCCTCAATGCTTTTTAATTTCCCAGTTGCCTAGCAACCCTGGCATTAATAGCAGCCCTTCAGTAGAGCACTCAGTGTTTAGTGGGCCCCGTTCCTCCCATTTTTATTTTTCATTTGTTTTTTTCTTCCTCCCCATCTGCCCACTCACTTTTGCCTGATTTTTATTTCGGTTTTTCTTTGTTGTTTGTTTTCTTTGTCTTTCAATTTGCTGTCTTCATTCTTTATTGACCCCCCCGCCCCCATTTTCTTTCATTCTTCTTTTGTTATTTGCATGGTCACCGTTTTTTTTTCTTCCCCAGCCTGCCTTTCTCTCATCTTTCTTTCTCTCCCTCTCATCTTCATCTCAACTTTCTTCCTCATCTTTTCTCTCTCTCTTCTATCTTCCTCCCTCAGCATTCTTTATTTTTATTCTCTCTTTCAAGTTCTTTTTCCTTTCTTTCTCTCTCACATCCCTCAGCTTTCTTTCTCCCTCCCTCTCCTCATTTTCCATCCTGGTTGTCGTCCTTTCTTTTTCTTTCCCTCTTATCTTGTTATTGTTTTGTCTTCCATTCCTAATGGACATGTTTCTCTCTCTCTCATCTTTTTATATTGATGAACTCTCTTTTTTGTTCTTTATTGCTTGCCTTCTAAGGAAAATTTCTCCTTCTCTCTCATCTTCCTTTCACTACTGTTTCTCCATTATCTTTATCCCACTTTCTCTCTACATTATGTTCTCTCTCCCTTGTTCTTTCTTAATTGTTTTCTTTCTTTTTACAGCTTTTTTTTCCTTTTCCTTTTATCACATTCCTTCTCATTTGCTTGCTTGTTCTTTCTAGACTACTGAATGTTTTACTCTTTTAAACGTTGCAGCTTTTTGCACAGACAGATACGGACTAGAAACACTTCACTGAGCCGTTTGGTTATTGCACTGTTCTACCAATAACCACATTAGAAAGACTAGTATTAGAAACACCAGCCCACGCAGTACGGAGTCATGGGGGTGACATCATCACCTTCACTTTGCTGCTTACCTCATAACAGAAACGATCAAGTCATCAGGTCCCATGACCATGACCTGGCTGACCCCGGCACCCTCCTCCAGAGCGTAACTGGAGGTGTAATGGTCGGGGGGAAACGCGTAAGAGTCGTTGATCATCTGACGGAACGTTCCAGCCTGCTTCTTACTGCAACGCAAAGAAACATAAAACATCAGGTTCTGTATTATTATTATAATATTGTGTGTGGTTACTGTACCTAAGCATCTGAGCCACAACTTCAGAGACAGACAAGTCATAGGTGGGGTCTCCGAGCTGGCTGGCCAGAGACAAGGCGATTTTCAAAGTCTACAAATAAAAAAGCGGACAATAAGCAAGAAGTGTGACTAGACATTTTCAGCATTAAAACGTTAACTCGTCGGATATTTCATAAAGCTTCTGGGATACACAGAACTACTGCAGGAATTACTTAAATGGTCTGAGCCTCATCCTGTCATTAGAAGGGCTAATACATCTTTGCAGCAGTACCTCAGAGATCCAGTGGAGGGTGCTGCTTCTTTGCATCTGCCTGCTGACATTGTACCCTTCAAGGATGTTGAGAGCGGCGAGGAGGGCGGCGCCGGCGTGAGGAGGCGGTGCAGCCATGACCTGAAAACCTACACACACACACACACACACACACACACACACCATAAGGTGACTGATATAAAGGTGGTCCTGTACCAACGACCAGAACTATGAGCGTTCCTCCCAGAGACTTCACATCCTAGCACCTAAGAAGAAGAGCTGGAAGATTTAGCTCTGTAATCAACTGTTCATTTTCTAAGCTCTAACTTCGGTAGAACACACACTGCTCTCAGTTTACATAAGGGTTCGGTTCCACAGCGGCTTACGTAGGTCTGATTTTTTCCCCTCGATTTCCTCCTAATTTGATCCGCTCGATTTTCCAGTCTGTTCACTTCAAATGAATGAATAGCAAATAACAATCAAGTCTGTCCGAGTTACTAAATAACTTCCAAATGTACTTAAAAATGCAAAAACAGACCATTGGAAAACCGTGCAAGGAGCTTCTTCTGAGATTCATATTCTAAGGTTTGTCTATTTAACGTCATTTCAGCAGGGTCCCTTTTTAGCGTCTTCCTTCTAACGTCTAGGAAGTTTTTCCTTGCCACTGTCACCTTAGGCTTGCTCAGTTTAGGATTGGCGTTATTTAGAATAATCTAAAATTGTAAAGCTGCTTTAAGACGATGCTCCATTATAAAAAGCGCTGTAAAAATAAACCTGACCGGTCTGCTCTGAGATTCTCGGAGTTTGTGAAAATTGTTAAATCAAATTAAAAATCAAAACAACACAAGATATTTTACCTCAAATAAGACACGGAAAAAAAAGAACTACTGTTCTAAGGGGTAAAACTGACAACGCTGCCCGCATTTATAGTCATAATACTGAATATTCACCCTGGTAGAGGCTCTGTACCGGCTTCTGTAGAACTGCGGTGTAGTTCCTGATGTCCTCCTCCGTCAGAACGCCTCCACTGGCCTGAACCTGCATTTGCACACAAAGCGTATCAGCAAAACAAAAACCTTTTTAATTCCATAGATATTGAACTAAACTGAGCTGAACAAAATGTATCAAAGACGTCTGTACCGCAGACGCCATCTCCTGCGTCAGATTTCCATCGTAGAACTCCGAGATCCCTTTGGCTGCCACTCTGTCCAACAGCGCCGCCAGGTCCTGCCGTGTCATGAAGAGGCCAGAGAGCGGAGGGCGGCCACCGGGAAGGAAGAGATCGCGGAAAGCCCGAGAAAGGTTCTCGTCCTTTATACTGGACAGCGCATTCGCTGCGGGGAAATAAAAGTTCAGGTGACAAATCTGTACTGTACGTGTTTGCGTATTGTAAGGTACGGGTGACGTACCCAGGTCATGGGTAACGTTGAACCCATTCCTGGCGATGTTGGCAGCCATGGTGACCACGTCTTTCCAATGCTTTCTGGAAAAGAAAACGTTACGGAAATGTGAAGACTAGACTCCAAATGAGCAGCCAGGCCAGACCAGACCAAAAAGGCCATCATAAGGAACTGGACCTCTATGGGTGAGACCGGACAACAAGATCAAGACTTACTTTCCATAGAGTTGGTGAGCCTGATGGAGTCCACTGAGCATGCCTGGAACAGCCACTGTCAGGCCCGGCTAAAAGAAAACACACAGCCGAAAACACCACTGAAACACTGAACAGGTGAGTCACTGTACACTGAAGACCAAATGTATTCTGATCAATACTTCAATGAGCAAGTAACAAGTCTTAAAAGTTCAAAAAGCAGCTTGGAACGTTGCATCCTCGAAGCTTGAACCAAAAATCCTGCTTTACCTTCGCATCCAGATCCTGCAGCATTTCCTCCCGGAGGCCAGAGGGCGCCGTTTCACGGAAGTCGATGACGCGGCTCTCGTTTTTCCGTATATTGTGGACCAGCATCACTCCTCCGCTGTCAGAGAGAAAAACACCGACTGTTTATCCTGTACTAAAGATGCATACTAACGGAGCATACTAACGCCTCAGCCTCAATCAGCGACCACATTCCTAATGATTAATAATCAATCACTTTAACACCATAAACCACCACTAATGTTGCTGCTCGTTGTGGCATAAAGTCACAATCCTGCATATTTTTAGATAGATTCCACATATTTTTGCGTCCATTTCAAAACGTGCAGCGTCGAGAATTAAGATAGAGGTTAAAGACCGTGAAGGCATTTACCCGCCGATGCCCGAGGTGTGGGGGTGGACAATACCCAGGCAGAGGGCGGCAGCAATGGCGGCATCCACACTGGAACCCTGCTGAGCCAGAACGTCGAAACCCAGAGAGGTGCAGCGAGCCACATCGGTCACTACAGCACCCTGATTAAAGATCTGAGAGAAGAACAGAAGTGCGCGTGTGAGGGATCGAGCAGATCTGAAAAACTGATGCGATTTTCTTAATTTAAGCTTGAAGACTTATGAATTTTACTTTGCTTAGTGTCCATGGCTACCTATTCAATTATTAACTTATTATTCATTGTGATCAGTGAGTCACTTATGCTCTGTATCCTTAAGTAACCTGAAATGGGCTCATAAATAAAAGCCTATAATAAAAATATTAAGTACTATTTTGCCGGACAAACAATAATGGAGAATGCAGAGCTGGTGAAAATGCAAAGAAGCCATTTGGACAGATATCACTGTCCAAAACAAACTATAACACAATCGTACCCTACCAGCTCACTCTCTTGTGCCCAAACTGATCGGTGCCCTGTAGTTGTTCTTGTTACAGCATCATTGCCATATTAAAAACATTGAATAGCTCCTGCTTCTAAACATCAACTCAAAGTCAGCACTTTCTCTCAGCTTAAACAGATTTACAGCATCGTGCAAAATCATGGGTGGTCCAGTATTATGACTTACAGTACTGTGCAAAAGTATTAGGCCACCACTAGGTTAGATAAGCCACTATTTTAGAAATAATGAAAAGACAGAATTATATCTCAGCCTCTTTATTTATTAGGACATTTATATGAATCAGAGAAAAAAAAAAAAAAACAGCTTCTATAGGCTACAGTGGTAAGTATTTAGTGTGACCGCCCCTTACAGTAGCAGCCAAGAAGCCACTTTTTCAGAAGGGGAATGGGGTGAAAAGGCTAAGAACTACCAGCCTTTAGGAAACGGCTCGGTACCTGAGGTTCTCCGAGGTAGATCTGCACGATGAGGGCGATGGTGACCCCTGTGGCAAAGGTCAGACAGGCCGTGATGATGACAGTGAGGCTGTCTCGCGTGCACGCGCACTCCTGAGTCAGCGGGTCTCGCCTCGTCTCCCTGAGAGGCGACGAATCGTGGCTGTCCAGGTCCGAGGCAGACGACGCCATACGCTGCAGACGGGCAGACTTCAGGAACAGGTCTGGGTCTGGACAAATACGAACACAGTCTGTTTATACTGTTATCTAATATACCGCATAATAAGATAAAAGGAAACTGTTAGATAGAGAGTATTGTATAACAGTTTGAACACCCCTGTGTGCAAATTTAATGCTTAGTGCTTAGCCAATATTATTTAAAAATGTATGCATTAAATTAGCAAAACGTATGGTTCAGCATTTGCTATTGTTGGCCTCTGGAATACATAAAAGCCTAAAATAAATGCTGCTGCTTTAGAAATGCATTAAATAAAATACTTAAATAAAATAGGTATTGTACGATAATGTGTTACGTGTTAATTATTTGGAGACCTAATGATGCACATCTTCACAAAGCCCACAAATAATGTAGAGTAATCAAATATCATTAGAAATGATAACAGGTTGCGTTACAGGAGTCGATGAACCACAATAAGCTTCATGTGAATTAAGGGAGAGGTTTCATCAAGCCTGGTCCGGTTAAACAAGTCTGGTGGGTGGATGAACCTTACTGCTCAGAGATCTCACCAGAATAATAATAAAACCACGATGCGTAATTAAACGTACACCAAAAACGCAAACCCATTTAACCTCAGGTAAAAAACACACCTGTGTCCTGCTCGCTCAGGAAGTTGTCTTCGTCTCTGCGTAATTTCAGGCCGCTCTCTCCGGTCACAACGTCGTCCTCCGGTAACCGGGGGAAGCTCGTGATGCTCATGTAGTCCACGGGAGAATAAGCGCTTCCTAAAGCCGTGTCCTGCGCCGCGTCTTTATCCGCCATGGTGCCGCTGGAGTAAGCAGCGAAAGCTTCAGATGTGGATGCAGACATCTTCAACACACCGCTTTATCAGCCCTCATAAACAAGGCAGGATCACCGCGCATGCGCACTGTGCATCTGCTAATGACAGGTGTCCCACGAATCTACTGCTCATGCGCACATCCCTGTTCCTACCGTAAATCCACACACCCTGTTCACCATTTGATAGTATTTGCAGCCTTTGTCGTACGCCTTTATTCCATATATTCTTTTTAAAATGTCCTTATGCTGTCATAAATAGCATGAATCCCACGAGCATTTAAATAAAACCAGTTTTCCCCTTGCAAACGTTTGCTCGTGTTAGCATACGTTGCCATAGGCTAAGAACTTCATGTAAATAAAGCCCTGATTCCAGTGGGTGTAGGTAACAAACGTCAAGTGTTTTAAGTACACATTGTCCTCTTTTAAGTCCTGTGGGATCGTGGTAGCAGTTAAATTACTGGACCGTGGGCCAGAAAGTCCAGAGTCCAAATCCCAGTTCTACCAAGCTAACACTTTGAGCAAGGCTCTTAACCCACAATGGCTTCGCTTTTAAGAGTGTATCAGTTGTGTAAGTTGCTCTGAAAAATGGCAAATTAATGAAGAGGTGGATTTTTAGAGACTTACCTGTTCAGACGTCCAACGGGAGTTATTCTACCATCTGGGCGTGGTACTGAGAAGGCAGGTTAAAGTGGTGCTTGACTAGTGGATTTAGGTAGGAATATTCTGGTCCATTATAGGCTTTGTAAACAAACATCAGTTTTAAACTCGACTCGTGATGGGAAAAATGTACCATTTATCATCGTCTTTGTCATGGTTAAAGCTAAAACTAATTTCTGGTATAACTGAAGCAAGGCTGTTTTATTGATGTAGTTTTTAACCAGGAGGTCCCGTGAGCTTAAATATCCTTTTCAAGGGAGACCTGGTTAGTTAAACATGGATATTTAAAAAAATCAACAACCAAGTGTAAGCTGTGGTTGAAACCTTTCACCCAATAACGCATTCCTAGTCACTAAGTGGTGGTCACATAAACAAAAGGTCAACACTGTTTAAAAACCCTAAAGATACCATGACAGGTCATCACAGTGCTGCTTTTAAATATATATTTTCAGTCATGATTTAATGGTAGATAACTGATCATGTTCAGTGACACTGGCAATCCATGGCACAATGTCTCCTGCGCCCAATAAAGTCTGGGCTACACTTCCAAACCTCACCTGACACCCTGACCAGGATAAAACACTAGCTCACTCTATCACTTAATCCAATTCGGGGTGAATGAGGAACAGTGCCTAACTGGCAGCACATGCACACACAGTCACTCACTCACTCACACAGGGACACTTTATAGATGCCAGCTGACATGTCTATGGAATGTGGCACTCCACACACACACAGCAATGGTATGGAATGGTACTCGAAGCCGAGTCTCTGGAGCTCTGAGGCAGCACTGCAAAACCAGGGACATCCAGGGTTAAAACGGGAGGATTATGGTTAGGGTATTTTATATGGTGACTGTATGATTGTGCCGTGCTTTGCTCTCTGGAAAAAAGACACACGACTCAGATTTCATCCTGAGAGTTTTTTTATTTTGTATTTTTTTGTCTGGTACCTGCATTGCAGAACGGATGCTGGAACCCCATCCTTGTATTTTTTTGCATAGGTCTCTACTACTGCTTATGGACCAGTGCCCACACAGATGGGATAGAAAAATCAGCCAATCACAAAGAAAACCATGCAGAATAGTGAAAGGCACAATCACCATAGATATCAGATACACAATTCCATGTTTTAATATACTCTAGTTGATATACTATACTTTTTTTGGAAGGGGGTGTATAGAGGATATACCCCCTTGCAGGTAAACCCCTATGTCTGAACAGCTGCCATAGTTTTAGGGCACAAAACCCAAACAAAAGGACATGGTCCCCCTGTTGGATAGTCCACCCCCTTGTTTTTGACAATATAATCAAGTGTACAGTGAATAAAACAAATCTGCATCTAAAGGTACTGAATAAAAATACAAGCACATATTTTTTTTAGTTCATATCATTATAGATTTTAAATCGCCCACCCTCTTTTAGGGTCTCATCACACAAGCTACATACTCAGTTAACCCCAAGCTACCCTGAGGCACACACTGCTCTCTATAGCCACACACGTTTCATTAGTCCTATACACACAGAGAAAAATAATAAAACCCCAAAATTTACTACAACACCGGAGAATGTGGAAAGGGGTGAAACAGAACAGAAAACAGGGCCCAACGGATGCACCAATAACTCCCACTTATTGCCCTGTGTTATCCAATACGCGCCTCTTATGGGCAGCCAAGAGTGTCAAAGGTGTCACACAGTAGATTTAAAGCACCACTTAAAGGAGGCACACAGTTGATAGAACTACGGGAAAAAATATCCTGATTGAGTCCTGATTAAGGAATCCACCCCTTACATTCATCCAGAACAACGAAGAACATATGTTTGAAAAGAAATGAAATGAAATATAAAGGGTACTTGAATATAGAAATATATTTTTCGTTAATAGGTTTCATAGCGCACACTGACGGCGCTGTGGTGGCGCCATGCAGTCGAAGCTACGATGCAGAGTTGATTAAATAACATGCAGGAATAGCACTAAATCAGATCGGGATATTCAGGCATTCTCATTTTCCGAAAACAGGATGTACGTGGGCCTAAAACATCGTGATTAAGCATAAAATAGAGGCTCTGTATACGTATCAACATCATTCAGCACTAAAACAACTCATGACACCCATCACTCAAACACTGGACTCTAAGGAGCTGTGACTTGTATATACACGAATGCAAATAATTTAAAATAGCTCGAATTCCATTTATCCATGCACAACAGATCACCCCATCATTCGTCAACGTTTGAAACATAAAATAATCACCGGTGTAAAACCTTGGTTCTCCATAAAATGTAAGACAGTGCAAACAGACATCCAAGTCTCAACGAGTTACAAATAGTTATATACGTTCATAGACGTTCAGCACCATAGTTAAATCTAATCAGCATCGACGATACACACGTAAGCCAGAGTACAACGTGGAGGATCCTGCGACTATGTAACACTGTGTTATAATGGAAAATATTGCATGACGAGGTATGAGTGTGTGTATGGCCAGAGGTTTGACCTCTGAGCTTGTCAGAGCAGCCTGCTTACAGTGATTCAGAAACTCACAAAGCTTTCATCTGGTGCACTCATACAGGTCTTAGATTGCATCCTGCCGAGCTAAAAATGTTAGGACGTCATTACCAGAGGTTTGTGCATAATCTAGAGAAGATTGCAGGCTTAAGTATGGATTAGAGACGACCAGATGCCCAGGTTAATACCGATCAAATCAGACCAGGACTGATTTTAGACGAACTCAAGTTTTAATGGCCTTAATTAGAGGACATCTCCAGAGATTTCAACCTAGGAGTGAATTTCACTACATTTTCCTGTAAACAAAATGGGCACCACAGTGCTGGAGGGTTGGATAATAAATACTCCGTAAGATCAGCTTTGGCAACTCTTGCTATTTCTTGTCATACTTGTTTGTGGTCGTTGTGGTTATCACACGTGCAACTCAGATGCACTGGATGCACACTAGGTTGAAAAAACTGTTTGTGTACTCTTGTAATATGCACCAAAAAGGACTTATGCAGTGTACCGTTGCCAGATTTAAGGCAGGCCAAGCTACCCAGTGCTCACTGGAAATCTTTTCATTGTACCTCTAGGTGTCATCACAGTGATTTAAACCAACCTTTGGGTTTTGAGCCTTCTACCTCAGTTTAGGTAGGGGGAAAGGGTTCAAGCTGAACAGGGAATGGAAGATAAGGGGTCTGAGTGTTCGTAAATGAATATGGTCTTGGATTGGATGTGCTAAAGAATATGAGAAACGTAAAACAAAATAAAGTCACCTTCAATACCGCCTGTGAAGGAACCAGCAAGAGTGGAGACTGATGTGCAGTCATGATGCATGTTCTTTAGTGGTAACTCACGCAAAGAACCCACCCTTATTTCTTTATAGTACACATTTCATAAGCCACGTCCAAAAGCCTCCTTATTGCACTGCATTGTCTGCATTAATATGGAGCAGGTTCTGTGCGATCCTGTTCGTGACGCCAATTTTGAGTCGAGCATTTTGAGCGTCTCAGCCAGTCTAAACAACATGCATTATTACTGCACTGCAGCTACCACCACTAGATGGTGACACGATTCCATTAACCTGCACTTTCTTTAATCCACCACACCCTGTAACCCGCCTCAGCATTGTTGTACAGGCAAGTGCCCATACATTGGTGGGCTACAACACTTACTCATTTAAATTCTTACTGATACTCCATCAAATTCTTACGCTCTTTGACCTGTTTTATTCTCTCTCTGACCTTCCTCTACTTGCTTTTTTCTTTCTCTGTGTTGCAAAAGCTCATCACTGCTCCCTGTCAGAAGCATGCTGGCATTGCACCTTCATCCATCGTATTCTTAAATCCTGTCTCTGCGGTAATTGCGCAAACAACGATTAAATGGACTTTTCCAACACAAAAAACAAAAGCACTTAAAGGAAATGAGGACCTCAGACCCCTTCTTCTCTAGTGTAAATCTCTGAATCGTCGCTATGTTACCGGCAGCACAGATGCCACTTTTAGATGCTCGTTTTGTGCTCTGCAAGTGAAACCAAGCTAGTTTGCAAGGCTGCTACTTTTTTAACATGAAAACAAATGCTAACAGGTTGAGAACGGATGAGTTTGAGCACTAAACATCTGCTTTAGTTTAGACATAAAGTGGCAGTTTAAACTTAACGTGGAAAAAACAAAACGCTGACATAGAGAGGTGTTGGTGACGGATGCTGAAGATGTCGTCGGCGTGATATGGGATGACCAGAGGTTGTCTAGGCGCACACGTAGAAATGCCCTCGGTAGGAATCAGTGGCAGAAGTTGCGCTGGCACGGTTGGTGCAGGAAGGAGCTGCGTGTATGAGCGACGTGGCGTGGGATCTGCTGCCGCACGCGGTTCTGACGCTGCATGCTACTGCGGGCCAAGTGGCGGCGCTCTACGCGGGCCTTGGCCCTCTGAACGCGGCTCAGCTGAGTCACTTTGGCAAGAGGAACCACCTGGCACGCCGAACCTCGCGCCAGCCGAGTCACAGGGGCCGTCATTGATTCAGACATCCTGCTGAGACAGAAAGGGACAATGAGTGCATGTAGGGAAGTTATAAAACCTCTCACTCCTACAAAATGTGTGCTCTATTCTCCTATATTCATAACCGATTACAGAATTCACTGGGTGCACTCAGAAGGGCACCCTGGACGAGACGCAAGTCAAACGCAGGCATTCCTAGAGTAACATCCAACCCAACTGGAAGGCACTTGAACCGGGGCACTGTGGTGATAATCTATCAAATTGGAGATGTGCCATCCAAGCACCTTTTCTGTTTTTTTTCCCCACACAGTTTCTCAAAATCTCCCAGTGCAAGCATCCCCGACCGATGGAGGAGGGCTGACAACTTCTGCTTTTCACCAGCAGATGACGACATTGACCACGAGCGTAAATCTGTACGCAGAAACGGAGCAGGCTTGCTGCATCAGGCCAGAAGCCTAAAATTATACATCTAGAAAATGCCAAAAAAATAGATTGTAATATAAAGGTATGCTCCACTTAATGTTCGCCTGATCAAATCCATTTGCTTTAATGCCAGAGATCTTATATATGTTATCGGCAATGTGTGAAAAGCAGGTGTTGTACAGAATGTATGACGTTTTTAGGAAAAGCATGAAATGTCTGTGTTATATTACTATGCTATAGACTGTCCCTAGGCATCGTATATACAACCTAGGCCTTAAACAGAGTGAGAAGTAGGAAATGTGTGAAATAAGCTCCCCTGGACAAAAAAATGACACACCTTGCGTGTTAAGGTGGTAGTAACTTCAGGCTCCTGCAGTCATAAAGCAGATGTTAATGACTGGCCATAGGGTGAACAACCTGCGTTGGCTTCGGGAAGGAGTTCTTGCCTGGAAGTGATTTTTACTCACTTTATTCAAGTCATGAAATCCTGTCTGTCAGTTTCGTCTTTCAGCCACAATTCTGACGAGAATTTCCTGTAAACTGGGATTTTTGTGACTGCTGGTAGACCCGCACGACCATACGCTCCGATACACCTGCAAATTCAGCTACTTCCTTCACACTATGACCTTTGGCAGGCCAAAAAGCAGTCGCTCCTTTTTGCCAATCATTAACATCTGCTCTGCGACCCATTTTCCATACATCACGGCCCATTTGCCCAGTATGTATGTATGTAATGAGGTTTACCTCACGCTGTCGCCCATGTTGACTGTACTCGGCTCCAGGTTGGACGAAGAGACGTAGACGGACATGCTGGGGTGCTCGATGAGCAGGTCCTCCATGGGGCTGGCCTCGGCCGGCGCTCCCTCTGCAGTGAAACAGGGTGGAGGAGTGATGAACCAGCTCTCATCCAACCCACCGCTGCACTCGGGGGCGGAGCCACGCAGACAGGGGGCGGGGTCAGACGGTGCATTCGCTCCTACCGACCCAAGCGGGGAGGAGGACTCAAGGGAAAGTGGGGAGCGGAGGGAACGAGAGGAGGGGGCAAAGGCTGCCTGAGGTCGACCCGATCTAGTCCGGCGACGTTTGCACGAGGAAGGGGCGGAGTCAATCGTTGGAGAACTAGCTATATTGCTTTTAGACTCCGCCCTCTGACACTCGCTATGGGGAAGGCACTGTGCGATCGATGGCACCTCTGCCCCGTCCTCACCCAACATGATACAGTCACTATCACCTGAGGGGTGAGAGGGGGGTCGTGCAGGGGGTAGAACGTGGACAGAAATTAAAGGGTAGAAAGAATTACATTTAAAAAAGCCATGCAGGTACAAATATGAGGGGGCAGGAGGAGGTAACAAACAAAAGAAAAAAAAACAAAAACACAGGACATAAGAGATTGCAATAATATGATTAGTATTATTACACAGTATGTACCCCCAAACCCTGATGAAACATAAACATCTCCCCCTATAGGTGGGGCAACTGAGTAAAATCAGTGAGTGAGGAGTTGGGAATGCTTATTATTTTGAATATTAAAGAAAATGCCCAGTCCAAGACCGGAGCGGTACTGGAGATTTGCGAGCCTCTGGTGAGACGGAATACACACACATACGTTTGTATTTCCATACTTGTGAGGACCTTCCATTGACATAATAATTAGATAATTAATGCTACACCTACGCCTACCTCTAACCCTAACCATAGTAACCTAAAGCAAAACGTTTGGCTCTTTTATCTTGTCAAATAAATGTTGCCATTTTTCTAAAAAGCAAGTAAGGACTGACAAAAATGTCCTCAAAAGTCAAAATGACCAGGTTTCCTATCAGTGTGAGGATAGTTGGTCCTCACAAGTATGGAAATACTTGTGTATACACACACACAAACAATATCTACATACATATCCATACAAACATTCCTAATTGGACCTATGTGGCTAAAAACAACAGCGCAGGGACCCATAAACTCACACCTTCTGAACTCAGGAACCACTTCAGGATCCATTTTGGACTTTCAAAGTAGCCGTCAGAAGCCGCTTTTGCACTGAGCAGCTCTTCGAACTAATTTGTTAGGAACTAACCCATATGGGGCTCCACTGGGAACTACATTTCCTCCAGGACCTTTTCTGGAGGCCTGGGTGACGCCAGTATGCGCTGATTGGCCTGGATGTAATAACACAAGTGTATAGTGATTGTTCCAGACCAAGTTTAACGCTAAAAATGGACAAAAATATAGACACATGGACTAACTGTGAAGTGACAGGGGAGGTATAACACTATTTTTGAGTCGTCCATGAAAAAGTTTATCTGATGTGAAAGTGAGATGCTTGTGGTTCTGGGTGCTGTTAAGTACATTTCCTGGAACGGAAAGTCCGAAGTGGTCCCTGGCAAAGTCCAAAAGTTATGAGGGTCATTGGTGCCTTTGGTAATGCATCCAGGAGTTGTGAATGTGAATATGAACATGAGTGGAGATACGTGTGTTTTCCACCTTTCCAGAGGCTCCCGAGTCTCCAGTGTCCCTGTTGTGTGCAGACCAGGGGTGCCCCCGTTTTCCTACTTTATTTGCAAAGTGTTTTGAGAAACATTTGCAAATAAACTAATGATCTTATGCTGGGATTTACAATATTCTTGGTGTTACAATGCTTTTGGGAAACCAACACCAGCATGGCAAGCTCACACGTAATGGAATCGTTTGCATTTTTGGTTGGACTCTAGTCTTGCCAAAAATGATGCCACCTGACTGGTCATACCATCCTATACCTACTAGAGGTGATGGTGCATTATGGGGTTGGTTAATACAAAACAGCAAGCAGTATCAAGTTAAAAGGGTGCATTCTAATAAATCCCCCCCATACTCACCGGGTACGCTGACCAATAGCCATCCTTCCTCGTCAGCCTCGGAGACGCAGGGCTTTGGACCGCTGAGCTCTGCGGAGACGTCCTCCACCGCTCCGAACAACAGGTTGCTGAGCCGCTGGAACATGGTCGCCTCGGATGTTAAAGGTAGGAATCTGGGTGTGACCTGAGGGTGAGCTGCCTTGGAATTTGTTTCTTAGAAAATACTGCAGTTGTGGTGTCCACAGTTATTAACGTAATGTCGCCGGTCTGGTTGGTCTCCTGTGGCAGGCTGAGAATGACTAGCACCTCAGCACATTGCACCTTTTGGGTTCCACATATTAACGTAATGGGAGAAGGGGTAAAGGGAAGGGTACGAAAGCAGGGGCTAGCAAGGTCAAGGTAGGTCCGTTATCACCGGGGTCTGGTTGGGTATCCTGTGGCCAGGCTTCTGAGAAGAGAATGAACTAGCACCATGCACTTTTGCTCGTCAAGCCCTTGTTAACAGAGGTTGGACTTGTTAACAGAGGTGCCTTGGGAAAAGAGTTACTCTTGAAGTGCAAAAAAAATGTGGTGTGATGTGATGTGGTCTCTTTATACTGCCAAAGGCCTGAGGGGGTGAAAAGACCAGCAGAAGTAAGAAGACATTTTGGTAAATAAGTGCCTGCAGTCACCCACCAGTTTGAGTTGTAGATTTAATTATAAGGTAGAGGTGGACGGCTTTTGTGAGTTTCCAAATCCCACCAGCTGTTGCCACCACTGTTGGGCCGATAAATATTGGTAAATATGGCTGCGCAGGAAACTCTAGGTAAGGTCTTGTAGATTTATTATATAGCCCTTTTGACAATGAGCATTGTCCTCAAAGCAAAAATTACAAGGTTTAGAATTATCTCATAATAACTACGTTCCAATCACAAAATTGAGCAAGCCAGGGCGGACAGTGGCAAGGAAAAAACTCCCTGAGTGTTATAGAAAGAAACCTTGGAGGCCCAAGACTCCAAAAAGGGACCCAACTCCGTGGGCGGGTAGAATTTAATTTATCATATAGGTGGACGGTGTGAGTTCAAATCCCACTGCACCACTGTTGGGCCGATAAATATTGGTAAAATGCCTGGCAGGAACTCTAGGTAAGTCTTGTAGTACTCAAAGTCTGGTCTCTTTACATGCCCAAAAATACAATCTGCACTCAAGATAAGAGAACTGAGAAACTTCCACAGACAGCAGAAAAGATGCATATGACGGCATGGTGTTCAATAAATGCAATTGCACTAAATGGCATAATATAAACAGAATTGCACATATGATATCGCCCATCTCACGGGTTTGGGTTTTACACGTCCATTGTCGGTATAAGTTTATTATAATTACATCTCTACCCAGTTTGTGATGTAAAGTCATTAGCTCAAAATTACCTGTCCAGACGGATGGCAACAATTCCCAGGTAATTACTGGAGGGACTTACCAGGTATGAACAGATAACGATTACATTACCCGTTTAAGGGTAAAAAGTTGCTGACACTTAATTAAGGATTGTAAACATCAGCATAGTGAAGTAAGAGGAAGAAGCTTTAAGAGTCATGATGGGGGGAAAGGAAGGAAATGGAATGGGGGAAATCAGAAATTCTCGCTGAGAGTGGTTCTGTTTTTAATGAAATGGTTTACAGTCCCATATTGCATCGGTCCAAATATGACTCACAGAGTGTGTGGTTTGTTTTGTTTGTAGAGAGAAAAGCTTTCTAAAAAAAAATTTTTGAATAAAATACAAAAATCGGTCCCGTAGGTGAGGTTTCTAATGTGTGAGGAACAGTAGCTTAAAAGCCTTATGAATGGAGCATTTATTTTGTTCATATGGGGACAGCTCTGGTCTGCTTGCCCCACCACAGACCCAGTCACCTTGAATTGGACAGGAAGCCCCCTGGTGAGGCGGAAACACCAATAAAGCAGAATTAGAGTTGTAGAGGGAGGAGTCACCCATCAGGTACGCAGACGCGCTGACAGACTTGTTTGCTTTCAAAACCCAGCAAGCAGTGACTCCCTCACCAGGACTTGGAACTTCAACTCAGATGAGAAATCTTGCCCAGGGCGTCACTTTGATGTTCAAATACATGTCATCGACTACCTGTGATAAGGTTTAGAAGTTAGATATACCAGTCTGGGCACCGAGGAGCCCTTCACCATTATCCTTAATCCTGAAGTAGTAACTGTGCTTGGTTTCTGTTTATCCTCATCTCTAAGCAACATTAGAGCACAGCATCTGTCAGACTGAATGTAAATATTTTTAACCACACACAAATCAGCCTTGCCTTGTCCAAATATGCACTGAAATTTGCATCGACCTATAAGTAAACAACTGCAAATTTATCTGGGCTCTCTCCCTGTCTAGGGTTCGTTCCCACTTAGTGATTCGTCCTCGGCTTATCGTGACCCTGAATTAGATTAAGCAGGTATGACAATAAATAGATTAATATGTTTAGTACTCACACACAGAGTATATTATGTCAAAACCCTTTGCTTCACCAGTGGTGCACAATCTTTAGTAGAAGGCTGGGTATAGGATGCAGGTAGCTGAGTCGCTGGCATCACCTTATCGAATCAATTTATATATTTATTTTTAATCTTTTCAATCGGTTCTTCCTGGTCAGGGTTGGAGGGGCTCAGGCACTTATTCTGAATACATCAGTGTTTAACGAATATATTTACTGTTAATAACATTCATTCCACAATATAATGCTTGAAGACCAATACAACCCCAGTGACGACAACTGACCAGAGTGACGCTTTTATACATTCAAAAACCTGCTGCATTAATACAGAATCCAGTTTGAGTTTAGTTTTAAGAGCCTGCGCTGTCCGTTACATAATCAAGGTTCTGACCTGGCCGTCCAAGGTCCTGATATAAAACCTTAACACCCAAAGCCTATTGGCTGAGCTGAATGGCAAAGGAGAGTCGGTAAGAGGGAGCCTGCTTTTAACTCTCTTTAAGCATTTTATTTTAGGAACCCTGCCAAGGACTGACACCCTGTCCTCCATGTACCTCCAGTGAATTCCGGGTTAGGCCCCAGACCACACCTGCAACCTTGCTGAAGGGGATAAGCAGAGGTAGAACAAAACCTTTCTTTCTTTCAATGTTAATTTAATGAACCATATCCATTCCAAGCACTGAAACCATGTTCCCCAAGCGTGCCAGGCATTCTCCAGCTGACTGCATATTATTTTGTGGCCACTGATTCACAGCTGGGCTTAAGCATAAATAAATCCCACCTCCACCGCTAGAGAGGAGACAGGGAGTCATTTTGGGGCGATCCAAAAGCTCTATAGCGGGGCGGAGCGATGGGAGGGGCGTGAGCTGACGTCAGTGGTGCAACTAGACCCGCCTTATGGAGACGGAAAAATACTCAGCAGGACAAAAAGGGGAAAAAACAAAGAAAAAACAAGAAAACGGGATTCTTTATGGGACAAACCGGTACAAAACAGTCCGGATTCGAGAAATGATTTATAACGAACAATGCATTTAGAAGAAACAGAGGGGTAAAACGGTTTTATGGGTATAATTTAAAGGATTACAGGGACAGCCCGTGTTTACATGTAGAGAAATGCAGTGTAAAGCCCTGATAAGATCCAGCCTTTAAATTAGTCTGTAATTAACATGTGATTGTTATTCCATACAGTGGATTTTCTTTAAAGGTCAATGGCAGTCGGATCCATCATGTTTACATAACACCATACATATCTGGCACCAGATCTATATCCTATTTATACATGTATGGCATTCGTTTTTCTTACATATAGAACATAGAATTCGACGTCCTTCCTGTGTTCATGAATACAATCCGTAGAACTGCAAATTCCCAATTCCCTTTGCAGAGGATTAATTAGAGCATCATAGATGAGCCTGTTATAGGGCAATGCAGTGATGTAATCAGCCTTATTAAAGCCTATAAAAGGCACAACGACGCACAATGATCGACGGCATATCAAATGCAACCCATTTATGGTCAGCTAATGTCATTGTCTTAGGTCCAAGCATTCTAACGTCATCTATAGAGCCATAAAGATGTCTCACTTCGCCTCGGTGCACATGAATTAATAAGCGCAGCTGTACATAAACAACAGACGAGCGATGATCTTACCTGCCTTTGCAAAAACACGGGTCAAGTTGTAAACGTCGATAAAAAAAAGCGGACAGAACGCTTAAGCCCAGCTTTAGGAGCCTTTATGAGGTAGGGTTATTGCACCAGGATGACAAGAATAAAAAACAAAAACAAAAGCTTTCTTCCCAGAAGAAGAATTCAAATAAGTAGTGCTCCGTGTAAACTTGTAAAACCCCAAACACACGTCTGGATCACAGCGTCCGCAGGCTCTGTCTCTCAGGTCCCGGCTTTTCCTGCAGAAACAGCTTCGAAATGCGACCTGTTTGTTTCTGGCGTTATTGCTTCGTCCAGCTGATCCGCGGATCAGAACGTAGAACGGTCACAACAGCTGATCGTGACGTCACACGGTAAGCAAAGAGGCCTGAGCCCCGCCCACCGCAAGCCGGGAGCCAATCAGAAAAGTACACAGGGTTAAAACCGAACCTCGTTGAATAATAACAGAGTGGGGAGGTGGGGGCAAAAGGGGCAGTGGTCACTAACTCACTTTTCATACCGGGCATAACTGGCAGGACAGGGCGCAGGCGGGATCCAACACTGGACCGGGCACCAGTTTGTGGCACAAATTAGTCATTATTATTATTATTATTATTATTATTATATACCTGATTTATCCCCACTTGTCTTGCCATTCTGTCTTATACAACACAGGACACAGACTCACAGACAGTCAATGTGAAGCCCGATCAAGTCGAAAGGCACCGCCAAGACTCGAACCCGGGTCACCACGGTGCTAGGCTAACGTATTAGACAGCTCAGCACTTGAGCTAAACACAGATAAAAATAAATAAAGTGTATATTTGCACATTTCTTCAATAATAATAATAATAATAATAATAATAATAATAATAATAATGATAGTAATAATAATAATAATAATAATAATAACAGTAACACCACCACCAATAAAAATACCAATAATAACAACAACAACAACAACAATAATAATAATAACAACAAGTAAAAAACAACAATATTAACATAGAAAATAATAACAAAAATAATAATAGCATTAATAATAATAATATATAATAATAATAATAATAATAATAATAATAATAATCATAATAAAATTATTTTTAAAAAATAACAACCTACATACAGATAAACAAAATACAAATAAAGTAAAGTATATTATGTGCAGATGTCTTCATATGTCTTCAATAATAATAATAATAATAATAATAATAATAATAATAATAACAGTAACACCACCACCAATAAAAATACCAATAACAACAACAACAACAACAACAATAATAATAATAACAACAAGTAAAAAACAACAATATTAACATAGAAAATAATAACAAAATAATAATAGCATTAATAATAATAATAATAATATATAATAATAATAATAATAATAATAATAATAAAATTATTTAAAAAAAATAACAACCTACACACAGCTAAACAAAAATACAAATAAATAAAGTATATATGTGCATATGTCTTCAATAATAATAATAATAATAATAATAATAATAATAATAACAACAACAACACCAACAATAATAACAACAATAATAATAACAACAATAAAAATAGCATTAATAATAATAATAATAATAATAATAATAATAATCATCATTTTTAAAATAACTAAAAATGTTTATATTATTATTATTATTATTAGTAGTAGTAGTAGTAGTAGTAGTAGTAGTAGTAGTATTTTTGAGCAGTCAGATTTCAGCTAATTTCCTAAAAGTCAGTGAAAGCAGTTCTCTTTCATTTAATGTATTTATACTGTATAGTGTATGCATTGTCTGGTCTTATGCCAGTTAGATGACAGGAACCATAATTATGGCCAAAACGCAACAGGCGTGTTAAAGATGGTTTGGTTTTCTATCTGGGGGAAGTAGAAATAGAAATAGAAGTAGCAAAGCAAGGCATTGTGTTTAAAACATGACAAAACACTGCCTGTGGCTAACCTGGAATTCTGTGGGCGCGGGCAGAGGTACACCCTGGAGTTCTGTTAATGCAAAACCTGACCTTTATGCAAGCTGTACTTGGGATTCGACCCCAGGGCTTCAGGAACTCCAGCAGCTGGATCTTACCATGACCGGAACGGAATTAGTTCTATGTACAACCACTTAGCATCCATATCAGTAACCATGTTATTATTATTTCCCCCTTTATTTTCCAATTTGGTATGCTCAAGCCCAGCTGAAGGGCCATAGTCCAGGGGGTGCCTCCACACAACCTGCGGTTCATGTAGCACCCGGTCTAGGCAGGGCTGCCAAGAGTCGAGTGGGCTCTACTAATATTAAATACTAAGCCAGATAGTGGGAGGTTTGGAAAATCATGGTTCATCGTCTTCACTAACTCCTCCATCCTGATGATTGTTGAGGCCCTGTCCTGAGAGAGAACACCAGTCCATTTTGGACCAGCTCCTTCCCTCCCTAATTCCTAGAAAACACTTGGAGTATCCCATTTCTAAACGGGCATGTTTTTAGAAATCTGAAGGAACTGGAGAGCCGCCTGAGGAATCCTACACCCATGGCCAGATCTCAGCACGGTTCCTGAAGCTGTGCTGCACCACCTTGCCTCCTGAGCCACTTTGCAGCCCATTTGAACTTTTCTTGTTTAGTATTACTACTAAGCTCTTATTTCTAGCTCTACCATGATCCAGATTGTACAAACACACTAAGGTGAAGTGATTAAACACCAAGCTGCTCCGTCTCACATTTCCGTGTACTTAGTCTCCGGACATTCCTGCCCACAGGCGTCCTGTCTCTTTAAACTGCTTGTAAATAGTGCATGTGCCCTCCCCGTTTGCTCACATTCCTCCTGTAGGAGGGACTTCACACCATTACAGCACTCATTCAGCCACTCAAACCGTTCGGCTACAGACGCAGCACTGCACCAGCCAGTAGGATCTCAGAGATTTGAAAGCCCTTGAGCGTTGACTTTGGCCTTCAGCTTTTTCACAGGATCATACTTGCAGAATGTCTCAGGAATTCTTAAGAAATGTTGATGTTAATAAAACATTATGCGTAACAGTCATATTTGTAAATAACAGCATAACAGTACCCTAATTATTATGCTGTTTATGGATACTGTATATAACCCAATTATTTCTTTATATTACAAAATAATATAGAGTTTACTCTGCAAAAGTCTTAGGCCACCATAAGATTTTGTAGTAAAATTCTCTACATTTCTGCATAAATATGTCCGTATAAAACATCCATCAGATTGCACACAAGTCCTAAAAGTAGATAAAGAGAACCCAGTTTATGTTAAAACAAAAATGAGACAAAAAATTATTATACTTGGTCATTTATTTATTGAGGAAAATGATCCAATATTACATATTAGTGAGTGGCAAAGTATGTGACCCTTTGCTTTCAGTATCTGGTGGGACCCCCCTGTGCAGCACTAACTGCAGCTAAACGTTTCCTGTAGCTGTTGATAGTCCTGCACACCGACTTGGAGGAATTTTAGCCCATTTCCTCCGTACAGAACAGAACGCTTCAGCTCTGGGATGTTGGTGGGTTTCCTCACCATTAGCTGCTCGCTTCGGTTCCTTCCACAAACATTTCCATTGGATTAAGGTCAGGACTTTGGCTTGGCCATTCCAAAACATGAAACTTATTCTTCTGTAACCATTCTCTTGGTAGAACAGCTTGTGTGCTTCAGGGCGGTTTGTTTGCTGCATGACCCACCTTCTCTTGAGATTTCAGTTCATGGACAGATGTCCTGACATTTCCTTTAGAATTCTCTGATATCATTCAGAATTCATTGTTCCATCAATGATGGCAAGCAGTCCTGCCCAGATGCAGCAAAACAGCCTAATACTTAATTTACTTTTGGCCTATAGAATCTGTTTTTTTTTTTTTGTTTTTTTCCCTTTGCAAGCCAGGGAAGTTCTCGGTATTTGCATGGGTTTGGTTTTAAGAGGGCAGGGCAGGTGAAAACCTATGAAAGTGTCATATTGAAAGTCAGTAGGGCGTTCAGTAGCACCCGTCTTACCATCACTGTATGATTCATAAGGTATTACAAACCTGTTACCAGTGAGCATGGCTGAAATAACAAAGATCATTTAACAGAGAAGCGTCTACATACTTTTGGCCATATATCAATTATTGTCTTTAATTATAGTCTTTCCCCCATTTTTTACTTAAAGCATTCTGCATTGCCGTTGTAGGTCTGGCTCTTCACCCGCTGAGTTCAGCTAAGATGCACTGAGGTAACCCAGAGTCTGCATGACTCAACCCCAGAGTGAGTTTCATCATACAGAACTGATTGATATAAAGGAACAGTTTGTACAACGAAATGTATACAAAAAGGAAAACAAATCATACACGCAATTCTGTTGCATCATTGGACGTGTCCCATCTGTCCCTGAACGTTAAGTGAGATGTTAAAGAGTTTATTAAACGCCACTAAAATTATAAGGACACCTGATGAAACACATTTATAACACACAGTCTTAAAAGTTTGGACATCTCTATGTTTTGTTGCCACCGCTAGAACTTTTTCACACCAACTTTGATGTCACTTTTTGCAATATAACTTAAAACGTAAGCCATTCATTAAAAACCCTGTCTATTGTGATGATTTATCCAGGTCTGGCAGATACTACACTGTAGTGTCTACAACAGGTCTACAGTCTTTAGCAAAAGTTTGTCCATGCCACGTGTCTGTGCCCGTAGTGTCATGCCAATTACCTGTTGCTTTCACCTGTATTTAAGGTGGCGTGGTACGGTGTGGCATGTATGGCATTAGTCATTTCCACAGCTGTGTTTTGTTTCTGTGCCAGCAGAGATTCACGAGAGACCCCCAGATTCTCCAGGCATGGGTTCCAGAGCCTCAGGGTTCCCCCGGGCTGGGTTTGCGGTTTTTATGTGACCAGACCAGGGGTGCCCCCATATTAAAGATCAAAGAAGTCTTGGTTGGAAGATCTACTGAACTGAAATAGACCCAACTCCCACCCCGAGGAGCACCGAGACTGAGTTATCCAGTCCTGGAGAAGCTGGAAGGTAATCTTCAGTTTCAACAACTCAGACGTTTGGCCAGAGGATGTAAACTTTTAATCAGAACAAGAGGTGGGATAGAAACTAGAGTGGCTCAGTAGGTGGGGCGCTGGTTTCCAATGCTGAGCCTCACTGGTTGTTAATTTTCAAAATGAAAATAATAAAAAATAATGAAAATAATGTCAATTCAGTTCTATGTCCTTACAAAAACCCTAGTTTATCTTTAAAGGTGCCCAAATCTTTTTGAATAAGACTAATACCAGACTGTGCTGAGGAACAACTTCTTATTTTACTGTCCAAAAATTTCCTTTATGAGGTGTTGACAATACAAAGGCACACCTAATGACGGATAATTTATTTACGTCTTGGTGTGTGTGTGTGTGTGTAAGGATTGATACATACCAAACATTGCCTTCATTACAAATTCTTGCCGCACCTTGGCATGACCTTCTCTCGCTCTGCCTGACCTGACGAGGAAGAACGTACATCAGATACAGGTGAGTCGGGACAATTAAGTCTCGTTTCATAAACACACCTTTGTTAGATATTCATGGTGTGTGTTTTGTTTTGTTTGAAAATGTTTAGTGTAAGACCTTAAAGTAAATATGGATGCTTATACATGAGGAGATGAAGGTGGACCAGGCGGATTTTGACTATTTTGAAGAAATAATCCAGAATTTCCACCAAAACGTCTATCTACTGCATCTGTACCACATTATCTGATCCTGAGAGAATAAGAAAACAGCTCAAATTCACTTATAATTAAATGAATAATTAGTCTTTTTTTTTTTTTAAATCCTCCCATTACCTGAACTCCCACTGTCCAAACTCGTGTTATCCGAACCCCTGGTATCTGAATCTATGTGAGCCAAACTGAACTCCCGTTATCCAAACTCCTGCAATATGAACTTCTGTATCTGAAAGTCGATATCACGACTTCCGCTATCTAAACTCCCACTGTTTCAGCTTTCACTATGTGAACTCCTGCTATCTGAATTCCCACTATCTGAAATTCTACTCCAAACTCCCACAGGTGAAGCGCCTGCAATCCAATCTCCCGCTATATGAACTTTCATTATCCAAACTCCTGCTGCCTGAACTTTCACTCCGAAATCCCATTATCTAAACTCCCACTATCTGAATTCCTGCTGTTCAAACTCCCACTATGCAAACCTCACTATCTGAGCATTAGGTATCTGATTTCATGTTTTAACATATTGGGTATTTTAAATCCCCATACCCAATTTCCAGTAACCCACTATAATGAATATTCACTGTCTGAATCATTTTCCAAAATCTGGATAGCAGTGAAAGATGTGTTTTTATGAAATGAAAAGGATATGATATTTATACTATATGATATGATATATATATAAACATTTTAATGAACAAAAACATTTATAATTTGCAGAAATATTTGTTCTTTGCAAAGACAGCATTAGTAAGAGTTTCCATAAGACTGTAAACTTTCCGAGGCCAAATAAAAATGAACATTTTAGACTCTTTTTCCAGAGGGAAGAATTCATGGCTGTGGTTATAAACCAGGGCTTTTGTTAATCATATGTTTTAAAAGTTTATTGACCGGACTTAACAGCTGCCCTTTGATTTCTCTTACAGTCACTGAATGAGCACCTGCTCACCTTTGGAAGACGATCCTAATCTGTGAGCAGCTCCTCTTGCTGAGTCAGGACTCTGCTGATACCAGATGCAACAGTAAACCACCAGCTAGTGTTTCTGTGGAGGACTTGGTCTGAGTATATGTCTGATCTCAGACCAGTTCTGTGTTGTCTCAGGCAATGATGAAGGTCAGAGTTTGTGTTGTGGAAACAGATCCATCATTAGCGCTAAAGGGCGAGCTTAAGCTCAGGAGGAAACAGTGACAGGAAAAAATAGCCTGGTTTATGTTATGAGTTTGAACTATGTTATGAAGCACCTTGGATGACCTGATTCAAGATTGAGGGAGTAGTTTAACTCATTGACCAAAAAAAGCACCAAGAAAGAGTTGTTGGAATCGACTAAAACTATGTGTATGAATGCAATGATGATATGTAAGTGATTAAAATATTAGAATAAAATGAAGTTTATTGGGGAAAAGGAGGCTCTAGCACCCTGTTGGGGCGCCTCTAGCCTGGATACAAGATGAGCTACGGTTGGGCCCTGGAGGCAAACAGGTTCTGTACGGTATCGTGCAACACATTTGCGCATAGATGGTACAGCTGGGTCTGTGGATCCTGCACACTCTTAGGTTTCTGAAGCTCGTGTCCCAGATGGACCCATAAATGCTCGATTGGCCATAAATCTGGCAACCGGGCAGACCAAGGAAGTGTTACAATCTGTTGGAGAAATTCCTGTTAAACCCTTGCTGTGTGTGGGTAAGAATTATCCTGTTGAAAAATGCCAACTGGAAGCCCTGCCATGAGAGGCAACACATAGCTGCAGGATGTGCTGAGCTATTAGTGTCCCTCGTATCACTACTAGGGGTGACAGACTGACGTATGCGATGTCTCCCCAGATCATCACACCAGCAGTTGGGGCAGTGTGTCGCTCCACAGCAAAGGCGGGATTGAAGCGCTCACCATGAGGCCGACATCGGATCCAAAACAGAACCTGGATTCGTCATTATAGACGACACAGTTCCAGGCGGTTAGCAGTCCAGGTTTCTCACCACTGCAAACGAAGGTGACTGTGTCTGGCTGTCAATGGCAGGACACCTAATGGGTGCTGTGACAACAAATTTCCTTTTGTTAAGCTCCTGGAAGTGGTCCTGGCAGAGACCTGGGTGTGTAGTGAAGGTGCCCCCTGTGTCTGGATGGTGGATAACGGAACTGTGGGAACTGTCGTTGGATCAAACGATCCTCTCTACTGGTGGTCCGTCTGGGCCGACCAGAGCCTCTACACTGTGTGTGTGTGCCCCCATAAAACCACCGCTCCCTACACCTCCTAACAGCTAGGGTCAGGATGGCTTATATGGTGGGAAATTCATCAAAATGACCATCCTTCTGTCAGTCCAATGATGCTTCCTCTCTCAAAGTCTATCTACTGGGCAAAATCTCTTCGAGTGAGTCATAGATGCATGTCTTGCAGTCAACAATCTCTCACCAAAGGTACACTAACCAAAAGTAAACTCTGATAGCCTTTTTATGGGGCAGCACTATAGGGGATGGACTTTTATGCCCTCTTGTGGCAAGACCCAATGTCTAATCAGACCACACCTGTAATCATTTACATATCTGCCTGAGACAGAACTGAATCCAGCATTTCTTTCGGGGTGCGTTTTTTTTTTTTTATGTCAATGAGGAAAAAAAATAAACACGAAAGTATATATGTATGTATAATAGCACATCAGTGTTATTAAACACACAGCAAGTCCTGTCTGAGACACACTGGATATCAATGGCTTAGATGTTCCTTCTTTCTATTAACTGGCTTACAGAAACCTCCTCTACTCCAGAAAGATGATTAATGGTAGACACACTGTACTGAGCCACGTCATCTCCTGTTTTTTCTTCTTGTGCTTTCGGGGAGAAATTCCTGGAGCTGAAGGAGGAGTACGGGGAAAATGGGTGAAAGGTTATGGAGCCGTGGGGAATTGTGGGATCGTTACGGATGCCTTCAGGTCTGCTCCTTTTTTCTCTGAATGGTCTTTGTGAAAAGCAAGCTGTAGAGCATGATGGGAACTGTAGTTTACTGACCGTACACTGAGAGAGAGTACGATATTACAATTCTCTGATTAATTACAGTACTTTATTCTATTCTTAAGATCCTGTAGCTTATTACAGAGGATGAAAAAAGCATATAGTATACCGTATTAGATCATTACTCATACATCAAGCAAACATACATATGTTTAAGTAAAAGAGTGTAATAAAGTGCAAAAACGTTTTACTCCTGGGGCATGATGGATTCCTTATCAATTAATAAATGTATTATTTATTTTCGTACATTTTTAACAACTCATTTAGTATTTTCAGTACTGTGCAAAAGGCCACATATGACTATATAAAACTATTTCTCAGTCTCTTTATTAGAATACAACCAGAAAATACAGGAAATGTGTATGTAGTATTAAAAACTGAAGAAAAATCAGAAAAAAACAGCTTCTAAAGGCTACAGTATTTAGTATTTAGTCTGACCTTCCCTTACACTTGAACAATAGCAGCCAATCAACACTGTGGATCCACGAACAGAGGTGGGAGTTAAATCTTAAGAGCAGAACTGGGAAATCATTCACTTGAAAGCTCATTACCTCACTTGTTCCTTAGCTCACGTTTGTTCTAGAGCCTGTTGACTCGGTTGATGTGTTTAGAGACTTTTTTGTCTAAGTTCCTCGTCTTTCTGTGATGACTTTCCTTTATTTATTTGTACCAAGCTGTAAACGGTTTGTACGTGTATGGTCCTGTCCTATTGTAAGTAGTACTCCTTTGTACCTGTATGTTTTCTCTAACCTATAACTATATAAACTCTCACTCGTTGAGTCTCTGTTTCCTCTGGCTGATCTTCTCTGTTGTTCCTAATACTGTATTGAGGCATTTCGGGTTGCGTCAAACTAAAGTGTCAGTCGTTTCAGTCAGTACCTTCTATATTTACATTACAGTAGCCTAAAAAGCCTGACTCGGGTAATGTCTGGTCACTGTCCATTTCGCTCAACGCCCTGTTTCGTACGAACTTTAAACAGCGCATACCTGTATTCATATGACTACAACAAAACGTGTCCATTAGCAGATCTTTCTAAGTCTGCAAACACATCAGTGTTTAAAGAGCCGACCTGTTTCTTCTCCTTTCTTGCGTCTGTTCGTATCACCTTAAGAGCCCTCTGCTCCCTCACTAACTCCTTTAACTAAATATAGCGTCGGTGGGATTTGCCAGATACCGATCGGAGCAGGAAATGACTCTCATCTGGACTGAGTTTCAGAAGCATCCATGACATAACGAGGGATAACACGGGATCCTCACACATGATCCAATCTGAAGGTCTCGATAAATTTGACATTCCTCTCTGTTTCTCCCTGTCTGATTATGGAAGCAGTGCAGAAGGCGGGATTGGTCTTGGTGTGGGAATGTGCTCTCGTGATCTCTTTTACGTCACATGAGATGTTTGTTTGTCTGCAGACCACAAATATAGAGATGGATTCCCATTGGACCATCCCGTCTCTCTCTCTCTCTCTCTCTCTCTCTCTCTCTCTCTCTCAGTCTCTAAACCCTCAGTGCTGCCATATATGAGGATGTTACCCGTTTTACATCTTACAGTGTTCAGTGTCTGTTTCTTGTTTCTTTACACTCTGCCTCGACAGGATACAGGTCCATCACAGCAGCACACAATTTCACATTCACACTTTAGAGCCATTAAGAGAAGCCCATCCACCTACAGACTTTTTTGGGGGGGAGTTTTTTTGTGAACACCCAGAGGACACCAGTGTGAGGAGGACATTCTCACATTGAGCCAAACCTCCATTGGGTTAAAGAAGGGGACAAGGGCGGATATAAAAGCAAGTGAAGATGGTTTATTTACACCAAAAGACATGGCAATGAAACAAAGCAAACACAAAGTTACACGGAAACATGGGCAACGGACCACAGGAATGAACACAAGTGCAACCAAAAACTGGAACACAGCAATGACGACAGGCACAAATGTAACAAAGAAAAAACACAGGGAGGAACACAGGCTGGAAACAAACTCTGAGAACGATCCAGGGTGCGGTTACACCTGTGTTCACAGGGCTAAGCTACAGACACCACCCCGACCCACGACTCTGGCCAGAAGAATGTGGATTAAAACCCATGAAAAATATGTGGGAGCAATTTTTTCACATTATTGTCTGTAGATCTTCCAGCTTTTTGGTACGGCTTCAAACTTTTGATCAGTAGGGTGTGTCAATGGGCAAGAAGAACACTTAACTCCTAACAACAATGAACTGCAATGAATAAATGAGATGTTCAGGGTTATAGACGCATAAATGTTTTACTGTGGGGTAATGTTGAGTGTTGGTGTATGATAAGAGCTCAGAGGCCTGTGACTGTGCATTTGTCTTTATCACTGCATTCCACCAGCAGTGTGGCAGCGCTGGTGTATCAGTGAACAGAAAACACATTCACCCTGTCACTCACACAGACACACAGCTATTAGAACGTCTGTAAATCAATCTACAGGAGTCCAGTAGCCCAAGCAGACCGGGGTGCCCCTGTGTGGTCTGTTATTAGCTGAGGTATCTTATTACTTTTGTGCAAAACACAAAAGTAAGCAAAGGCACCAATGCCTAATGATAGGTCTAAACAGGTTGAAAAGCGCCGTCGGTTGTTATGTAGGACTTCATTGTACGGGGTTCACTTTTTCTTCTAGTTGACACAAATAGGCTCGCACCAGAGGCTGGACACAAGGAACTCTTAGGCGAGTTTTTCTTGTTCTCCGTTTGAACCCTCACAGAGTTCATCCAGTGCAGTGTAGGAAAATGAACTTTACCCAAACAACAGGCTGCATTCATACAGCGCATTATCAACTGGACGATCTGTCTGCCCGTTTATAGTTAAAAGCTAAAGTTTAACTACAACCAGGATACAGAGATTCAAACTCACACCTTTCCTGTACTGTATAGGATATACACAAGCTAGATTTGCATATATTTCAGGATTTATTTGTTATATCAGTGGATCATAAGTTCACAAGCACTCCTTTAGTTTGACAGCCTTCCACATGAATAATTTGAAACAAACGTTTTGGTTTATTTACACAATTTTGGCTTATTATCCTTACAGTGGTGTCAGGATTGTGGGGACTTTGGGACTTCATGACGGCCATGAAACAGGATTCTAGGCTTTCCCTCTGTCCTTGGGAGGAACCCTCCCCCCCAACATTCGTTACAGGGTTTGCATTCAAAAGTGTGTTGTATCATCGACGTCACATATAGACTCAGTAAAGCCTGGACTTCACTGTCGGTCCATTTGTCTTTGTTTTTTACCATTTTTGTTTACATGGCTATTGGTGTACAAGTATATTTAAATGGCAGTTGCCCTCAACAAGGACCAATCACTGTACTCTTAGGTTTTCTATGCTCTGAGAAAGTCCCTGAGCAGTCCCTATACACGGTGCTCTATAAACTGCTCGCTTCAGATCCTTCCACAACATTTCCATTGTATTAAGGTCAAGACTTTGATTTGGCCATTCCAAAGCATGAACTTTATTCTTCTGTAACCATTCTTTGGTAGAACGACTTGTGTGCTTAGGGTCGGTGTCTTGCTGCATGACCCACCTTCTTTTGAGATTCAGTTCATGGACAGATGTCCTGACATTTTCCTTTAGAATTCTCTGATATAATTCAGAAGTCATTCTTCCATCACTGATGGCAAGCCGTCCTGCCCAGATGCAGCAAAACAGGCCCAAACCATGATACTACCACCACCATGTTTCACAGATGGGTTTTCCTTTCTCCAAACATAACGCTTTTCTTTTAAACCAAAAAGTTCTATTTTGCTCTCATCCGTCCACAAAACATTCTTCCAATAGCCTTCTGGCTCATCCACGTGATCTTTAGCAAACTGCAGACGAGCAGCAATGTTCTTTTTGGAGAGCAGTGGCTTTCTCCTTGCAACCCTGCCATGCACACCATTGTTGTTCAGTGTTCTTCTGATGGTGGACTCATGAACATTAACATTAGCCAATGTGAGAGAGGCCTTCCGTTGCTTAGAAGACCCTGGGGTCCTTTGTGACCTCCCCAGCTATTACACGCCTTGCTCTGGAGTGATCTTTGTTGGTCGGCCACTCCTGGGGAGGGTAACAATGGTCTTGAATTTCCTCCATTTGTACACAATCTGTCTGACTGTGGATTGGTGGAGTTCAAACTCTTTAGAGATGGTTTTCTAACCTTTTCCAGCCTGATAAGCATCAACAACTCCTTTGTTCGTGCCATGATACACTTCCACAAATGTGTTGTGAAGAGCAGACTTTGATAGATCCCTGTTCTTTAAATAAAACAGGGTGCCCCCTCACACCTGATTGGCATCCCATTGATTGAAACACCTGAGTGTTAATTTCACCTTCAAATTAAAACTACTAATCCTAGAGGTTCACATACTTTTGTCACTCACTAATATGTAATATTGGATCATTTTTTTCCTCAATAAATAAATGACCAAGTATAATATTTTTGTTTTATTTGTTTAACTGGGTTCTCTTTATCTACTTTTAGGACTTGTGTGAAAATCTGATGATGTTTTAGGTCATATTTATGCAGAAACAGAGCACATTCTAAAGGGTTCACAAACTTTCAAGCACCACTGTAAATCTCCATGGGTCCTAAAAGTGTTGATGATTACAGCCAACTGAAAGCAAAACAGGAATGAGCAGCTAGCATTAGCAGATAGCGCCCTGAGTTCACCAATAGACTAAGTGTTTTGCTTTTGCTGTTCACATTCAATCCATTGCTCGCTAAATTAGATGAGATTTTCAGCACTTTATTATAAAATAAACGTCATTGCATTTTCTGAAGTACATCCTGCACCTCTGACTGTCGCAGGCATGCCTTCAAAACAGCCAAGAAATTTACATTTGGCGCAACAGCTCAGGCTATGCCCTCCTCACACAGACACACAAATGTTTGTGTTGCTGTTTGTAAGGTCCCTCCACCGAACTGTATATTACTGTTGCTGACACCTACTGCTCAAGCTAACACTAACTTTAGACTTAGCCTAGTCCTCACATTCCTGCATACACTATATATAGACAAAAGTTTGTGGACACCGCTTCTGATTACCGACCTCTGCTATTTCAGCAGCATTCACTTGTAAGACATTTGTAATCTAAAGCGTACGTTTCTGGAATCTACAAAGACAAACTCTCAAATTGATACATTCCACTTCCAACAAGTCAGTATTCATCAGCTTTCTGCTCAGCTGTCCTTAAACAAAGTCTATAGAGAATTGGTTTTCCGATTTTGATAGAGAACTTGGCTGGCTTGCACAGAAGCTTGACCTCAACTCCATCAGACACCTTGAAAATGCACTGGAATTCCAAAAGTGAGTCAGACAGATCTAATAGGTCTAATATCAGAAGCCGGGGCCAAACTCCATACAAATACCCATGATTTGGCTGTTGCAAGGATAACAGATTCACTAAACCTTTTTAAATAATGTTTTAATTATGATTCCATGCTATCAGTGTTAGGACAGCAGGTTTGGAGACTCAGTGGTAAGAGTCAAAAGGCTTAGAATCCTGGATGAGGCTTGCACCGTGAAGGTCTGGTGGGTGTTTACTATGACCCTGTCCAAGCTGTAGCTCCGCCTGTGACCACTGAATTACAAGTTAGGCTCCAGACCCTCACCATGACCCTGATGAGGATATGTGAGGGTACAACAGGATGAGTACTACACTATACAGATGTTGGGTTTCTTGGGTTTCTTCCATGTGCATCTCAGAGTTTTTTGAATGCCTGTGTCTGGACATTTGATCCCAACTAAGACAGTAAAACAGAGTACACACACACTCATACACACACACACACACACACACACACACACACTCATACACACACACACACAGAGCGAGAGTGTGAGCCAAACACACTAACGGGCAGCGAGCCATACGGCACGGCATGTCTCTTAATCCTGAAGCTGATATAACACAACTCTCTGTCTGCCGCTCGAAACATGCCGTCCAGCTTCTCCTCTTACTGCTGACATCACTGGCTCTGACCCTTCTTTACCCACAATGCCTCCATTCAGCAGTGAGGAACAGGTGGAACTCTGACAGGTGTCTTTGACCTACGTACAGGGCTCATGTTCTGAGCACTAATGTTCTGTCTCTCTCAGCCAGGTGTCTCTGCAGATCACATCAATAACATCACTCATTCATTTTCAGACCCGCCAAACTGGATTCAATTCGAGGACGAGCGGAACCGGGACCTGACTGGAGGAAGGAACCAACCCTAGGAAGGGCACCAATTCCACACCGCAATAGCACTAGAGACACCCACTGACTTAACATGTTGTTGTTGTGGGAGACTTGAGGAGAACATGCATATGGTTGTGAAATTTATTTAAAATGAATCCACTAATCCTCCACGAGTCATCCTGGTGGCAGGTGTGTATGATTGTTGGGAAACTTGTGGTATAGGCTGCTGATCCAGAACGACCTGATCCTGCGTCAACACAATCAGTTTTTACATAAAAACACACACAAATGTGAGAACATGCCATCAACAAAGCTCAGTACAGGTATGTGCCGTCCAAAAAATGTAAAAAAAATCCGGCTTTTAACCTTTTAACCTTGCTCCTGTACTGGACCTCCTCCAGTGGGGGCACACACAAGCTCCTGATGTGATATGATATGGTCAGGATCTTTGGTAGTGACTGAAAGTATAGGGTCGTGGCTACAAGCGGCAGAAGAACTGCTGAAGAACAAGGTGAGATGCTTTGGGAATCTCATAAGGTCGCCCCCTGGTCAGCTTTCTCTTAGAGCCATTCCAGGCACATCCCTCTTGACCAGAGGTTCCAAATATTGTTTCCTTGGGACTCCCTATGAATTTAAGAAAAGCTGCCCTTGCCTACACAGACCAGAAGAATAAAGTGATTCATTGCAAATATTTACAGGCAAAATTAACCTGAATTATAGCTTTCCTTTTCTCTCTGGTTCCCTTTATAGCTTTTTCCTTTTATCTTTTTCAAGATAGTCAAGCTGGGCATTTTTCTTTAAACATCCCAACAGGGTAAACCTGCACACACATCCTAATAAAAAATAATAATGACTCATTGTGAATGTAATAAATACAACATATTGTGTTCTTTTTGGATAAAAATAGCTTGTGATTTTCCATTTCCATTCCACTGTTTTTTTTTCAGTGAATATCTTATTTAACTTTATTTAACATGTGCAAAGATGAGGCTTGGCGCACCCTCCTAAGGGGGCGTGGATCCCAGGTTGGAGACCCCGAGCTGATCCAGGACTTGCTGGAGAGATTATATCTCACAGCTGGTTTGGGAATGTGTGCGGATCTCCCACGATTAGCTGGGATCTCTGGCTGGGGAAAGAATAATCAGCCTGTTGCTGCCGTGACCCTCACCATGAAGAGCTAATGTGCATGGTGAATAGCTAAAATTCTTCATTCTGGCTCAAACCAGTCTTCATCTGTGTCAGAGAGACTCGGTGATGCCGCAGCTTTAAACAAGAACATCGTCACTATGTGCTATGCTAAGGCACACACTCCACACATGCCTAAAACACACTCGATCGAGGCCGAAGGCTGCAACCTGATCATCGTGGCTGGTGTTCACACGCAACATGCTATGTCTGGACCTGCATGGCTCAGTCGTCTCTTTATCTTGACATGTTTTTTACAGTGCTAATTAGAGGACAGGAATGTATGGACATGCTGAATGCTGTTCTTAAAAATGAGCAGTGCAACACAATACAGTAAACACACAAAACAGTGTAACATGACACAACATCTACAGGACTGAGCACCACAACATAATAAACGCACAACATGATAATCAACCAGTGTAAATACTCCATAAACAACATGCTACGCAACTCCAGGGTCCTGATTCTGAAACTCGCTCCTTTACTGTCTGTGTAGCGTTTGGCATGTTCTCCCTGTGGCTGCAGGGGTCCTCTGGCTTCCACCGGCCTCCCAAAAACAACTACCGTCACCAATTATGTCGAAACGGGCAAGTGTTTAAGCACTGGCTCCCTCTAGGGGATCTAAACAGTTACTGACGAGAAAATGTCTGTCACTTGACACAGCTTATGTTCTGGCGCCTCCTGGTGGCTACATTTAGTATTTACTTCGCTTCACCAGCAGATAACGCTGTAGCACTTCCAAACACGTGAGCCATTCCACCGAGTGGGTGCCATTTCCGTTCCCAGGACGTTATACGTAGATATAATTAACTGTAAGAAACATTTTATTATTAAGCAAGGCGCCCTGCACTGTGATTCAATTACAGATTTATGATATATGATTTAAAGCATTAAAGAAACTACCTAGAACACTGAAAATCGTACTTGTTAGCTGACCCGGGTCTCTATTACACTTTGCATTGAAGCATAAGGATTAAAATTCGTTGAAATATTGTTTTTTTCATTGTTGTGTCACTCCATATCCCATCCATGCCTGAAAGATTTTTTTCATAAGAAATCCATAATAATTTACTTATGTATGAAGATCACGGGAAGACCAAAGGTTCTCTCTTACTTTTATATTTTATATTTACATTATATTTACATTTGAACATTGAGCAGGTGCCCATATCCAGAGCAACTCTTGTAGGTTAAGGGATAAGAAGTTGGATTTGAAACGCTAGGCCACCACAGTCTGCACAACATAGATACATGACCACACAGCCAGTGTATTTTAGATTTGCATTTAGTAAATGCTCTTATCCAAAGCAACACATATCTGATACAATCGGCCCCAACTAGTGGAAGCTCGGCCAAAGTGGGAGTTGAACCCTGGGTCTTCTGGTCCATAGTCCAGTGCCTTAACCGCTAGGCTACAACAGTCAACATGCCTTTAGCAACTTAATTTATGTCAATTTAGGTCTGATTTCTGGTGCTGTGTTGACTCATTGGACACTGGGACATTGGGACATGGGGAAACCCAATACAGGTGGAATCCCTTGGGATTGAACCAGAGATCTCTGGAGCTGTGAGGCAACTGTACTAACCACTTGCCTTGCAGTGGTTAAAATATTAGACTACAGATATGCGCTGTTAAATGACCATATCACGTTCTGTGAAACAGGACATTACTATAGTCACATAGTCTTTTTATGCTACTGCAATGTAAATAAAAAGGGTATTTTCACAAGAAAATGCATGCGAACGATACGTCACAGATACTGCTGAAAACACGAGTGGAACGCTGCCATCTACACAGCATCCGAAACCTAAACTGTTCTACACATCACCTCTAAAAAACACACAACACCATGGTTCTTCAGTTACAAGCACACACTAACGATCACACACACTGTAGAACCAAAATATAAAAACACACAATGGGATTTAAACATAATTAAACACACCTTGCTGGCTGCAAACAACCAAGAGGGAATGAGTCTAGAAACTAGAAACACTCATTTCCAGAACAGGTAATGCAGTATCACCTTTTAAACACTTTAAACCTTTAAAAAGGTAAATCCAGCGCCGAGCTACAAGTAGGAAGCTCCGTGGTAAAATGACCGGCGCTCGGCACTTCTAGGTATGTGTAGGTGAAGCCGCACGGCACTTGTAGTGTTTAACAGTGTCTCTGCTTGTCCTAAAGTGTCTGTATGCAATAGTCATGAAAATACATTAAATAAAAAATACCGTTCATAAAAAGTATGTCAGACCTTCTTTAATTTGTATATGGCCACAAGGTCCAGAGTTAAAAAAACAGCTTTTTACCCCCTATTATAATTTCTTACAAATGCTAAGCCCTTAAAGTGAAAGGATGTTGAATGGATGGTTGTTAAACCTTTATACCTGTGTATCACTCTGCATAAGTGACTAAATGTAAAAGGACATGACAGAAGTTTTATTAAGAACTACGTTCAGGATTGAGGGAGTTCTTTATAACAGCCCAGAACTTTCAGCTCTTAACAGCTCTTTGTTTGAATTTACCTTTACAACCCTTACAACCTTTTACAGCTCTCATCAACGGGAGTAAACAGTGTCACAACACGACACAACAATCGACGCAGGTGATCGCAGACAATAGACCTACAAAAGCTATAGTGTGGCTTTACAATTCCAAACAAACCGAAGCTTTATTCGACAGATCGTCTGTGTAAGCTTCTTTCTGAACACAGCCAGAAGGAAATCAGACATTCGTAAATAGTGGTTGTGTAAGTGGGGGGCACATATTTTCTAGAGTTTCTTTGGATTTAAGAACTAATCTATCTGCAGTGACAAACCATCTCTCTAGTTTCATGTGGAAATATTTCAGTCACGTTACAGAGGATCAGTGCGAAGTCTAAAGGGTTAAACTCGTCCGATCATCTCCAGCCAACATATTATTGTGCAAGTCCAGCCTCAATCTGCATGCGCTCGTGTAAAGTGGACCGTTTCTCTTTGACCCGGTCACACTCCTAAATCTGCAGCCTTCTTGGTGCACCTGTTAGGTTCAAAGCTCCTGTCACTCAACGCCTTTTGAAGCACTCACAAGACGCAAACGACACCGGAGCACACTTGTAGATGCACCCACACTTCTACAAACTCAATCAGGAACAATCAATCATTTTTTACCCGACCCTGCAACAACTAATCATTATGGTGGACCTTCCTGACCTTGTTGGCCTTTTCTGAATAAATCCAATTTCCTGCTGAAATCTAACCCCAAAGCATAACAATCAGCGGTGGCTCGGTGGATGGAGGGTCTGGCCTACATCAACAGTGTTGGGAAAGTTACTTAAAAATGGAATCAATTCCAAACGACTAATTACTTCTTCACTTTACTCATTATAATGAAAAAGTATCCCATTACTTATAAGTTACTTCCCAAAATCCATATTAATCTGTACAAACTAAACAATACAAGGATAATAGTTCTTTAAATGCTTTATTTCACATATAAATCGTTATCTATAAGGAGTTTTTTCAGAGACAGTTGCACCAGTCTGGCCAGTAGATGTCACTTTGAGCGTCAGAAATCCCATCCCATGGCTAGACGTGCACAAATTATGTAGACAGGCACGAACAGCTACAGTTAAGGAAGTTTGTTGTAACTGCTTTGGGATCGAGTTATATATTTTTTTCTCAGAAACATGGCATAATGATTTTTACAGTAACAGTAATTTGATTACAAGTACTAAAACTGTAAAACTCCATTACATTAAAAAGTAATTTGATTGCTATAGATTGTTACTCTGTACCACGTTACATCCACTGTGGATTAAGAGGTTGTGGGTCTGAACCTGGCTCAGCTAAGTTGCTACCGTTGGGGCGTTAAAGTTAAAGTTTCTAAACTAAAAAAAAAGAGAAGTTCCCTGCAGTTTAAAGAAATGACTAGAAACATTTCTTTTTATTTCTGTAGAATAACTTCAAAACATAGTGTACTTTTCTTGTATAAAAATGTAAACAAAAAGAATATTTAGTCCTCTAATTATATTTAATAGACCGTTTTTCATTGCAAACCATATAATCACCATAAAATTTGACTGAACAGTTGAATTATTTTCAGAATGGATAAATATTTGGCATGTTCTCCCTCTTGCTGTGTTGACAGCATGCACTCGAGGTGCACGGACTCCACAGGCTGGTGTAAAACCTGATGATCCGTGTTATCCAGCATGATTTCACAATATACCACCAAGACTTTAATCTATTAATAAAATAAGTACAATCATTTATATTTGTACCTTGTTAATGTGGCCAAATTTCTTTTCAGGAGATCTTTTGCCTCAGAAATCTCTGCATCATTCATCTTTAATAACCTTGTATTTTCGCATGGATGGTGTTGGATCTAGAGCCTTGCGTTACACACCGCTGCATCTTATTGCTCTTGCTTTGCAAACATTTGCGTAGGTGTTCAGCCACACATGGAAGCATTAAAACCTCTTATCTCCATAGGGTACCTGAGGACAGAAGCGCATTTGTGTATTTGTGTTTGAGCCGTGATGTTTTGATGCAGGTTGGGGGCTCAGGGGGTCTTTAAGGTCCCACAGGTCACTGAAGGGAAATTCTTGGGCTCCCTCGGAGTAAAGTGGGAGCGTTTGGCCATATGGTAGAGCTTAAATTCCAGAGGGGGTCGGCATGTGAGTGGCACGTCTACAGTATCTTATCTCCACCAGCTGAGGAGGCCGACGGAGCCAAACACATCCCCCGGTGATCTCCCTAAGCCACGCGCACTACACAGCGCATAAAGGACCAGTTCAAGCTTTGTTCGTTTAGTAAAAGAACAAACTAAAGTCATAAAGCACTTTTTAGTGTATTGGTTGACTTTGTGTATTGTTGTTTCTGTAATAAGACTCTTATTATTAGTTACAAACAGGTCAATGACATGAGATCCATTATATGCCTATTAATAAATAATTTATATATAATATTTAAAGCTCATCCTATCATACTATAAGTCCTTTATACGAACATAATTTGAATACACAACAATGAAATAAATTTTAGGCTTTTTTTGCATCATTAATGCCATGTCAGGTGTCCCACTGTACTTTATTATGTAAATTCATTTAAATTATTTACATTTACTAGCCAAATATTTCTTTTATTTTGATTTGTACCGAGGCAAAGAGAAGGCATGGTGTAGCCTTTAACAACAGCTTTACGGTGCAGTAACACGGTCTGTAGTCTTTCCACAAATGTTAAAAATAACATGTTCTACATCCTGTCTAGGTGCTCCTTATCACATTTAGGAAGTTTTTCCTTGCCACTGTTGCCCTAGGCTTGGTCAGTTAGGGTTTTTGACCTAGATATTTATAAAGCCGCTTTGAGAAAATGCTCCACTGTGAAAAAGAGCTATAGAAATAAATCTTTTGACTTTGACAAAACCAGTGTTGGATAAAGTACATGTTCTTGAGTTAAATTAGAGATACCAAAGGTAAAATATTACTCCAATAAATGTAGAAGTCCTCCCTTTATAGCTCCACTTGAATAAAAGTACAAAAGTATTTGCCCTTACATGCACTCTTGGTACACAAATCTTTTAACAGAATTTCATTAATTAATCCAACAGGTCAAAACAATGTTCAAAACACCTCCCGCCGATCCACTCGTTTTTTGGTAAGGCTCATTAAGGTGTGCAGAAATGTTCCATGGTTACATGTATTAAGGTTGTGTAACTTGGTTTAGATAATTAACAAACTGTAGCTCTGGACTGTGGTGATACAGTAGTTAAGGAACTGGACTGTAGACCATGAGGTCCAGGATTCAAATCCCAGCTCTACCAAACTGTTGGGTCCTTGAGCAAGGCTTTTAACCCTCAATTGCAAGCTTATATTGTTTGTAAGTTGCTCTGGAGAAGAGAGTCGCCACATGACTAAATAAAAATGTACAGGCATGCGCTGTTTAACAACCAAGGTCTTAACAATGATAAAATATTATAAAAGGACATAAAAATCTGTCCTTAAACTCTGCAGTTGTAAATGGCTGGCCACCTCAAAAGCATCTCTGGGACATTTATGTAGTGTTTGAGTTTTCTTTGGAAAATACCCTTTATATTTACATTACAATAGCCTAAAAAGACTATGTGACTGTGGTAATGTCTGGTCAACGTCCATTTCGGTCAACGACCTGTTTCACAGGATGTAATGCAGTGGTTAAACGACGCAAATTTGCAATTCAGTGACTGGAGGTGGCCAAACTTGTGCACGAAGAGCATTTATGCCAACAGTGGCACCTTTTAGTCCACCATCTGGGACTTGAACCACTGCCTTCTTTTGCGTACCAATTTACACATTATAAACTCTATTTCCAGTTCTTATTTCTTCACTTTACAAGAGATTCATTTCTTCTGTCATGGATTTCTACAGGAACTTATCTGCCATTTAGCAGAAAGTTTAAAACACCCAAACTGAGCTCACCTGGTTCATTCATGAAACAAAAAGAGTAAAGCGAATGTCAATTATTTTTGTTACTTTTAAAAAACAGTGGTCAGTGCTGCCAGGGTCAGGGCAGGTGTAGGCCGTGTATTCAGGAGGTATTCACAGGGCAACAGGCAAGCATGTCCCCTGCATGGGGTACCGCTCCATGGCAGGACTGGTTACATTCCTTATAGCGGGTTCATAGTTCAGATAGCAGGTTTGGGTTTTAAAGGACCCATAGGTTAGAGCAGGAATTCAGATAGCCGGATAAGGCTGTATGTAAGTTTTAAGAGGTTAACAGATATTTCGTGCAGCCCCAGCGCGAAATCTTCTTGCTGCGCTCTGCTTTCTCTCACCCAAAAACATTCAAACATTCAGAGAAAGACCCTGAGCACCTTGTTAGATCTCTCAGATGAGACGCCAGACTTCAGAACAGACTCGAGCTGAGGCGTTTATGGGCCCATAATTTACCATGATGAGAGACAGTGTCCCGTTCTCACAGGACTGGCATCTATCAGGACATCATACACCAGTGAGCACTACTGAGTCCTGCTGCCTCCTTATCTGCCCAGCTCCTTCCTTAGTTAGAGGGACATTCCTGCAAAAATGAAGCGTGCACCATTCTCGTCATACCTAGAGTAGTTTACCTAGAAGGAGACTCAAGTTAATCCTGTTGTCTGGTTTTCTGATTAGAGCCTGCTTTCTCTCACGGATTTCCGTGCTACTGTTGCCCCCTGGCTGACCGTTTGACATCTAGACTCATTTTTTTGTAAAACTGCCTTGTGACTATGTTGGTAAAAGCTTCATATTTACATTTAGCCATTTAGCAGATGCTCATACGCTGCGGTCACAAAGAGTTGAATTTTATTTTCAACATTAACAAATGATGTTGCATTTCTTCTTGGACTTTTAACTCCTCTCTCGAATTTCATCGACAAAATAATCATTGAATCCAGAATTCACTTGTTGGAATAGCCGCTTCCCTGTTACGAGCCTCTTCGTACGTTTGTTTCTGAGGGTTCCCTGACTTCTGATTGGTTGCCAAATTTGCACGGGTTGACACGGAAATCACCCAGTCAAGTTTCAACAACAAAAATACTAAAAATTGAGTCATTTCAAGTCATCTGTCTCAATTCTATGTCATGAATACCAAGTAAAAGTCAAGTCAATACTTTTATGAAGACTCAAGTCCCGCGAACTCCACCTCGGAACTCGTCGAATTCAGTTCTGGATGCATTTTGACTAGAAAAATTTGTCTCGGTTCTCGTCGTTTGCTCACTTGCTTAAAGTTGTATGAGTCGAGCTGCGAGATTCGTTTCAGGTGAAACTCGATTCATGATTCACTATTCAGCACACATTGATTCAGTGATTCAGATTCACAATAGCTCTCGCTCAGTGCTCTCGCTCTTTATTTTTCTACAGTACTGTATTCTTCACCAGTAGAGTAAGTGTTCTGCTTTTACTTTCACTTTCAATCCATGACTCACTAAATGACATGAGATTTTTAACACTTTATATAAAATAAGCTTTGTGTTAATGATTTTGGCCAGCTGTAGGTTCATGTAAGTGTTAATGTGGAATCGGTTCCTCTATGATACAGGACAGACTATATTAAATTAATCGGTTCATGATATATTTAACTTTATCCCATCATTAACTGTGCAATACAGCTCTATTAATGTATATCATGCCATATACAGGGGGGATTTGCTGGGGGTCTGGAACCCATTCATTCAATGTACATTATTCCTTATGAGACTGTCCCTAACAGTCTGGTTACAGCAAAGTCTGCTGAAGGTTAATGACTTTGCTTACAGACCCAATGGCTTGGTGCAGCTGGGATCTGAACCTTCATTAGTCTTGATTGGTCATTTCTTAAGGACGCTGCCCGTACAAGTCATATAAAACAACCATTATTGTTTTTGTTGTGTTAATGCGTGTTGCTTTTAGAATTTCATTTAGCCCTGCCAGACTGAATCATTCATAGTCTGCTTCCTGACTCGTCCACCATCAGTCATCAATGGGACCCGTTAACACGGCACATTCCAGGCTGATGGGCAGATCGACTGGCACAATACATCACTTTTAACAAGATTCATTCACACTTTCACTGCAAACGCTATTGGTGATCTTTAAAATCAGGTTAAACGCATTTAAGCAGACAAATATCTCGGGCTACCAGTGTTTTTTGTTTATCTTACTTTTGTCACTGAAACATTTTACTGGATTATATTGGAAAAGCTGGTTCTTAAAGAGTTGAAGGATTAGAGGATAAACCATAATATTATCTGGTTCATATTTTTATTGACATTTAATGGATCAAGCACTGTTTGTTTATATTCCCACACTTTAACTTGTGGAAGTTCCTCTGCCTCTGGTTGTTCCAGAAGCTTAATTAAATTCTAAACATGATAAAAAAGACTCGATGGGACAATATTGTGAACCATCAAGTCATAAAATAAGACAAAGGCAAATCGTGCATGGACTGAAAACACACAATCATTTGTTTCCTATCTTTTCTCAACATGATGATTGATTATTCAGGGACCTGGTTGGATAATACAAGGGAATTTCAGTTTCTGAGAAGCAGAAAATCCCAGGTTTATGTTCATAAGCAGTAAGTGTTAATTGTGGGACAACTTTGCTTTCCAAAAAACTGTTACACATGTTTAGTAAAAAAAAGCATCTGCATGTTCTGCTTCTGGAACAATATTTAATGGACATGTGATTTTATTTTGGCAGAAATGCTTCTGGAGATAAAAATGCCTAGCATTTAAAGTACTGGATTGTGGACCTGAAAGTCCAGGGTTCAAATCCCACCTCTGCCATGCCAACTTGCCGCTGTTGGGTGCTTGAGCAAGGCCCTTAACCAGCAGTTGCTTGGATTATAAGATTGCATCAGTAAAAATCACACTGGATAAAGGCATCTGCTAAATGACTCAATTTAAATTTGTAATTCCTACTGTGACGCATGGTGGCGGTGCATCACGGTGTAGAGCTGCTTTGCTGCTGCACAGCTTCCTGACAGTGGATTCCAAATTATGTCTAGAAATGTTACAGGAGCATGTCAGGACAGAGATTCATCACCTGATGCTGACACTGAGCTAAACACATGAAGATGAAACCACTGGAATGGTTTAAAAGGAATTCAAGATCTACAAGTCTGCACAAAGTAAAGCTCTTCACCTCCGTTCTGATCACCGACCTTCTTGGCGTAGGTGAACTGAAGAACGAAACAGACAGTAAAACCGTGCACCCCGTCTCCGCTTTAACAACACAACACAACATCTGTTCTTACCAGAACATTTTATGCTCCACAGTCGCCTGGGTGTCGGGGTCAGCAGGTCACGCCCTGTCCTCACAGAAAACACGACCTGTGGCTGTTTCCTAACACGGAGTGACGAGCGGAGGACCTTTGTACAGGACACAAATTTAGCACTGTCATACACTGGTCCATGGTAGAATCATATGAACGCAGGTTGATAGCAGTATTTACTGCAGATATATAAATATAAAGGAAATGGAAAATACAGGAGTTAAATTACTGACAGGGTGGATGTGCTATAACAAAACAACACTATAACAATTCATATTTACATTTAGTTATTTGCAGACGCCCTCATGCAGAACCAAGTAATTGTGGGTTAAAAGCAATGCTCAGTGCCCAACAGTGGCAGCTTGGCAGAGGTGGGATTTGAACCAGGGACCTTCTGGTCCATAGTCCAGGAACGTAAGCTAAGACACCACATCCCACATATTATATAATAGGTGTGAATATTTAGGCATGCGCTTTGCATTTATTATTGTTTATACTGTATATATGTGTAGATTTGTCAGCAGTGTCAGGATCCCAATGCCCTCTAGTATCCTGAATATTCAACTCCAAATCAGAAAAATCTGAGATAGTAAGAAAAAAAATACACAGCATTCCCTTTCATTTACTTTGACTTTTAATTTATTGCAGACACTATGAAACCAAGATATTTTATGTTGTTTCTGGTCAACTTCATTTCATTTGTTAATAAAACATCCATTCCTGCATTTCAGGCCTGCAACACATTCCAAAAAACAATTTACGTCTAGTAATGGGGTAAAACGACTGAATAATGATGTGATTTGAAACAGGTAATTGTAATCATGATTTGGTACAAAAGCAGTATCCACAAAAGAGTCTTTGAGGAGTAAAGATGGACCACTGCTAAAACAATGGTATATCTGATCTAATGGTGGCCTAAGACTTTTGCACAGCACTCAGTCGGCTCTTATCTCTGCTACAGGAGCTACATTACTGCAACAGTGAATTGTAGGGTGCTAACAGAGGTTGGAATGCTTAAAATCTACATGTGCATAATCAGCATGCATGATGATATCTGTACGTGATATATAGACACGGAGCGGTCTGACATTTTTATCATACATTCTTGTAATTTTATTTATGCCTTGCATTGGGAGACAACCGAGTACTAAGCGGTTTGATGTTCAAAAGGCTTACTGTCTGTCTGAGGTCCGTGAAAAGCTCTCATGCACAAACATAAATCTCTGTTCAAAGAAGGAGAGGCAATGCCTAAACTGAAGCTTTGTGTTCCTGATGGTCATCAGAAGATGGAAGAGCTGAAAGCAGGCTGAACCTGACAGCATGGGGCCATGTTCATCCAGCAGGAGCCAGAGATATGAGAAAGAGCTACTCTCAGGCAGACTGTGGAACTCGGCTCAAATGAACTGCTGTAAAATGGGGTGGTGTTAAACAAATTTGACAATTTACAGAATATAGTAGCACTGCAAACGTCTCTTCACGTTTTAGACAGGGATTTAATCTGAGATATAAGATAAGCTGTAAAAACAGACTTCAGTTTTAGGATTAACACTAATTTGCGATGCAAAAACAGGACAACGTTCTTCAACGTTGTTCTCTATACCATCTAATGCAATTGCATTTTTGAACACCAGAGGGAGCAATCAAATGTCATACTCAGATATCCCATTATTTTAATTGCAATAGACTAATGATCCTTTTTGTTTCAATTTTTGAATGCTTATTCTTGAGTAATAAAATGAATGTGTTCTTTTGTTTATTTAATATATGGTGAAGCAACAATAGAAGACTTTGTTTACCAGGGGAACGTTTTTTTTTTATACTTACACAAGATGTGGATTGTTTTGCACTGTTTAGATCAATCATCAGAAAATCGAACTGTAGACTCACAATCATGAGTCTAATCAATCGTATCGTGAGCAGAGAGAAACATTACAACCCTAATAATATTAACTTGAATTTGTCCTCACTTGTGTTAGGTTAAAAACTAGTGTTGATAACATGAACATCTTCAACTTATGCAGTTTAGCTTTTAATAAAACATTTCTCTGATGTCTTAGATGCTTATTTCTATCATTTAATGGTTAATAACTAGACTTTCACATGACTTCCAATTAGTGCTTAAACTGAAAAGAGGGCAGATACTCCCGTTTTATTTTTGTGCTGGCTGAAATATTCAGTTCACTGGCCACTTTTATAAGAAACAGCACGTGCATGCGATCATCTGACGTGTTCATATACTGTTGTGATTATTGCATTTTAGGAAGTGTCTCAATTTGAAAACAATTTGAAAAAACAATTTGAAAAAACAAAGCCAGCCTTGTTCTCCAATGTCAAATTCATTATTTTATGTGTTTCACATAAAAGACTGTTACTTATCTCATGCCTTATCTTATGAATTAAACCACATTTTACCTTCTACAGTATTAATCTGATAGAGTGAATTTGTAAAATCAGTTTCTTTTACTGCCACACTAAATAGCAGTTAAGAGTAATCCATCTGGAGGTTTTAAAAAGAAATGAAACTATGATGTGAGCATTAGACATAACAACATTTAACATTTTTCCCACAGGCCTCAGTATGTATTGCTTATGGGCTAAACTGCGCAGGTCTGGTCTAATGTAATCATTAAATCTCTCACACACAGCATTTCAGGTGACGCAGGATGCTGAACACGTGTAATGCACTTTGCAGTGTGTGGGGAACGGGGAGTAGGGTGCAGGGGTCACACACAGCATTCATTCAGACTCCGCCGAGTCTGAGAAGAGAGTCAGAGGAAACCAGACTGCTGTAAAAGTCATTATAAAAACCACAGGCAGGTTTAACATGGAAGAGAAAAGCCTGACTGTGGCTGACTGCTTATGGACTTGTTTTATCCATTTTAAACTTTACTTAATAATGGTTAAAGTATTGAATGAACACATATAAAACCAAAGCTTTTAATAATCTACGTTAATTCTTCTATTGATGCTGCTACAGATGCAGTAGATATCAGCAAGTGCAGGATTTATCAAACTTTTTATTAACGATTACAGCAGATTTTATATATTACATCCATTAAACTCATTATTAACTCATTATTCATTATGAACAGACTGTTTTTAAATGTATTTATAGCACACTATTCCTGTAGGTCTAAGTACAATTTTGTATTAAGGTGTTTTTTTTGTCCCTTAATTTCTACTACTTATACTATATCAACTATAGCTAAAAACATATTTGCTTTATACTGTAGTATAGTATAGTGTTTTAGCTTTATATACCAAATATTATGTCTTTATACAATGGATGTACTGTTTTTTTTATATAAAAAGTGCATTGAATTAAATACTAACTGCATTAAATGCTACGATACATAAAGGGTGATTTAGTGTTAAATAGATAAAAAGAATAACCCTTGATTATCAATTACTTACTTATCTGCCTATACATATTCTATTTCCTTATATGTTCCCATATTTAAGTACTTATATATTGTATTAGTCCTTCTAAATAATGTAATTACTTATTGGCACAGTTATCTGATATTGATTTATTATCACATATAGTTTGTATAGTATGCCATATTTCAGTTGATATAACTTTCTCCATACTTCTTATTGCTTTTTAAGAATAATAATTGAATCAATGAATGAATGAATGATTAACATTTAATACACATTGCTCCAGCCAAAGTCCAGACAATTTCTGATACCTCTGTGAGACAAAAAACAGGATTGTTACATAAAGAATAAAGACAACAAACCTTTTGGGATGCAGGAACATTAGTAGCACATTCCTGAGCCTCTGCTTGATTGCTCATTGTCTTTAGTGATTCATTTGCTACAGGACTGATAGCAGGTGTTAATGTCTTCAGCCATTGAATTACATAAGATGCTCTATCAGTGTTTAATTAACATAACACATTCCTGTCTGATAGGCACATTGGCTGGTTCAATGCTCTGGAATGTGTCTTTATACAATGGTGGCAAGGTGTCTTTCAAAAAGCCAATCATGCACCTGTCTAGACTGAGCAACTGGTTCATTCTCCTTAATTCTGGAGTCACATTATTATCCTACCATTCTTTATCTCAACGGTGGAATAAATGTCATGTTCTGCACTTCAGAGCATCTGAATTAGCCTAAAGCTGCAGCCCGGCCTTTTCAGGGTCACAAGGCAATATTGTTCGGTTAATTTTCATCCCTTTAACTGGTGTGAACAGGACTGCTTTTCATGCAGCTCGAGCCAGAGGAGGCATGAATTGAAAGCAATGCTTCTTTGTTAGAGAACAGGGAGAAAAACCACGGGAGGTTATCATCCCTGCACTCGTAAAACTGCCTCTTTAGAGAGAACTGAATTGAGCATTGTAGGGATTATTAGCACACATGACACGCCAGATTTATTGGTCATGCTGGCCTAGATCCAATCTAAAAGCACTTCTTTTATTAACTGATAGAAATGAACGTTAGTAACTGTTACATGTGCATGTACTGCACTGAACGGGCCAAATTCCTGTGTACTGTGTACATTTGGTGAATAAATTCATTCTGATCCTGACACAGATACAAAAAGATGATGAATTATATCAAATAAAACGCTTCTTAAACAGTACATAAACAAGAAATTACTTATACAGTGTCACACCCAATGGGTGAGTCTGGTATAAATGAATCCTACTACTACAATTTTTTAGACAGCTTTTTATTAAAATGTATTAACCAAGAGCATATTTTCCAGTTTCTAAATCATAGTTAGCATTAACATTCGCTTAATAATGACTGGCTAATTTAACATAAATAATGAAAAAGTAACTCAGTGGTAATCGTATGTTCATGGGAACTTTCCATTGACATACTAGTGTAGCTAATTCATGCTAACCCTAACTTCGTTCTCCAAATGAAATCTTTCAGCTGGTTTGCTTTTTCAAATGCAACAAAACTAGCCGTTTTGTAAACAAAGAAATTAATGGTATTGGGTCCAACAAAACAATTCACTTCCTCCAGCAATGTAAAACTTATCGGATGTTCCTGTCCTTCTGGGCACGTCTGGTAACTACAAATACCTGATCACACGCACACTGGAACATATTCGGAATTTAAAATGGCTCATTTTAAGCTATTTTTGACTATAAAAAACAGGACAGGAAACAGAACTCGAGGATTAAAATACAGCAGACAATTAGTATGTAAGAGAATGTGATCATTAAAACCGTCACATTTTAACTCAATGAACACTTCAATCCAACAGAGGGCGCTACAGACACAGGGACTAAACCGCTCCAAGCCACGATCAGTTTAATTTGCTTCAGTGGCAAATTTTAATAAAGGCTTTCTTACGAACGATACATGAAACTTACAGGCTTCCCAGTTGATCAAATAAGGGTTTTTATCGTATGGTTACTGTAAAAGCTTCTCTCATTAAAGGGACTCGTGCTAATCAGTGTTGAATAGGTGTTGTGCGCAGTGAGTTGCCCGGGGGCACCTGAACGAGCAAGTGGGATTTAATCCACAGCCATTTTACACCCATGGTTCTGGTGATTCACAACCAATGTAGCTCTCACACCCTATAGAACCAGCCATTTACACCTTATTTCCCTTTAAATATACGGAAGTCAGTCACTGACTTACACCAACAATGAACACATATCCATGAAATTTCATTTGAATCTTTTCTGGCAGCATGTCTGTAGCAGACACACTCATCCAGAGCAACTAACCATAGGTGGTCTCAGTTGTACAGTGTACAATCCAAGCAGTTGTCAATTATGGGCCTTGCTCAAAGACCCAGTCCCAAAATCCTTTCATATTTACATATAATTCAGTTTAGGAAACATTTTACTTCATAAATATTAGTGATTACAGTTCAGGATTCATATTTAATCAAGATACAATATCAACAATGCACAACATGGGTGTATTCTCCTATTTTTCCTTGACTCATATCTTATCCTCACCATCTACTTTGCCTTGTTGTAGTAGCTTGTACTTGTAAGGAAAGATATTAATACAGAATTAGTGCATCTATTTTTCCTCAGACCCGTTTACTTTCTGCACACAAACCTTTGTCCATCCAAAGCCACTCCAATTTCCATTTTAAAACTTTTTTAATATTCTGTACACTTTTTAGCCCCAAACCAATTCCATCCAAACATTTCCTAGCCAAACCCATTTTCCACCCCAAATCCTTTTCCACCCCTTTCCAACCCAATCCCTGTGTGGTTCAACCCCTTTTCCAGTCCCACAAACTCTAATCCAATCTGATCCGGTTCAGCCCAGTTCTATCCCAACCCCTCTGCACCCGAATCTCACTCTAAGCCCAACCTCTCTCCGACCCAGCCCCTTGCTAACCCAACCCCTTTCACCCCGTCCCGCTATATGAAGGGGCAGCACTGAGCTGAATGGGTGTACTTCAATCACACATTCCAGAGAACTCTCCATTCCCTTTGGATAATCAGGATATTCCAGGAGGACCTTGTGTCTTCAAGATTTTTTTTGGCTCCTACCTGCTCCAAACTGAACCTCTTTCCATTTTGGAGTCTGTTCTGAAGTGAATTGTTGGACAAAACTTTGTGCTAGCAGTCAGTCCAGACTGCAGTGGATTCAGTGCGAAGGAGAATAACGGGCTCGAGCTCTCAAGATGCCACGTTCATTTTTGGTGAAGAAGTATTTCACCAGCAAGAAGCCAAACTACAGTGAACTGGAGAGCCAGAACGGTAAATACGTACTTCTTAAACTTGTAAAGTGCAAGATCTGAATGTCTAAGTTATGTGTCATATAACAACTTAATTACCAAAGAAGAACTCACTTCTCTTGAAAGTCACCATAAATGCTGCAACATTTGCATGCTGAATTTAGCATTTGCATTGCATAACCTGATCAGCGACTAACTGTTTTCTTCGCTGACGATTTTGCTCAGTAATTAGTCCACAATGTGTGATTAGTCCTGAGTGCAGCCAGCAAAGGTCCTGCTTTTTTCCCCCTCCCAGCAAAACAATTTCCACTTGTGCTTGCTGTTCTAAGTTGCAAATTACATCCTCCTGAATCTAGTTAAGGCTCCATATGCTTTTGTGTCAATAAGTAGTGGAAATAAGACCCATTATTGCTCCATAGCTGGTGTTCTGCCAAAAAGAACCCACACGCATTATGTGAGCTAATCTAATTCACATGAAGTCATGTCCGTGTCCTGTTATGCCCATTTAAAGCCTGCCATACTGAGGCAAGGTCAAGTAAAACTGCAAATGTTGTTGCAATTGTATCCAGAGGGAGGTGGAAGATCATCCAGAAGCCCCTTGGCATTTTGGGCTAACTCAATAATCAAATCTGACTGGCTTTTTTTTGACAAAGCAAGCATTTGACTGTAACCTGACACTGGAGCATCAAAACAACTTAACTGGATTAGCCCTTAGCGAACAGCCACCTGACTCTGGCTCTCTCTCTGTGTCTATGCAGGCCCCATTTCCGCCGTCGTACCAGAGCGTTACCCGCTCGCGGAGCTTCCGACCAAAGAAGACGGCTCCCTGGTGACCACCTTCTCCCCAGCTCTGGTATGGACCACCAGCACCCTTCCTCTTTCCTTCCCTTCTTCGTCGCCTATCATCCCGCCCTCCATTGCGCCGCTCGATCTCAGTTCCCCGTCCAGTTCGGGGGAGGAAGATGAGGGCAGGACGTCTGACCCTCCCAGCCCGGATCCTTCCGACAGATTTCAGTGCGCTCACTGTGGGATTTCCTGCAGCAGCCGTGCCGCTCTGTCACGCCACCAGCTCAGTCACTGCAGCGCCAGCGCCAATGGGAGCATGGCCGAAAACGGCAACCTGGTCGACAGCGGTACGCCGAGGGCGGCCTTCCGGTGCAAACACTGCCCTAAAGAGTACAACAGCCTGGGAGCTCTGAAGATGCACATCCGCTCACACACGCTTCCATGTGTTTGCACCACCTGCGGCAAGGCTTTCTCCAGACCGTGGCTGCTCAGGGGCCACATCCGTACACACACTGGTAAGTCATATTGGCAGGAAAGGTTATGCAAGCAATCGTTTTGTCAAACTAGAAAGACCGTCCATTGTATGAGCCTGACGTTATCTTTATAGCTTAATTAACAATCTAACTATTTGTTCGAGTTGCCATATTAGATCTTTACTATCAACTTTATCGACTCTAGTAGTTACAGTATCCATGTATTTTGAATTAACTGCAGAGGAAATTAAAACAATTACATTTAGAATTCTAAAGACCTGACAATATATAAAAATAATGCAAATATATGAAAGACATCTAATGGTCTGAATATTTATTTTATCTCTTCAGGTGAGCGTCCATTCTCATGCCCTCACTGCAACCGGGCATTTGCTGATCGTTCCAACCTTCGGGCCCACCTCCAGACCCACTCCGAGGTGAAAAAATACCAGTGCGGCACCTGCTCTCGAACCTTCAGCCGCATGTCACTCCTGCACAAACACACTGTCTCCAGCTGCTGCCCGACTGCCTAGACGTTCACTCATACACACACCCTCATGGGAGACATTACAGCCATAACCACCTTTCCATTGACTGACTCTGAACCGAAGCTGGTGGAGCCAAGCTGGAAAGCACCCTAAAAGTGACTCGAAGTACAAGAAGTGCCTTTATTTCGCCTTACTATGTGCCAGAGCTGAGATTATTGTTTTTCCACTGGGGGTTTTGTAACAAGACTCGCAGATATTTAGGCAAAAAAATGCTGGAAAATGCTACAAACACCCAGGCCCGTCGCGGTTAACAGCGGTCGGTTTGTGCGTTCGGGCCACACAGTTCATTCCCAAGATGCCCATCGGTGCCGGCAGGTCCGGCCCTTTTGCATGCAGCTGCTGGCAAGTGTGTGTGGTGTGAGGGGGTGGGGGTCATCTCTCACCATGATCCACACACTTTGCAGCGATGTATTGGGACAGCTGTGCATGCGGAGGCGGCGTGTCGACAGACGCTTCGGCCCTGGTTTTCCACACTTGTCTACCAAAAAGGAGCAAACTGTTGTTGACTGTACCAAAGAATCCTTTTTCATTTCCAGATATATGAATTGCGTCTGCATGTATGTATTGCTGGGCAGTTTTTTTACTCTAATAAAATAAAGTGTGCACTAATGCGTTCCAAAACAAAGTGACTGTTGGGGAAAATGTGGTTAAATAATGGTGCCAGAAATGTTTTGCTTTGCTGGTGTCAGTTTAGTTATTCTGTCCAACATCCAAACAACCTTCGAGGTCCCTTTTCTTTCCGAGGACTTGAAGAAACCAGGTATCCTGGTTCTTTGGTTTTTGAATAAACCAAATGATGATGGGAAATTATACTCTAATTCTTCGTGGCAACAACAAACACATGGCTTCACACATTTCCTAGCTAGGTTAGTGCTTCAAGACCTAAAGTTTCTTGGCTGCACGAAGGGGCTTCTGATTGCTTCTCATTTTTAAACACAATTTTCCCAGTACATGGTTAAATGCTCGTGTTGGGAAAGGTTTAACTTTGACACCAGCAAAATGGTTAACCAAAGAACTTTAGGGAATCCAAATGTTCTGCCATATTTGCTGACAAATCTACATTTCTTGAAGGATCATCTGAAGCACAGTTCCTGCTTTCCAGATCCCAAAGTTTAGGTTGACCTTCTCCAGCTTTTCGGGGAGACTCCAAACAATCACATGCAAACATTTATGGTGTTTCTTTTCCACAAGTCTCATTTATACTTGAAGAACTTTAACCTCAAATGGTTGTCCAAAGTGTAAAATAGTACATTTTAGATCAGGGTTCATGTCTGGAATAAAAAGATGGGACAAACCAAAGAACGCTGCTGGCTGGGACCATTTTCCCCAAGAGCATACAGAAAGAATTATCATTGCAATATATCAGTACATCTCTGGCACCTTTATTTTTGACTAGAGAGATATTTTTTACAATATGTTTCTATGAAGTTCACAATGTAAATGAGGAAACCAAAGATTTAAAGCCATGACCGATTATTGGTGAATTATTTTTCGAAGAAAAGCCATAACGTCGCCTACAAACGGTCCTTTAACACTTTAACAGTGTTTAAGCCATAGTGACATACAATCTATCCTGCCTGTACATGTGCCTTTTTAATGATACTGTTTATACAGTGATCTTCTTACAGAAATGCTATGCAATCACCATTTTTTTACTGTGGTCTATTGTATCTTTAGACTTTTGTATCGCCAACTGAAGTGGGTTTTCAATAAACTAATTTATGTTTGGATAAAAAAGAAACATCTATTGACTGTGTGAGATGAGTAAAGGCTGATGAAAGAAAGTATGACAGTGTTTGTTGCAAAGCTTGCTCACAGAGTGCAGTGCGTGTGCGTGTGTGTGTGTGCGTGTGTGTGTGTGTGTGTGCACAAGCAAAAGACTTGTCGACGGATGAATGGAGCACCTGCACACACCTGTCGTGCTGTCGGCTCCAGCTTACCTGAGCCCAAACCTCACGAACACTAATAACATACTAGAGCTTATACTGCAGATGTGGAAACAGTAATACAGTGAAAAAGGAATGAAGAGCTAGCAGGGACATGACCCAACTAAGAACACGCTACGAGCAATGCATTCAACCTTTGTTAGGAATAGAGAAATGTCCTTCAAATATTACAACTGGTTTATGTTTTTACACATACCTGTGTATATACATATAAAGGTGAACACATGATACTGTGCAAGTAAACAATTAAGTGAGAAACCTAAATAATAACATAAGCAATTGGAAACATGGATGTACAGGTGCTCCCTGATTCCCGACTGAAGTTGAATGCATTGTAAACCGAGCAGTCCTATAGGTACTGTGTGTATCACAGAATAGCCTACCTTAAACAGGCTTAAACACTTCCATTAACCAACAGTAGGGCACAATCATTAATGCAAGGCTTATTTTATTATAAAGTGTTGAATGGCTCATGTAAAGTATTGAATAATATATTGAAAATGAAAAACAAATACAAAGTAGGTAGTCCGTAGCACTTCGCCAGACATGCGGGAGCCCTGAATATCGCTCGTCCCGAAATTCAAAATTGAGAACATAGGTTCTGCTGTATGTGTATTTATGTGTATTACTGGATTCCCATAACAAAGTCAGACATTGTAAACTGAACCATAATAATCTGGGGAGCTCCTGTAATGTCTATTACACAGTGACAATGGAAACAAAAGAAAACCATCACAAATATCAACGTTTCCCTTATATGTGCTGCTAAATAACTATGAAAAACCTACAGTGTCTATAGAAAATCGTCATTCCCCTTTGAAATGGTCATTTATTTACTCATTTTGCTTCACATTGTTCAAGGAATGAGAAAAAGACAACAGTTCTGCAATGACGGTTCTAGACCATTTGAAGTGGGGCGACCAGGCTGGGCTCAGTGGTTATGTTAGTGGGGCCAATTACTTTGTACCGAAATGTGCATTGCAGAACATTTAAATTATGCAGTTTATATTTTCAATATATTATGTATACTACATTTACATCATTTAGCAAACGCCCTTATCCAGAGCGACTTACAATCCAGAGCCTTGCTCAGGGACCAAACAGGGGGGCTTTGAACTCTGGACCTTCTGGTCCAAGGTCCAGTACTTTAACCACTAGGAGCCACTAAACATTTTCTTACATTTCCTGCAAACAGATCAATAAATTGCCACCATACAGGACCTTTGCTCTTTTTTATTTATTCAGTCTTTTTCAACTGTATTCTATATTTTTAAACTTTCTTGCAAACAGATCAACATACAGGTTTAAGGCCTCTGCACTCAGCTCAGTATGCACACCCCAATTGCTCGGTCTCACAAAAATGGTGGACTCACAACGATGCAGTACTAACTGGGACTGAAACAGCTACTTTGCACAGTTTCGTATTCAATTTGTGTCACATCAACTGTACCCCCTCCCCAGAACCGCCACTGCAGTTCTGAAAAGTAATAAAAAATGTAAACCTAGAATAAGACACTTTGAAAGTGATCAGTTCCCAAATTTTATACTTCATAGACCCACCTTTTGCTTAAATGACAGCATCAGTATGTTTGGATACCAGCTATGCACCTCGAATTGGGAATATCTGCTCAGTCATCCTCGCAGAATTTTTCATGTTCAGTCAGATTTCATGGTGAGTGCCAGTGGACTTGCCAAATTTAGAATTAGGTCAGGGCTCTGATGAAAAACAACCCCAAACAACACTGGGAACCACCAGGCTTCACAGTAGCTATGGTGCATTTTGTAATCTTCACATTGCAAACCCCACTCGGGATTCGAACTCAGGCCCTCAGGAACTACCAGGAGATGGCCAAGCCACCGGAGCAGCAGATCACCTCACCAATTTGTCTTTTTTACTTAGGGAGTCAGCAAACTATGCAATTTAACCAGGGCGGCCCAAAAGTTTGCATAAGATCGTATGTTTCAGCGTTTGGTCAAACCTTTGGTTTTGTGCGCTAAACTCGTTTCATTCTAATCTGAAAGAAGTTAGCTGTGTGTTTGCTATCGTATGTTAGTTTTCTTGTCTTTCTTGTCAAAGCTTTTTTGTACTGTACGAAGGGAAAAACCGAATCATGTGACAAGAGCACACAATCTGATTGGCTGTTCAGCTGGACAGAACGGTGTCAAATAAGGAGGCTAAAAACGAAACAGACTGAACGTCCCAGGCAGCAAAAGGTTTCTAAATCATCAGGTAACAGCCAGTAAAGAACCTAAAATCACATACACTCTGTGTGCACTGCATAATAACGTCGAATTTAGTAACAGTGTGCTCTTTACTTTAGGCTGGACTACACCTCTGTTGGCTCGGTGAATGCAGAGAGAGGAAACGCAAAGCTAGCCAGCACCACGCTAACCAGTGCATCCAGCCTTGAGCACTTCCTCCACGCTGGAATCAGTTAAATATGGGAAGCCCCAACAGGCCGAGAGTCGGTCCTGGCCTGAAGTCCAGGGGCTTTCCTGCTTTAGGACGGCCTCCCTCCATCCCTCCCTCTGTCTCTCTCTCTCTTCATCCCTTGCTCCCTCTCTTTGCCGCCCCCTTTTCCCCCTGAACCACATGTTGGATCTACAATGCCCTGGTGACCTGCACACTGACGCCAGCCAGTCTTGCCGGAGTAACGATGCACTTCCTTCGCTGCTTCTGAGGCGAGCTCGGATTTTGTGTGTAATCGTTTATTCCGCCCCCCACCTAGGACACACATACATAAACACACATATGCATGCGCACACACACACACACACACAGACGTCTGCACTAATTTAACCCTTACCTCCTGTACAGGTCGAAATGATGCAAGTGTTTTATTGTAATCATTTGGTTTTTTTTATTACAGATGTGTTTGGCTCCTTGGTGACTTTTAATATACCAAAAATTCCTCTTTATTTCCTCTCCAGTTATGTGCTGTATGGGTTCCACACAAACATGCTTACCCGTACAACCTAAAAGTGGACAAATCTTTCCAACAGGGACTTGTAAAAATGGTATTTATTCTGAAATGTATCATGTTCAGCCATTTAAAGCTGAGAAGCTACTAAAAGGGGAACAGTGCACACACTATGGCATTAAAAAAAAAAAATTATTTACTATTTATATTGCAGGTGTGTTTAACTTTAACTTTATATCATTAAAAAGTAAAAATGGTTCTTGTTTATAAACGAAAACAAAATCTGCTTAAAATGATCTGCTTAAAATTATGAGCTGAAGTGCCTTCAAATCAACCCAGTTCCACTAAAAATACTAAACACTGGCTGTAAGGTGGCACTACACCAGTCTAAATGGCACCAATTCGCCATCGGGCATCACACACACGTACTCACTCATGCACACCTAGGGGCAATATAGAGTATATACTCCAACTCGGGGTGTGTTTTGGGAGGACAGGAAACTGACATGGACATGAGGAAAACATGACAAACTCCATACAGACAGTAACAGGAAGCGTGGCACCAGTACCTACTGTGGCACTGTGGGCAATCCTTTTATTCTGAATTTACATTCTCAGTGGGTATGGACAAAATCATATTTCTTAACAACACATTTTGCAAGGTCTAACAATTTAATCAACTTATTCAAGGATGATTGCATTTTTAATGATATGTCGAATTTAAATTTCTTTCCTGAGCTCAAATCCTTGGTGGAGCTTCAGCATGAGGTTTGGGCGTTGCAAACTCTCTAATGGACGAGCTCCCACTTATGCAGGATGTGCATCTGCCTGTGCCCTGCAAATTCCCTGACCCTCACCAGAAAACGTTGGGGTAAAACAGGATGGTGATTTGCAAGTTTTTGTCCAGCATCTTACTCAGATACTTAATTGGTTTAGATCGCGGAATTTGGGAGGCCAAGTCGACAACCTTGATCTCAGTGTCATGCTCCTGTGGTAGGATGCATTGTCCTGCTGAAGACACCACTGGCATTAGGGAAACACAGCTGTTGTAAAGGGCATCACAAATGACATCCACATAAAGGCCCAAGGTTTCCCAGCAGAACACTGCCCAGAGCATCACACTGTCAGTGTTATTCAACTCACCAGTCACTGGTTTTCATATTACAGCTTATATATATATATATACCTTGTGAACCTTTCAGAATTTTCTTTATTTCTGCATATGCACCTAAAACATCATCAGAGTTTTACACAAGTCCTAAAAGTAGATAAAGAGAACCCAGTTAGACAAATCAGACAAAAATATTATTACTTGGTCATTTATTTATTGAATAAAAAATCATCCAATATTACATATTAGTGAGTTGCAAAAGTATGTGACCCTCTAGGATTAGCAGTTCATTTGAAGGTGAAAATTAGAGGCAGGTGTTTTCAAATCAATGGGATGCCAATCAGGTGTGAGTGGGCAACCTGTTTTATTTAAAGAACAGGGATCTATCAAAGTCTGATCTTCACAACACATGTTTTTGTGGAAGTGTATCAAGGAGATTTATGAGGAAGCTCAGAAAGAGAGTTGTTGATGCTCATCAGGCTGGAAAAGGTTACAAAACCATCTCTAAAAGAGTTTGGACTCCCACCAATCCACAGTCAGAAAGAGTTGTGTACAAATGGAGGAAATCCAAGCTAAACTGTTACCCTCCCCAGGAGTGGCCGACCAACAAAGATCACTCCAAGAGCAAGGCGTGTAATAGTTGGCGAGGTCACAAAAGGACCCCAGGGTAACTTCTAAGCAACTGAAGTCCTCTCTCACATTTGGCTAATGTTAATGTTCATGAGTCCACCATCAGAACAGAACACTGAACAACAATGGTGTGCAGGCATGGCAGGGTTCTCCAAAAAAACATTGCTGCTCGTTTGCAGTTGCTAAAGATCATGTGAACGATCCAGAAGGCTATTGGAAGAATGTTTTGTGGACGGATGAAACCAAGATAGAACTTTTTGGTTAAAAAAGAAAAGTGTTATGTTTGGAGAAAAGGAAAGCACTGCATTTCAGCATAAGAACCTTATCCCATCTGTGAAAAAATGGTGGTGGGTAGGATCATGGTTTGGGCCTGTTTTGCTGCATGTGGGCCAGGACGGCTTTTTCCATCATTAATGGAACAAATGAATTCTGAATGATATCAGAGAATTCTAAAGGAAAATGTCAGGACATCTGTCCATGAACTGAATCTCAAAAGAAGGTGGGTCATGCAGCAGGACACCAACGACCCTAAGCACACAAGCCGTTCTACCAAAGAATGGTTAGAGAAGAATAAAGTTCATGTTTTGGAATGGCCAAGTCAAAAGTCCTGTCCTGACCTTAATCCAATGGAAATGTTGTGGAAGGACCTGAAGCAAGCAGCTAATGTGAGGAAACCCACCAACATCCCAGAGCTGAAGCTGTTCTGTACGGAGGAATGGGCTAAAATTCCTCCAAGCCGGTGTGCAGGACTGATCAACAGCTACAGGAAACGTTTAGCTGCAGTTATTGCTGCACAGGGGGGTCACAGCAGATACTGAAAGCAAAGGGTCACATATTTTTGCCACTCACTAATATGTAATATTGGATCATTTTCCTCAATAAACAGGATGGATAAATCAGGCTGTTTCAGATGTCAGTACAATATTGGATTCATTGGCCTTGCACCTGTTATCTGCATCGCCTCTCCACCACGTTCCAAACATGCACTACTTCGAGAAGGCAATGCCGCTGCCCTGGTTGTGATGTAAGGTGGTTGTCTGAGCAGGAATTAAGGGTTCCTTTCAAGTCCTACAAACCTAATGGTATTAACATTTTAATTACAAGGTAGCATCAGGAGAATTGATGGTGACAGGTGAAATGCACACCCTGTAGCTGATAGCAGGCCTGGTGCCTGGTGCATGTAACTATAATCATGTCTTTAGGTGAAGAGACATTATAGAGACATAATATTGAAAACAGCTCTGCGAAATGATTTGAGACTCCATTCAGTGGAGTTTGATGTGGTCGGCTGTACTGAGTCATACGTATCAGACACACTGCACGGACGGGGGAAGGGAAGCCAGGGCGAGCTCAGTTCCCCTCAGTCCGGGGTTCATGTTCTGAGTGGGGTGAAAGAATGCGTGTGTGGGCTGACGGATGATGTAAGGAGAGGTAGGATCGGGACACGTTTGCGGACACGGGACAGTCACGAAAAGTTAAAACAACTCCACCTGTACGGCTTCGGTTTGAGCCGCGAGCGAGAATACAAGCATCGGTTCTGAGAAGCTGTCATGGAGTGTATTGTGTGTCTGTCACTAATGGAGCTGGAATGTCACATTAGTCAAGGAGCACATGTGTCACACACACACACACACACACACACACACACACACACACACACACACACACACACACAGAAAGGGAGAGAGAGCAGGCTAAATGTTTGGATTGATACCACAGCTGAGGTTCCGCCTACGCTGACTGACAATTTTAGGTTAGCGGACCGTTCTCTGGCAGTTCCCATTTTAGGAACTTCCAAGAGCCCTAAAACTTTTCTGGGAACATCCTCACCGCAGCATTTATAAACATTCCTACAGCGTGTATGCATGCTAACATAAACGTCTTCATAACGTTCATTTCTGCCTAACAGGCAACGGACAAGCTTCTCTGAAAGCAAACCACATGCTACACTAAGGTCCATGAGCTCATGAGACGATTCCAGATGAAAGGGTCTTTCTTTGTGGCGTTCAAGTCTTTAGATGATCTGAGCAGCGAGGTTCCTGAACTAAACACGCTCACCACAGAGAATGATTTTGGTGACAGTGTTTAAACACGACAAGACTGACTCACCATGAGCAAGCAGATTGTTCAAAGATGCTGAATGATCCTGGAGAATCCTGCAAACCACGTGCTTACTGCCAAGGCATTGTGGGAAATGTAGTACTGCACCTCTTAGGCTGAAATGACTTTCTCCACGAGGAACTACGTTACCCACAACCCCTGAATAAAACCGAGTAATTAGAAATGTCACTGGAGATATGTGTTTGCAGACATTGAAGTGCAGTTTGGGTGGTAGAATTGTCAGAACAGAGATTTGTTCACTTGTCTTGGTTGCCACTTTTCCTCAAATGTCCCCAAAAGCATGGCTCTGTAAAAAACATACACACATGCAAAAATGATGTAGCAATTAAATATATCAAATAGGTTTTTGTTTCAGGGACATGGATGTCATGACACACAAATTACAAGAAGTGCAAAATCAGCGCAGTGAACTTGTCATTGTGGGTTTTTACAATTTTATGGCATTTATGGAGGATTAAAAAAAATGCATCGTCAGTGAAAAGTGAAGCTCACTGTTGAACTATGGCAGAACCTCACAGGCACTAGGTTAGCAAAATATCAAAATAAATTGTAATTTGGTTGGAGTGTTTTCACAACACTTTAGCAAGATATCTGAGGTCAATGTTGGTATGTCTGATAGTTTTGTCGCAGTCCCACTGACCTCATGGCTTGGATTTGAGGCTCAATAGCTAAGTCCTAGCAGGCCTAGTCTCAATCTTCAACCAGTGTGTCATCAGTGCGCACGGCCTAAAACATTGTTCTTAAGACTTTGACCATTTTTACATGTTATACACTGGAGGAAAGTTATTTTTGCCATGTTAAAACCTTTCCTGCCAAAAACATTACAGAATGTTCTAAAAACATTGTTGCATGCATGGCTTGAGCTAAAATACAGCCTTTCTGTTTCTAGATGGAGCCTCGTTCTTCGTCGGGGAATTGGGGAGAGAGAGAAAAAAAAGGCAAAAAATGTTGCAGGCTAAAATTAGAAGCGTTTTTCCGCTGACTGTGGGATCGACAGCGAGAGCAGGCGCTGAAATCTCTATGGGAGCCCTGCATCCTAAAACCATGCATAAATGTGAGATGACGCCATGCCAGGGTTTTACATTATGGGACGGTGCTGACACATCAAGCCATCTCTCTACAAGGGTTCTCCTCTGGCACCCGGTGCAAGCCAGATTATGCCGAGGATTTAGTGTCGGCGACCTGCACTTTACACTCCACTTTGCACCACACCATTTTTGGTCTCGTCGGCCAAAAAGGAAACTCAGTGAGTTTATGCTGACCTAGTTTAAATGAGGAGGGGGGTTGCTCTCTTTTGCCTTTTCAGTCCCCCTATTATCTCTTATGCGCTCTCTTTTCCTCTCAGCCTCCACAGCTCCGTACAAACCCTAGCCCCTAGACCTTGGGACACAGGAAACGGCTTGTCAGCCGCACATAAACAGGAGTCATTTTGCAGCGCTGATAAAAAGCATCTGGGTGGAGTTGCACAGCCAGCAGAGGCAAAGAGACAGAGAGTAGGTCTTTCCTACTGATCCCCGACTCATCTGTCACAAGTAACAACTACAGAATGGAGATCTGAGGTAAACGTAGGCTACGTGAGGATTAGTCCTGTGCAGCTTCTCATTTAGCCGCTTCACAGGAAGGGCCGTATATTAAAGGCATATAATTTGAGAGCGCACATGATACCAGGCTGGTTTTGCTAATGAATGAGAACAGATCTGACATGAAATGTTCAGCGCTGATCAATAAACCAGGTGCTAAACGCTTTCAGGTGCTAACCGTTCCCTTCAGACCACAAACACTTATCACTTGGGTGATACCTACAGAAGTTGACTTTGTACCTTTAGTTAAAAGAAACGAAGGCCATTTGGTTGGGGGAGTTATGTTAAAAAAACACATGGGATCAATCATTTGTGACCTCCTGCTAATAAAAAGTCTATCTATCTATCTATCTATCTATCTATTTATCTATCTATCTATCTATCTGTCATTTGTTTAATTGGGTTCTCTTCATCTAAATTGAGGTTGTGTGTGAAACATGCTGTTGTCGCTCATATTTATGGAGAAATACAGGCAATTCTAAAGGGTTCACAAACTTTCAAGCCCCACAGTAACCATAGATAGGCAGTAAGCAGGCAGTCGGCTGCATGTTTGAACGCTGACGTTCTGCATCTTTTGTCTAGAGCTGTGGCTAGAGCTGAGTCACTGACAAAGATCAGGGCTGAGCCAGAAGGGGTTTAGTTTGAGTTACTGTCAGAGATCTGGACAATGTTTAGGCTACATACAGATGTATCAGATCTATTCTAGCTATTCGTCTATATTTTTATTCATCATAACTTTTTATTCGAGGTCAATTCCAGTCCAAGCATCTAGCCTGCTATTGTTAGATATAGAGAGCTCTGGTTGTCCTGAGATTTGAAGTCATAACTTTCTAGTGAGGATGGCATGGTGGTACATTGGTCAGCTCTGTTGCCTCACAGCTACAATGATCGAGGTTTGATTCCCAGCATGGCCAAACCGTGGAGTTTGCATGTTCTCCCCATTTCTATGTGAGTTCTCTGCAGGTATTCTGGATTCTTTCCACATTCTAAAACATGTATTAGGTCAACTGGCATATCTAAAATGTGTCCCTGAGTGAGTGACTGTATATGGTTGAAACACAATATATTAATATCAAAAATACAGCAGCCCCCGTTGCTCTGCAAATGATATGATCCAAGTGATGGCTTAATAGCTCACAGACTAAGCATTAATGGAAGTTTTGTCAGATTTTTTGGTGTCTTTCCAGTCACAGTGCTTCCCCTACCGAAAAAGGTCAGTGTTCTTTCTTCACAGGTGTGGGTCAGACAGTGCAGAGTTATGCTAAAATGTATAGTTATTTTTGTTTATTCGTTTTGGTTAAAAAAAAAATGGTGAAAGTGCTGGTTTCATCGGGACCCCTGAAGCTCTGATCCTAAAATCACCACTGGTTTGTGATGGGATGTTGGACTGCTCTTCGACAAAAATCTGCAGGTTCTTTGAGGGACTTCGAGTGCTACTTCAGAGTCTGTGCTCCAGAACTTTCCATAAAGCTTCAGTAATTAAATCTGGTGATTGGGTAGATGCCATGGAGAGCATTTGAATTCTTACTGGTGTGGTGAGACTGTATTACTGTTTTCTGTTGCTCGGGGCTGTAGGGTTTTGTTTCTTCACACCAAGTTCTGCGTCTTCACACATTGGCCTTTGATACAGAAGGTTCCCGAATGGCGGCGCAGTAATGAATTCCAGCTTTGTCAAGCTCATGACAGACAGTTTTTTTCGAGACTAGCTTATAAGGGCATGCATTTAATTTTGTGGTTATTTCTGGGGCTTATATGCAACTATCCTGTAAAGAATCCCTGTCAGGGAACTTCCACAGCCAATGTTCTTCTCTGGAGATGCTGTAGAGAGATACATTTTGAGATGTTCTCCAGTTTTATTGAGTGATGCACCTGTACTAACTTTTTCAAATATTGCATGATGTGGTTGGACCCTGGTATGCACCACAGGGACCTCTTTATTTTCCCCAGTGGTGGGGATTGAACCAGAGAGGCTCGACATTGGGAACTAATGCTCCTACCGACCGAGCCACTCTGGATCAGTGTTAAGGAGCTGCGTTATGAGGGTTGCTGGCAACCGAAAGCTCAGTGAGGCTCCCTGGCACCGCGAAGTCCAGGCAAATGGTTTCCTGGCACGAAAAGATCGTGGGATTGCTGGCGCCACAGAAGGGCAGGTTGATGTCGCCGAGGAACATGGTGTTTCTACTTAACCTCATCTCAGTGTTTGATTTACTGGAATAACTTTTAGTCAGTCTTAGTGCATTCTCTTTTTTCTCAGTTCCTTAAAGTTTCCGCACCCTCAGCTGTACTGAACCCTGAACGTACAGCAGCTAAACAGCACTCCATTAGTACACTCCATTTTGACACACTTTATAACAAGCAAGTCATCCCTCTCCGTCCTAACACACTGCAGCATACTGTCTGGGGTCCTCGATGAGCTAATAGATTGTGCATGATGTCCTCGAGCTGTTTGGAACCGGAGAGAGGAATGATGAAACACATGAGCAGAGGAAGACACATGTGAGGGCTGGGGGTAGGGGTGGAGGGTGAGAGAGGAGGGAGGGAAAGGGGGAATGGTGGAAGAACAAGCGTCATACTTGTGGCTTTTGTTCCATCTGTGTTGATGATGGGTTTGTGTTTCACCATGTGGGGGGCTTTGACTCAGGGAGAGACAGGAAAAGTGTGTGAGATTTCGATGCAAAGTGATTGCAGCATGAAATTCTTCTCACAGTCTTATCTTAAATAAGTATATTTTTTTACTGACACACGCATTACTAACAGTCACAACTGTAGACACAGACTGGTGTTGGAGATCCATTTTGGTGCAGTTAACATCTGAGCTGTGACAAATCTAATATCTGTATGAATGCAGTCGATTCAGAATCAGGATGGTGGAGGCTATTCTGATGAGGGACACCTCACATGACATGAGCAGATTGCCCAACCTCAATTACAACCCATGTGATGGTCCCCATCCCTTGAGACTTGGGAATCTATCTGGAAACAGGAGGAAATCCAGTAAATAACACACAAAGAATGGAAACTGTACGGAGAATAAGAACTGAAACAGCGCATTTATGTTTAGTTATTTAGCTAACGCCCTTATTCAAATTATACAATCTTACAGTCCAAGTAATTGTCGGTTAATGGCCTTGGCAGAGGTTGGATTTGAACCCTGGGCCTTCTTAGACTGGATTCTACGAAGATGTCTTAATAAAATCTTCTTAAATGTATGTTTCTTACTTCATTCACAAGAAAAAAGTTACAAAAACTGTTATATTTCAAATAACGTCTTAAGAATTATCTTATACAGTAAGTGGTATTTTTGAAAACATTCTGTTCTTAAATTTTCTTAACCTTACTTGTCTTAGGCTGTAAGAGCTGACTTTTGCCACTCACTAATATGTAATACTGGATCATTTCACTCAATAAATAAATGACCAAGTATAATATTTTTGTCTCATTTGTTTAACTGGGTTCTCTTTATCTACTTTTAGGACTTGTGTGAAAATCTGATGATGTTTTAGGTCATAAGGTCATATTCAAAAGGGTTCACAAACTTTCAAGCACCACTATAGCTTGGATTGTGAGGCTGTAACAGATGTACAGTATACTGGGCAAAAGTCTTAGGCCAGCATTAGATTGGATTTGTCACTCCATAATCCTCTTTTCCACTGAACTTCATTCCAGTCTTTGTGAGCTGTAGCATATCTTACCTTTTCCCCCTGTTCTCCTTCGAAAAAGTGGTTTCTTGGCTGCTACCCTTCCAAAAAGACCATTCCTGATCAAGCTTCTCCAGACTGTAAAAGGGTCAACTTGGCTTCCCAATGAAGCTCCTACATGCTAAGCACCTTATCACAATAAACGTTTCCCAGAACCTAAATCACTAAGCCACCTCTAAGCTACCTAATGACAATTGAGAGTAGCCAAACAAAGGAGAGGTTTCCACTCAGAATATCTTCCCAGATTTGGGTTTGATTCACGCCCAGTGGAGTTTAGTGAGCCTAGATGTGAATGAACCATTGACTATTGCCATGTGATGGACTGGCACCTTATCGCTCTGCCTCCGGTTCCCTCGCCAGGATAAAGCTTAATGTAGAGAAATTCATTGTAATACATTTAACTCCCTAAGCCCTTGGATGTACATGGGGGTGTGTCAGGAATTGTTGATTCTGCACAGCTCTGGGTAAATCCAAGCCTCCAGGTAAGTCCCTGAGTGGAGTTTGGCATGTGCTTCCTGAGTCTGTGTGGGTTACCTTTGGGTATTCTGGATTTCACCCACCTCCTGAAACATGCTATTAGGTGGATTGACTGCCCTTAGGCGCCCCTAGGTGTGAATGAGTGCGCAGCTCTACAGGAGGGGGACCGATCCATCCCCGGTGGAGTTTGGCGTGACCCTAGTTGCCCTGTTCAGTCTTTCGGCGACCCCCTTCCCTGTTCGGCGTTTCACTAGGAGGCTTATTAAAGATGAATGCATGAAAGATATCATGCTGAGAAAAAAGGTAGCGTGATCAGTTCTTAAGCCCTGTTGCCGTAACATAACTTTCTTCAAGAGTCGCACACCAGCGAGGCGCCCGGAGCTACTTAAAGAGCGAGTCTTGACACAGCCGGAGGAGAAAAGAATAGCAGGGAGATGCGAGCAAGGTGGTAATTAGCAGGGTTAATGAGGATAAGGGAGATTTTACACTGAGGTGGAGAGGCAGGTGGGGTGCGGGGTGATTGTTGTTTTTCTCAGGATCTCTGAGGTTTAGGGTGTGTTCGCTCTGTGTGTGGTGCACCTGCTGAAAGAGAGAGGGATCACCTGCTCTCTCTCTCTCTCTCTCTCTCTCTCTCTCTCTGCCTTGCTCGCTCAGGTATTCGAGCCCTCAGGAGTCGCTGGACGCGCCGCGAAGCGCAAGGTGCACTTTTGTTCCCCTGTCAGGACTTGCCAAGGCCTAAAGCTGCTTCTTGGATCTATTGTTCCTCTGCATTCCTTTTCTGTGAGAAACAGAGAGATGACTATACGTACGGTTCCGAAACGAGTGTATTTTATACTTTTAAAGAAGAACGCTATGCGCAAGATTAAAAGTTATCTCGACATTTATCATTCTGTTGTTTAACTTCAGGCTTGCTTTTGGTTTGTATTCGTTACGCAGTTTGGAAGTCCACGTTATGCTTATGTTTTGTTGTAACAAAACACTCCTGATTCATGATCATCCTCCACCACCCTTCTTAGTTGGGATGAGATTTGTCCTAGATTTGTTCCATGTTGCCTTTTTTCATGGTGTATTTCTTACAAAAGTTCTTGTTCATAGGAAGCTGTCTGTGGAGTTTGTCTGTTCTCCCTGTGTGTGTAACAATAATAATGAATTTTATTTAATAAGTGCCTATCTAGTCACCCAAGGACACTGTACAATAAATACAGAGAGTGAAAATACATACTCAACCTGCAGCATAGATGGACATAAATAACAACAGCATAACAAAATCATAACTCTGGTTCAATATCTCATGTACTCATCCCTCATAAGAGAGCTTAGTCCACAACTTCGGACCAGGAGACAGTGTCTTAAGAAAGAAAATCTTCTTAAATATGTGTTTTTCTTAACTTCATTCTTAAGAAAAAAGTCAATAAAATTGTCTTCTTCAAATAACTTCTTAAGAATTATCTTATTTTTTCTTAACTCTTTTCTTATGAACAATTCTAAGAACGAGTGGTATTCTTGAAAACATTACGTTCTTAAATCTTTCCTTAACCTTACAAAAGTTGCACAAACAGCTGTACGAGTTGACATGGTAAACATCAACATTTACCAAACTTTAAACAGTATTTTCAATTCAAAAAATTAAAAGCCTTTTGAGTGAATTTTTGTGTTTCTGCCATCCCCCCACAAATCTTATGGTTATTTTCCAAGGAGGATTTTTTTTTCTTGTTAAGATTTTTTCGAGAATTGCATTTAATAACATTCTTATGAACTTCTTAGTGTTTGTCTAAAGAACCTTCGCAAAGTTTTTTTCTAAAAAAAAAAAAGAAGCTTTTGTGAATCCGGCCACAGGAGTTCTCAAATATTATCTTAAGATAATATTCATTGTTTTGTCACGTAGGCTACGTTGCATTTTACAGCGTACAATACACAGCACGAGACACATTCCTAATTTGTATTTGACTTTATTTTTGTTATTTAGTTAAATCCACTCAGAGGAAAAACATTAAATCAAGCATTCAAACTAATTTTAGCAAACAAGACAGAGAGGTGATGGTGAAATGACTAAACTATTTAAAATTTGTTCAATTTAAATACTTCCCTTGTCAGCTCTTATGGCCTAGGACAAGTATGAGGCTTAAGGTTAAGAAAACATTTAAGAACATAATGTTTTCAGGAATATCACTTGTTTCAATTCCTTTTCAATTCCTACCACTTGTTCTTAGAATTGTTCTTACAAAAAGAAGTTACTTGAGGAATTGAAACTGTTTTCTTAAGAAAAACACGCATTTAAGAAGATTTTCTTTTTTAAGACACTTTCGTGAATCCGGTCCCAGCAACACTTAAAGCATTATCATCAAAATGACGCAACTTAGCATTGGGAACGCAGATCAGGAGCGAGTCAGAGGAATGGAGAGTGTGATCTGGTGAGTATAACTGGAAGAGATTACCAAGATAAGATGGAGCAACGCCACGCAGAGATTTAAAAATCAGGACAAACAGTTTATATTTTACATGATACTGGAATGGGAGCCAATACAAAGTGTGAGGCTCCTGTGGGATTATTCGCCCACACGGCCAACCCTGCACCCTCTTTCTCTGTGATAGGCACTGGACCTCCAGAACCCTCCAAGGGGTGTTAAAAGAGAAATTAAAGAAATAATATATGTATATACTGTGGAAGCAGGGATTATACAGAGGGTATGCTTTGGGTTTCGCATCCGGACAGCATAAGGAGCACATATTGTAGACACACACACACACACACACACACACACACACACACACACACACACACACACACACACTTATCCCCTTGCCTTGTTCTGTCTTGTCCTTAAGAGAAGCCATGGTGTGTGATTGCACCTGCTTGAAATCTATCCCTCAGGCTCTTATCTCCTCATCAAATGCCCTGTGTGTGTGTGTGTGTGTGTGTGTGTGTGTGTGCACGCACATGGATGACGTGTCCCCTTACCAGCACTTATGTCAATATATCACATTCCTCCTCCCAAACCCGCACCTCCACTCACCCTTTGATATAACTGGCATATCATACTACACACACCGTGTCTAATACACACGTCCTCGTTTCAGGTCGACACGGTTTTAAGCAAACCTGAATTCAGCAATTAAAATTTCAGTAACTGGTTTTGAAATAAACCAAACATTTGCCTCAATAAATCATCAGTCTGCCCACGAGATACTCAGCTCCAGTCTCGGTGCCTTTAATTGCGTGCCAGTTTATTTCAGCTAGCGACGCTTTTAAGCTTTCTTTGATTCTGTGTCTCTACGTACAGATTCAAATATAATCAGATCTAATAATCACACACTCTTTGACAACACTGTAGAAAACAGCATAGCAGTCATTACAATAAACCCACAGTGTGTCTTACATGTGCTGAACCTGAGATATTTCGTTTTTTTCTGGTCAACTTCATTTCAGTTGTTAATAAACATCCATTCCTGCAACACATTCCAAAAGAAGTTGGAATGTGTCAATTTAGGGCTGAAAATGAGGTAAAAAACTAAATAATTACGTGTTTTCAAACAGGTGATTGTAATCATGATTTGGTATAAAAGCAGTATCCACAAAAAGCTGAATCTATGAGGAGTAAAGATGGGCAGATGGTCTCCAGTTTATCAACAAATGTGTGAGAAAATGATTAAATGGCACTCAGACGGCACTGCATCAAGATCCATCATTCATCAGTAGCTGATTCTCCAAGTTTAAGCACTGGAGCCGCCATGACCATGACCAGGAACAAGCTAGGTTGAAACATGAAAAAAATGTGATGATAATATCACGCTATTTCAGTTTTCATTTAATATGGATATCAATATTCTTGAGTTTGGGCAGAAACCTGATACTGGCATTGTTCTAGTAACTGAGCGACTTTCTCTTTTGTTCCCGGCATTAGGCAGACGCCCTTATCCAGAGCGACTTACACTTGAGCTGTGCTGTTAAACTTTAAGTGACAGCTTGACAGATCCAGGGTTTGAACCTTCTGATTAGTAATCCCCAATCACCACTGTCGAACACAGCAGAAAGCAGTAGCTTTTCATAACAGGACAATGCATGTTTCTGTAGGTGAGGGTCACCACACCACATAACCACCACACAGAGGGGCAATTACAGCAGCCAGTTCTCTTAGAGTTATGTATTTAGGAGGCAAAATGAAACCCAGATTTACAGAAGAACCACATGGACAGCCAAAGGCAAGGCTCAAACCCTGAGTCCCTGAAGCCGTGGCTCACCAGCTCTGACTACTGCTTTCAATCCATAGAAAATACTCTCTATAAACTGAGATCAGATCCTGAATAAACATTTTAGGCTCATTAACAAAAAAACAGAACTGGAATATATATAGGTGGGTAATAAACCAAGTGAGTGCTCTGATTGGTTAGGACTTCAGGAAGGTCTAAGAAGGCTTTACAGGTCAGTTTAAGTGTTAACCTAATAGGAAATTTGATTATTACTAGTTAAGAAAGAGAAAAAATGACTCAAGGACATCTCAATCTAGATATAAGTGTCAGAAACAAGACGGGGATATATCTCAGCAGAGAAAGCACTACTTCTAGAGATTCAGTCTGATCACAAACGTTATGGTGCTTTTGATGATATCATTTTGATGCATATTAACTCTGTTTAAAGCAGAATGTGAATGACAGAAGAACTGGTTTGTTTGTTGGTTTAAAACTGTTAACCGATCATTAAATGAGTTTGGATTGTCTTGATATTGTAAGTGAAAAAGGTTTATTTCTGGTTCTAATTCGATGCTTGATGAGGCTTTTGTTATTTTGGGTTCTTGATGCAGGAATAGCGAGGGCTCAGACATTTGTTTTGAGTGTGTGTGATGATTTTTATGTGAATTCACTATTTAAAAAAAAAGCGTAACCACTGATTATGTTTAACACACAGTGGCTATTTTATGTTAATGTGCCCACTGATTGATTTATCCATTTAGCTCTTTTTAGTCCTAGCTCTGAAAGTCACAGTTTGACACTGCAGTATACAATAGGCCAACTCTGTACCCCTATCACTTACTGTCACGCAAACCTCCTGTTTACCTCCTGCCTTATTTCCTGCTTCTTGTTTTGTTTTCTAGTTCCTGGTTTTCACAGTCCCTGTTTTATGTCTTCCTACAGCAGCAGCTCTTCCTCACCACTTCCCTGATCCCTGTTTGCACCTGACCCCCGTCACTGGTCTCATTATTCTGTTCAGCTTTCTTGTTTCTAGTACTTGTTTTTGTTTTTCCCTCTGTTCTCTTTTCTGTATGTCTATATTCAAATTCAAGCATAAACTTTAAAACCATAAACCATCGGTTCTCGGTAGTTGATAAGTTGGATGTGAGAGAAATGTTCAGGGGTAAAGACCTGAGCCACTTTAACAAGGGACAAATCATTATGGCCACACGACTGGGTCGGTACATCTCCTAAACAACAAGGATTGTGGGATGAGTACTGCACCAACGGACAGTGGTCTGAGCAGAGACAAAAGACTAACCGACGACAGGCTACTGGTGCCCAAATCCTATCCAATCCCGTCTGATCCAAATGGACAGAAGAGCTACTGTGCTACAAATTAAAGAAATATTTAATGCTGCTTACTAGAGGAATGTGTCACAACACACAGTGCAGCGCCTCCTGCTGATTACGGAGCTGCATAGTCATAGACCGGTCCTAACATATTAACCCCTGTCCACCATTGAAAGCGGTTACAATGGTCATGTGAGTGTCAGAACTGGACCTCGGAGCAGATTAAGAAAGTGGACGGTTGGGTATGAGGTCACCGCTTACCTGGGGAAGTGATGGCACCAGGATGCCCTCTGGGGAGAAAACGAGCCGGTGGAGGACCAACTGGTTTTAATGTATTGTCTTAAACACACATAAACCAGGACACTCTGATATACATACAGTACTGTGCAAAAGTCTTAGGCCCCCATTAGATTAGATATGCCATACTTTTAACAATGGTTTAATGGCCATATATAATTATTCCTCAGTCTCTTTATTAGAATACAACCAGTAACTACAAACATGTGGTAGCCTAGCGGTTAAGGTACTGCACCATGGACCGGAAGGTCCAGGGTTCAAAACCCCCCTCTGTCAAGCCGCCACTGTTGGGTCCTTGACCCAGAATTGCTTGGATTGTAAGACTGTATCAACTGTAAGTCGCTCTGCTTGAATTTGAACGAGGTTTTAAAGCACTGGAAAAAGTGTTAAGCATTTAGTGTGATGATCTCTTACACTTGAACGATAGCAGGATCTGACAGCTTCGTTGGGATGCCAAGTTGACCCTTCTACAGCCCGAAGAAGCTTGGTCTTTTTGGAAGTGTAGCAGCCAAGAAACCACTACTTCAAAAGGGGAACAGGGTGAAAAGGCTAGGATATGCTAAAGCTCACAAAAGTTGGAATGAAAATCAGTGGAGAAGAGGATTATGGAGTGACGAATCCAAGTTTGAAATTTTTGGGTCCAGTCCTCAACAATATGTTATATATGGTCATTATACCATTGCTAAAACAACAAATCTAATGGTGGCCTAAGACTTTTGCATAATACTGTAATACTGATTTATTTAGGAACATCATTGCATGAATAATTCTGGATGAAATCGAGGTGTGTGTGTGTGTGTGTGTGTGTGTGTGTACGTCTCTGTAGCAGCACAGAAGGCCGAGCCAGGTGGAGGGTGTGAGGACAGAAGGTGCCTTCGCCCTGAAGGAGCACTCAGGTGAACACACACACCTGTTCAGCAGCTCACAGCACAGATTCTAGTTACACTGAATAGAGACGCAAAAGGGTTACTCTCTCTCTCTCTCTCTCTCTCTCTTTCTCTCTCACACACACACACACACACACACACACACAATACTGTCATCACCATCAGTACACTTGGTATATTCATAACTACCTGCACACACATTGAAAGACAACCCTGTCATTATAATAACCTGTGCATTTCAGGCCTTGTTGCATTTTATCACAAGCACCCTTCACACACACACACACACACACACACACACACACACACACACACACACACACACACACACACACACACAGAGAGAGAACAAAATCACTGAGCTGTGATGGAGAACGAACAGCTTGGTGTGTCCGTGCCGTGTGTGTACAGCTGTTAGTGTGTAACTCTAGCTTCTGCCCACCTGAGAGTGTAGAGACAAAATAATAACACTCTCACACACTCTACACACACTGCTCTATGTGTATCTTTTACACCTCAGCTCTGCACTGTACTGAGCACAGTGCACCACCATAATAATATCTGCTCGCTCCGGCGGTGGTCCCTGTCCATTGTGCAGAGTCGCAGATGTGCTGCAGTGAGTAATTGTTTATCTTTAAAGGGTAACAACATGTTAGGGGTATTTACAAAGCGGCATCTCGGGGGCACGCAGTTGAAACTGTGAGTGTGATGAATGTGCAGGGGAATGAGGCAGGGTTTAAAAGCCGTATGTAAGTGTCTAAATCCGCTCAGACATATGGAGACTTTCTTCCCCGGGGAAAAGAGCAACAAACATGCACATGTGCCACGAACGGGCATCTGTGTGTGTGCATGAGTGTGTGAAGTTTAAATATCAGTGTGAGGACCACATGTCAACAGAAAGATTGAAAAAAAAAATGGAAAAGCTCAACGCGTCCAAAGATTTGCTTTCGGTTACTGAGGTTAAGTTTAGGGTTGCATTTGTTACATTAATGTTATGACAATGGATAGGAAGAAAGACAAGTGTGTGTGTGTGCGTGTGTGTGTGTGTGTGTGTGTGAGAGTGTGTGTGTGTCTGTGTGTGAGTGGGTGTGGGTGTGTTCACAGCAGGCAAGTGCATGTGCTTCCATAAGTATCCGCTTGTGCGTCAACGAGCAAGTGCACGGACTTCCATAAAGAGTAAAAGCTGTGTGTGTGTGTGTGTGTGTGTGTGTGTGTGTGTGGGAGTGCCTTCACTCAGCGTGTGTATCCCCCAACACACTGTGTATCTCTCTTTCCTTTATTGTCCAACACAAACTATGAGAAAGAGCACCATGACGTTGAAGTAACAAAATAGCTATTACAAATGTTCTATTACCTTAATTGTTAAATCAGCTATAATGAGATATATCACATTTCAAAGATAGAGTATCAGAGGGGTCAAGTAGCCCAAACTGCTGGTGTATCAGTCAGAAAAACTGAATAAATGGTTGAAGATTTCAACAGGAATCATCATAGACCGAACATGGCAGCATAGATCAAACACAGACAAACAGCATTCGTTAAAACTAATAGTTCAACAAGCCATTACTCACTGATAGATGCTCACTGTACAGACATTGTGCCAAAAGCCTACGCAAAAATTAAGCACAGAATTAAATGACCCCCTCTATGACTTCTATATGATGGTGTATTGCTACCCCACGATACACTTATGTAGGTATTCATGGCTTCTGCAGTTTTTGCAATGGAGCAGTTGATTGAATTCATCAAATTTTACGTTGTGCATGAAGTGAAATCTTAGTATCACTGAGCAACATAAATGGTATTTCATTAGGATTCACAAACTAGGATTCGAACCTCATAGACACTGCGTTATTCCCAACGGAGCATCTTGAACAACACCGGTGTTGCCAGATCTCGCGAAACAAAACAACAACCAAGTTCTATGCAAGTCTATATATTAATTGCATTTAATATAAAATACTGTAACTTGTATTTTTAAACGTTTAACTCTTTAAAACGTTAAAACCAAACGACCAACAAAAATAAGACATGAATAACAGAAAATGAAAGTAAAGACGTTTCATACTAACTGGCCAAGGCATTTTATCAGTGATAGCCTACTAGGTCTTTGACTTGAAATCTATATTAATGTATGGAAATGTATGGAAACAAACATGTTTGAAAACATAATTATGCTGTTTTAACGACATACTTTTAACATTATAGCGAGATACTTTCTCAAAAAAACAACATGCTGAAGGATTTATTTATCGTTCTGTATGGCAGCGGTGGGCCACCATACTTCTATGCTGCGTAAACGTTATGTTTACTCAAAATTACGAATTCAAATTCTACACACGTTTTTTATTCATTAAACCGACATGACCCTTTATCAGGGGCATCATCAGACCCACTTTCCTGGGGCACTTCCTCAGTGAAATGTTGCTATGCCCCACTAAAATCACAGCGGTAAAAAGTCACTTCTGTCCTGGATTGCTGAGCAAGACTACAAGACACCACACAAATTCACTACAGGCACTACATTTCCCATAATGCCTCAGCATCGTTCTGAAAGCTCATAACGTCCAAGCATCTTTCCAGATGGTTGTCAGAGCCGGTCTCTTTCGGTTTTTGGAGTAACGGACATCTGCAATTATTAAAAAGAAAGTCAGGTACACTGCAGACAAAGTGATGATAGCTCAGAGCTCGATGCTTTGGCTACTGATAACCGTATAATCGTTTATAAATCAGGGCTGTTGTATATATGAACTGCGTTTCCGTAAATTCAAAACTTCAGTGGGTAGAGCTTCACAGAGCTGCATCAAATTCCATTGAATAAATCCACGTCAATCCATGTAAGAACTAAAATGTTTGTAGGGAGCTTAATTATGAAAGACTGTACAGTACAGTGCAGGATTCACAATTAAATTAATTTACATCATTATTTATTTTTAGTTTATTTGCACAATTAAAAATACACAAAACAAGGACATTGTGATATACATTGCAGGGAGAGGCGAAAAACCAGTTTGGTTCTTTTTTTGTGTTTTTAATTACTTATCCTGTGGCTAAGTAATTATAAAATTCCACAATGTTATAGAAAACATAAACTAACATACGAAATATAATAACAAGATAGAAAAATATCAATAACCTGAATAATATCAACATTCGACCATATAGTTTCAGTTTCTGTGCTGTGCCATATAGCGTACGACCAAAATAAGAGTTTGGTTGGAGCTTAAGTATCCCTCTAACCAACAAACTGTGCTGCCAACTGTAAAGTACAGTGCAGGATCCATAACAGCTCTCTAATTTAAATCATTATGTCCAGTGATCGCTCTCATATAACCGCCGACATAATGAATATGAGGCGAAAACACACAGCCCACAGCCGAACTGCTAAAGTCAAGAACAGTTTGAGCCTCCAGAATCACCAGCCTTAAACTCAGTGAACCTCTCTGGAGCTCCGTCATCCCTCCAAGAACTGGACGGCTTTCTTCTCGAAGAAAAGTTCATCATCCCAACGTGAACCAGTCAGAAGCGATTAAGGTAGGTCACTCTGAAGGCTTCAAACCTTCACAAACCCTTCTTTGCAACCGAATAATAAATGAATAACCTGGACAAGCAGCCCAGTTTCACCGGGTTTGAGAGCCAAACGCATGATGTAACACACAGCGTGAAAATAATAACCACGAAGGATTTAACAAGTGTTATTTCTGGCTTTAAGGACACACTTTACAAGTTACACACAGCACCAACATCACAGGCAAGGATTACGTTTACATTATATCTCTGTCTCACTTTACTAGCATTGACCGGTTTTTCCAAAGTAGAGCCTTTATTTTTAGATACACAACCTTCATGCATTCACTAAACATGCATCTGATTTATCTATCTTTTTTATTTTTTATTTTACCTTTATTTAACCAGGGTAATCACATTGAGATTAAAAATCTATTTTCAAGAAGGCAGTACTCAAAACTATCAACAAAGAAACAACACCACCACAACCAACAAAACCAAATTAAAATCAAAACCAAATAAAAAACAAGAAGAAACTAAATGCAGTTCTTTGACAATCTTAAAATCCCTCAAGGAAATACATTTCTGTTTTTGCAGATCATTCCATGCAGATGGAGCAGTATACCCAAAAGCTGCCCTGCCATATTCAGACAGTATCGGAACGTCCAGCTGAATATAACTATTAGGACATAACTTATAGCAAGACTTATTTATTAATGTGAATGCAGACAAATATGAAGGAATATGAAGGGCAGCACAAATGCAGTTTGGACACAACAGCAGAGGACGGGAGTAGATAATTCCCCCGTCCATTCAAAGTGCTTTGCATACTTAAAATACAAATAACAATAGATTTAAAAGAGAAGAAATGAATTGGAATACAGGTGCAAAAATAACATACGCAAGTTATCTGCTATGGTCGTTTATCTACTAAACCCGACAAAACCAAACCCTTCTTTTTGCAGATTACAGGGACTCAATCTCCAACGCAGTTTCCCAAAATCAAGTGTAACATCAAGTATAGGCAAGTGAAATTAATTTTATACATGTCTAATGTTGCTACTGCTGCTACATTTTGTTCCTAAATAAACCATAAAAAGAAATATTGTTTGACATTTTTGTACATTTCAGATTTGTTTGTAGATTTGATTCTTAAAAGTGATGTACATTTTCCAGGAAGAAAGAAGTAAATTAATTCCACTACAGTTTTAGTTAAGTAATGAGTAATCAGTAATGGATTACTTTTTGTGACTAACATGACTGTGACTGATGTTGGACAATTAACCCTGACTTACAGTAAGTAGTCAGTTCATCTCAGAGTCGTGATGGAGATGAGATCAGTGCTCTGCCAGCCAAATTCAGCAAAGTTGGCAAAACATTTCTTAATTAACTTTGTTGAAGAGGGTAGGACAAAAAGTTGGACCAACCTATGAATGTGTCATACTGAGAATCAGGTGTTTAATACAACCCATTATACTGAAACTGCTTATCTAAGGATCATAGAGTGTGTACATACTTTTGGCTCTATAGTCTCAGTTTCCGAGTTTCCAGTTTCCCCATGTTGCACCATATAGCGTATTTCCAAAATAAAAAAAGCTAAAGTTTGGTTACTTTAGCTGAACGTAGGCTAAAGTTTGAGTGAAAGTTTGCTTTCTTTGCGGTCTCCTAAAGATGTTTCCTGAAAGTAAACTTCAATATTTTTCATGTCACACTTTTTTATGGCCCAGCTTTCACATCTGTAACGAACCACATAAAGACCATCACCTGGATTAATCGGAGCGTTGTTTGTAGAGACACGTCACCACATTTGAAATATTTATTCAAGCCTCTTCATCCTGTTTTTGCCAACAGCCAATCTGTTTCTTGACCGCAGGATCCTTTGTTGTTTAATTAGTCCAGAAATAGCAATAACTGTTCATCGTTTGTACATCTTTATCATCAGCGCTGCAGTCAGTGATCTTTTCATAACGTTTGTTTACTTCATACTGAGCTGAACTCTCATTACGAGAACTATGCTCTCTTTGACTGCACTGTCTGAGCATGCTGACTTGCAATGTTTATGAGTGGACTTACTTTTTATTCCTGTATTAAACTGCACCATTCACAGTCCAGACTTTGAAAGGGTGATGTGGGCTGCGTCCCAATCTGCATCCGAACTAAATAGGATGTCCAAATATTGTAGTGAAACACAAACGATGCATTGATGCCATATACTAGGTAATATGGCATAACAAATAGTATACTAGAATTTTTTCTTATTATTATTATTACAACCCCAAATCAGTAAGTCCATGCATTTCAAAACGTATTGGGCAAAATATAACTTACTTGGCATGTGCAATAGTTTGGGAACCCTTCCAGGTGAAGGTTATAGGATAGAAAATGAACAAACCCTGTGAAACCTGTGCTTCATACGATTATTTTGAAGGTGTATTGACACTGGAGATTGTAAGTAACCTGGCCATGGAAAAGGATTGCTAACGGACTATGGCTGTGCAGATTTCTTGGGTTTCGGACATGGCAGTGATGTGGTACTGGGTGTGGTGCTGGAACAGTGGTATCAGGTGCAGCACGGAGATTTAAACACCTGACTGTTTTGCTATTTAATAATGATCCATTAAATCCAAACATTTCAGCCAAAAGAGGGGCTGTGGAGAGACCAGCGGGAGATAAACACACACTGTGCATGGAAGTGCCACCAGCAAGACAGGTGTGTATGATAACGTGTACGGTATGTACACAGTAACACTGCTGCACCTGATACACTCATGATACACGCGTACCAGCGTCTCACAAACACACTCTACAATTTATCCTATTTAAACCAAACTATTAAGAACCCCTTACAGCGTAATGCACGACCCCAACAACTGTTCTCCATTATCTCGGAATAAGGGTCTCTCCAATGTAATTAATTTGAAAATGGGCTCAATACAAAATTGGCTGTAAGGAGAGAAAAAGTGATTTTTTTATTTAACATTGCTGAGATGCCAACTGGCTCCGTCTGTCTGCGCCTCTCTTTCCCTCTCCGCGTTAAAGCCACACACTGAAGTCATTACTCTCTGGCTTGTTTTTTCAGGGTTTCAAACCTCCAGGAAAAACGGCCCTCCTGCAGAGGGAACTGAGAGAATTCCCACACACTCCTCCACACACACACACACACACACACACACACACACGGAACCGGCACCACTCCAGAGACCCCTGCCGCCACCACATAAGACTTTCCAGATGTGCTTACATCCGTCCCTGTACAGAGAGATGCCACCAAACACACACACACACACACACACACACACACACACACACACGTTCTCATGTTGAGGGTAATCTGTCACAATACTGACAGTGTCATGTTAACAACGCATCCATTCTCTGTGTGCGTTTGCACCGCAGTGCGTCCTTTCAGGAACAATACGTACTGATTAAAGATCTGCTGGAATACATTATAAAATATCACTTTTGTACATTATTGTCATCCAAGAAACATGTTACTGCGAATCAGGTCTTCTCATGTCCGATTGTTCCCTGAAGTAAAAACGAAATAGTCACTTCTGACCTCAAATGTAGCAATTTTAAACACTTTATGGTCGCTTGAGACAATAAACGATTACATTTAAAGTAATTACATTTAATGCTCAAATTGCTGGAGTTTGAGCCTACAATTACCAATCTGTTAATCAGACGCCCCTAGTGGCTCAGTAAGGTATAACATTTCAGTCCCACCTCAACAGCGAACGATGACATGTATGTTTTTTACACTTAAAACCAGCTGTCCACAGAGTAAAATAACTAATTTCTCATGTACAGAGTATGTCAGGGCAGCCAAAGTATTAAGTCAACACCAAACTCACCAAACTCACCAAGTCCATCCAATATACTGTACATTTGATGCAAGACAAAGGAGGAAAACTAAATAAAGAAAACATGTGTCTCACAGATCTGAGGTAAACAACATGCAAAAAGTAGTTTATTGAAAAAACAGCATCTTAAACGATTACTTATTCATTTGTAGTCGAGCAGCCAAATCAGGCTTAGTTTTGAGTCCTACTTTTTCACCGGGACTAGTTTGGTCCTAGATTTGACGTGGCTAATACAGCTAAGAAGCACCAGCTAATAGTGTAACATAAAACAGATTATCCATGTTTTAATCATGATTTGTTAGTCAGAAAGTCTAATAGTACAAGATGTTGCTTCATTAAACCCTGTGTGTATAAATAGTATTACTCATACACTTACAACTGGTGTTTTAGAGCTGCTTTATGTGAGCTGTTAGCAAAGCAAATATCAACATTAGCCTTGTAGCTTTAGCGTCTAGCTAGAGGTGGAAAAGAATTCCGACACCTAAGGTGTCATGTATGATTAAGTATGACTACGTTTCTGGTAATAAATAGAAAGCCGTGTACATTTTATTTTGGCCATACTGTTGGCTAAAAGCCTTTTTATTAGTTATAAAAGTGGAAAGTGCATGTTAGCGTTTGTTAGCATTTGAGGCTAAAGACAAAAAGCAGGTTGAACGTCATGGGAGAGCCTCGTTAGGGAGGCAGAGAGGAAACAGATTTGCTTTTTAATTCTCATCTGTCTCTTCGCAGACACACACACACACACACACACACACACACACACACACACACACACACACACACACACTTTCACACACGCTGCATGCAGGAAGTCATAAATGTGAGTTCACAGTCACACAGACCAAATGGGGCAGTGATAGCAACAGGCTGCTGCGAGACGTGGGGGGACAAGAGGTGCGAGTGTGTGTGTGTGTGTGTGTGTGTGTGTGTGTGTATGTAGCCAGCAGTACTTAGCAGTTATGTGGCAACATTGACAAAAAAGCTGTAATGGCCTGTGGAGGAACAAACAGGAGGAAAACATTTGGGTGGAAACAGATTTGGGATCATGTGAAGGACAGAGTGTCAATGTGTGTGTGTGTGTGTGTGTGTGTTTGTAGAATAAAATATTTAAGCCAAAAATCTGAGATATTCTAAGCTGATGACTTGCCCAACTGTACTTTAATATAAGTGTTTTAAACATGTTTTATACATATGCACTGTTAACACTGACTTAGTTTCTGTTTTCTGAACTACTACAAACTTATTGGACTGGATGAATTAGTTTAATTCCTACATTTATCATCTACGCCACCCAAGGAGGATGGGTCCCTTGTTGAGTCTTGGTTTCTTCCTTATAACGTTTAGGGATTTTCCTTGCCACCTAGGCTTGCTCTCGTTTGGGATTGGCCCTAAATATGAGAATATCTAAAACTGTAAAGCTGCTTTGAGACAATGCTCCATTATAAAAAGCGCTCTAGAAATAAATCTGACTTGACTATGATACTCTCCAGCACTCGGCCCTGCGTGACGTAGAGAGTCAAGCGATGGGGGTGATGATCGCTGGGAAATGTAGTGAGGAAAAGACGTGGTCATGGTTGTGTTTAAACGTGTGCTATGATATATACAACACCTCGATTTATGATAAATTCAACATACAATGGATTTGTCAGAACGTATCCCCATTGTAATTCGGGGAGTGCATGTATAGGGCTTATAGGATATTCATAATAAACAACAGAGCTTGTATTTCATCTAATTATTGCCTTTGTATATATAGAGTTTAAGTATATAATACAACTCCATTAATGCTTTATATGGTGTGGATTTTCTGGGGGTCATGAATGGATTAATTCAATTTACAATTTTCCTTATTGGGAAAAAGGCATAAACAGCCACAGCATCTCAGATCCTCCACCATACTTAACAGTCATGCTTGGGTTCCTTTCTGTATAACGTTCCTTTTCCCATGCCAAATGCATTGTCAGTGATTGTCGCTAAAACTGCATTTTTAATCCGATGACAGAACCTGGTCCTAGTTAGAGCCTATCCCACAGGCAGCTGTACACCCTAGGCAGGATGCCAGTTCATCGCAGGGCCCCATAACCACACCACTCGACCTTCGCTTTGCAAATCCAGCCCGGGGTTTGAAGGTCCTCAGGCATTTACCTCTGAGCCACAAGAGCTGTTTATCCTGGAAAATTGTTTAACTATTTTTTTTGGCATGAAGCTGGTGTCTAATTGTAAATTTGGAGACACATGTTGAAAATACTTTTGCATTCCCTTCCAGGCAGGTTTATTACAGCTCTGGTTGGGATAAACCTCTACAAAATGGCTTATAAGTCATAACAGCAAGAAAGTAAATTGAATGGCCAAACATACTGTATATGAGCACCGGAACCTGTATACTATAATATTAAAGAGTACCGCAACAGATTGCATGTGTTTGTTAATCAGGAGAGCATTATTTGCATTTCCTCTCTGCTTTTCCTCCTTCCTCACAATATAAAAGCTGTAGCACTAACCAGCTAATTCCATTACAAGGCTGCTTTTCACCCAGGTGCTAAATGAGCAATGTGGCTAATTACCTCATGTGTGGACACCAACCTGGATCAAAGAGGGACTGGAGCAGTCTGTGTGTGTGTGTGTGTGTGTGTGTGTGAGAGAGAGAGAGAGAGAGAGAGAGAGAGAGGGAGGGAGGGAGGTTGGGATGCTTGAATTAAAGTAGCTATTAAACATCCCTCCTCCCCAGTCCCCACTCTATCCCCACACACACACACACACACACACACACACACACACAACCCTGCCCCTTTTAAGACCCTCATGCCACAACAGGTGTGAGAAGAACCGACAAGAGAGAGAATTAAAAGCTGAGAGAACACCTGTTGTAGAAACCTCCCACATATGCTCACAACTGAGGTGAATAAACCGTACTGAAAATAGCATGTGCAAACACACACACACACACACACACACACACACACACAGATCTGGATTTTACTGTGTCTTCTGCTCCTGCAACTTTTCGTTGCACCTGTAGGTCTCACATCACACTCTTACCCCTGCTCATTCAGCTCCCGGAATTCACTGTCCAGGGTTTAAATGCATGCTGGATGGGACAACAGTCCATCGCAAGGCTTGGCAGGGGTCGCTGCTGGTGTCACCTAGCCTCCCCTCCCTCAGGCATGACCAACTGTTGCACCTGACCTATCATGAAGCTAATGCCAGGACTCAAACCCGGGTCACCACAGTGGTGGGGTAGCGGATTGTCACTGTACCACTCGAGCACCTAATAATAATAATAATAATAATAATAATAATAATAATAGTAGTAGTAGTAGTAGTAACAACCTGAACAAATTTTATTTTACTCAGGGTAAAATAAAATATTTTATTTTACTCAGTACTCAGGGTCTCGATGGCTTTGGTGCTTCTCTCTAGAGAACCCAGATCCTAGGTGAAGACATGCTCTGGATGGAATTGCAGTAAAATGTGCAGGACAGAAACAGTTCCAGGGAGAGTTCCAGAGCCTTTCTTGTTTTTTAGGAATGTTATGTGTTGCAGAAATGACTTACGTCACGCAAATTTCGTGGTACCTTCTCCTGTGTGCTGAGAACAGTACCTACCTTGAAGTAGAACTTAAAAAACATACACGACATCCTAACAACTACAATCGTTCCCAGTTCCTGTGGTGCGAACTTGCGGGAAAGGGGGAGCTTTCTTCAACAGTCCAAAGAACTATGAAAAAGCACCTTATTAAACCCCTGCACCACCCGAATGTTCCTTATACTGAATTTTATGCAAAGTTCGGCCTCCTCTCTGTACAAAAAAGAGCTACAGACACAAAGGTTTAGAGACCTTCGTTGCGTGTCTAAGTTGTGTTACAAAAAATTGAACATGATGACAGTCCTGTTTTTAACATGGACTGAAAATCTCGACGTGGGTTACGTTTTGGGTCTCTCCTGAAAAAAAAATCTATTTTTTCATGTGGCTTCATGCGATTATGGTAGAGGTCCAGATATACGCTTTGAACTGCGGCTGCTTCGACCACAGTGGGAGGCCAACGGGAAAAAAAAGGCCTGACTTTAACTTTAGCACTCGCTGCTATGAGTATCCAAAATGCACCGACGCTGCCAGGCGATGTTCTTCATGTTGGAATTAGAATATAAAGTTTCAGTTCACGCTGTTATTTTACTACTCGCACATCGGCAGAGGCTGGAAATGTTTCTGTCACTAAATCTGTACACCATATAAAACCATGTCTATTGCTGCCAGAAAACACACAGGTATGAATTTCATTCCATATTGTACACAACAAAACCTAAACATACCTAGCTAAATTATATCCTTGTACATATTTCTTTTAACTACAGAATATAGGGTTTAAATTTAAGGAAGCTCTGCGCTGACGCAAATGTTCAACGCATCTAATTTTCTCCCGGTATACCTGCGCTTTCAGATATTTACTGGTGGCCATCCAGCCTTCGCGGTGGCCGTTCCACTGGCCCTCAAAATTGTAAATACATAAAAATATACATTAACTGTATACAGTATATATAATTTTAGGGACAGGTAAACATAGATTTGCATACTAAATTTACATTTACAGCATTTAGCTGGCGCCCTGATCCAGAGCGACCTGTGACTGATACAGTCAGACGAGCAGTCGTGGTTTAAGGGCATTGCACAAAAGCTCACCGGTGGCAGCCTGGCAATGCAGGGGTTCGATCTGTGGATCTTCTGGCCAACAGTCCAGTATTTTATCCACCAAGTCACCACTACAAAACTGCTTGGCAAACATGATGAGTGCGTTTACATGCACTTAATAATCCAATCGTAGTCAGATTTCTGCAGTTTTCTGATTATTGAAGTGGTCATGTATACAGCATACTCCGATCTAGAAATCAAATTAAGAAATCCAATAAAGAGAGCTGGATTTTACTCCAGTAATTGGATTACTCACAGCATGTATACCAGTTTTTGCCATTTTGCAGTCGGCTAACGAAAAAAACCATGATTGCCAGGTCTTAGAGATTCTTCTTAGAGATTGTGCTTCTTGGTGGGATCTGGCAACCCTGGAATTGAACACAGCAACCTGCTAAACGGCTACTGAACATGTTGTGGAGACTCTGAAATGCAGTATATACTGCAGAAAATGAATAATTTGATTATTTAATGTTACATATTGAAGTTTACCTCGCATCTTTCTGTGAGATTATTGGCTGGTTGGTTCATCATCTGATTACTTAAGTGCATGTAAACTCGTTGATTGGATTACTGACAAAATCTGATTTTCTGCAGGTATCGGATTATGAAGTGCATGTAAATGCACTCGATGTCTTAAGGTGTCCCCACAATCTAATACAACACACACAAACACTGCAACTAACAAGACAACAGTAAAGTGTGAGTTTCGCCAGTTGCACTTTGCACCCATATCTCACGTCTTATAATCTCATCTGGAGTTAAAAAGATCCCAAATAGCTGAAAAGACAGCGGAGGTCAGCACAAAGTGTGTGTGTGTGTGGGCAAGTTTGTGAAAGACTGATGAGATTAGTTTTAGACACATGACACAATTGCTAATTGTGTCATGCACAGTCAATACACTTGGTAAACACAGATGCTATCACACACATCACACACGTCCAGACAAAATAGTTGCCGTGCACCAAATCGGCCGGACTCTGAGACTTTGTCTGGGCCTTTAGCAGGTGCTGTGGATCATTCCTAATAACAAAAAGTTCGTTTTCACTTATCTTTATTTATAAGGCTGTGTTTCCTGTGCCTTAACAGTTGTTTGTTTTCTTTAAAAGCAGGTGGAATTAATCGCTACATTTGCAGCAATGTGTCATATTTACATTTCCTGCACATGCTGTGTTAACTTCTATTCGTTACGACAATCAACAAATCACTGTTTGACCAGGCATATGCAAGTGCAGTTGTGTGTGAGTGTGTGTAGGTGTGTGTGGGGGTGTAAAGGTGTCAGAGGGCCCACTGTCCTTTAGTGGATCCAAGTCTGTCTGTCAATAACCCCTCTGCAGGTGGGAGCATCAAAGTGGCCAAAGTGACAGGATTACACCCCCCAACACACACACACACACACACACACACACACACACCTCAGCCATGGGGCTTTGGAGCCAGAGTGGCTCACCCCCTAATGAGTGACTGGGACACACACACAGGCAAGTGTAAGCAATTAAAGATGCATCCACACACAGGTAGCATAAACACATTCCTCTCTCTTTCTCTCTCTCTCTCTCTCTCTCTCTCTCTCTCACACACACACACACACACACACACACACACACACACACACACACATATGTACTACTCTACTGCACAATATATACAATATGATATTTTAGTTACATAAAATATAACACATTTTGCTTTCCTAACTCTTAAAATGTCAGTTGGTGCCACCATCAGACTGTATACTCGGATTAACAGTCAAAAAAGAATATAAGCTTGGCATGGTTTTATCCAGAACATTCAGATCACACGATATTACAAGCAACTGGCTTTAGAAAGTTTACAATTATTACAGAATATAAAAAAATCCTTTCAAAGGTCATGTGGCACAACCAGGCAATAAGGACTTCATTTTGCTGACCCATAACATGATGGAATGAAAGTAAAAACACTACAAATTATTGTTATTATATTCAAAAAATGTTACATGTATTTTCACTATTAATGTATTAATGATTATTTTTAATTACTCTGTTAATATTTTGCTATTTAGCTATTACAGTAAAGTTATTAATTATTAATTGGATACCTCTAAACCGCCCAAAGAGTTTGGGTCCCTGTTTGAATCTTGGTTCTCCCAACGTTTAGGGAGTTTTTCCTTGCCACTGTCGCCCTAGGGTTGCTCAATTTGGGATTGGCCTTATATTTAATACTTGCATATTAGAAGATAATCTAACATTGTAAAGCCACTTTGAGACAATTCTCCATTGTAAAAAGCGCTATAGAAATAAATCTTTGACTATCAACTCCTACGAGGTTAGATTGCTCTCTTTCACATTTTAAACCAGCTATTTCCAAGCGAGAGGTTCACATACTTTTGCCAATATGTAATATTGGATTAGTTTCTTTAAAAAGTCCAAGTATATTTGTATCTCATGTTGAGTTCACTTTATCGACTTATAGGACTTGTGTGAAAAAATGCTGATGCTTTAGTTCGTCCGCCAACTTACGTTAACATTATATGATTGAATACACTTAGTTTAAACTTAGTTAGTTATACATATAAATGTCAACGCGCTTATCTCATTCATAAGCAATTGATTTGTACTTTTCTCTCTTTATCTCTGAACGCTGTGCAGGAGTCACCATTAAACACCTCACTCTCAGCAGTAAGGATCCGTCTGAGGGTTTGGGACGGCGCTTGGCAGGGGACATCATCATGAATCATGGGAAAGACGAGGTTCATTTTCCAGCTCAGGGTAACCTGGAGGTTTGAAGGTGTCTGTAGTGTGTGAGGTCATATGATGAGTCGCTCCAGGCCTGCTTCTGTAGGGGGGCACTTTGAGTCATAAAGCCCCTCAGCATGCCCTGTGGCTGGGGGATTGGTATGGAGCCCGGCTGGGTGTCCTGAATGACATCATGGAGTGAAGAAGATGAGGCTCTTTTTCCAGCAGCTGGAAACCTGCAGGGTGGAAGGTGTGTGTGTGTGTGTGTGTGTGTGTGTGTGTGTGTGTGTGTGTGTGTGTGTGTAAAGGTGGGCAGAAACTTGTGAGAGTGTTAAGGTGTTTATACAGTGACTGAAGTTAATGAAGACAAAATTTTGAAGACCAAAAAAGCATTACACAGGTTTTATATTTATGTAAATGTAAAAGCGTTATTGTTTTTTTTTTCCATCATTTCATTTCATAGTTTAACCCAATTCTGGGTCGTGGCCAGCCACGTTTTAACCAGTAACGAAAGGGGCAAGGCTGAAACCAGCCCTAGACAGAGTGCCAATCCATCACTGGGCACATGTACACACACCACTCACTCACTTACACTGGGACACTTTAGGGAATCAAACTCTGGATCAAACGTCTCTTGTGAAGATCAGCCTTATAGATGTGCAGTGCATTTACTGTGGAATTATAAACTTCTGGGGAAAAAACAAAAATTCCCCAAACCTAAAACTGCAATAATAGGCTTTTAATGTACCAAACAGCAAATAATTGGTCAGGAAATTAGCCAGGACTAAGAAATTGTGCTCCTTAGACCTCATCTGTGCAAACCAACCAAACTCTTCAATTCCTCATGGATTTGTTTGGAGGGCAGAGAACAGAAAGCTGATGAACTGACTTGCTGGAGGTGGAAACCTATGAAAGGTGTTCAGTACAAGCCATCCTACTGTCACTGTTTGTCGGTGGAAATTCTGTACCTGCGCCTGTTAACAGTGAAATGAACACTAAACAGATGAGGTGTCTACAAACTTTTGGCCATATCATATATATATATATATATATATATATATATGTTATTCACTATATATATATTCACTGCACGTACTGCACATCTTGCTTTCTAAAGCGCTTCACACAGTAAGTATGACTGATTAAAATACAAAGAAAAGATAAAAGAGCCGAGATAAAAGAAACATTACAATACAGAGAAAGATTAAAGGAGAGATTCAAGTACAATGGAGAGGAGAGATAAGGAAAGAACAGATTAAACTAATCATCGGGATCAATGAGGATCGACTCACAGGGACGGTGATGAAGGAAATCTCAGGCCGTGTGCAAGTGAGCAAGCTGTTAAAAAAGCAAGTGCACCAGTGTGTGTGTGTGTGTGTGTGTGAGGGGGGAGAACAGGCACCTTGCAACAGCTGGTCTCAATTAACCACCCCGGGGGCAGGTCAGTGTGCGAATGTGCATGTGTGTGTATGTGTGTATGTGTGTGTGTGTGTGTGTGTGTGTGTGTCTGAGACCGGTGGCGCCAGCAGAGGAGCAACAGGTCAGTGCGGATGAAGATTATAAAAATACTGGCAGGCAGTTGGCCTCTACGCTCAGTTCTGAGTGTGTACAAGTGTGAGAGCAAGTGTGTGTGTGTGTGTGTGTGAGTGTGTGTGAGTGTGTGTCTGTGTGTGGGAGGGAGACACTTGCTGAATGAGACAGAGTAAAAGAATGTATACACGTCTGACAGGAGCCTCTTTGCTGATTCAGTGCAACATGGCCACTAAAAAACTCGACTTCCTGCAAAAGCGATCATGTTCCTGTTTTGTTGCTCAGGCAGAAGCAACCAGAGCATTTCAGTCCCGTCTGATTCACATGGCTCTGTCTATCCGAATATCACATTCTGTTACAAACGCTCACACAATGCATGCAACGGTTAATTAAAGACAAGTCTACTAATGCTACACCGAACTCTAACCCTAACCTCAGTAATAAATAGAAAGTTGCATTTCATGTAAAAAAGCAACATTCCTTAATTTTAGACTCATATCTTTAATCATATAAAAATCATATCTTTCTCTCCTTGCGATATATGGACCCACACACACACACCATATAACGTTATGTAGAACTAAACACTTTCAATTCTTAAACCCAGAACACTGTTAAGTATTTCTGAGCTAGCTACGAATGGTTTAGATATGTTTCATCTGAATACTTTTTCACTGAGACTATGTTTTATAAGAGTATGCTTAAATTAAGTAGCTTGATTTAGATAAGTATGATTATTTAGATATGCTGTAGCTAAGTCCATTTCATGCGTAAGCACGTTTTATCACAGTACCCTGCTATAAAAATCTGCATTAACCAGCCTCAACCTGCTTTTAAACAGCTTAACCAGTAACAACCAGATTTAATCAGCCTTAACTCTAAGTAACCAACTTTAACCAGAATTAACCAGCATTAACAGTTTTAACCAGCGTTAACCACCTTTAACAGCTACAGTCAGCAGGAATCAGCTTTAACCAGCTTTAACTAGCTTTAACCAGCATTAACAAATTTAACCAGCATTAACCCATATCAACCAGCTCAATCATCAGTCAGAATCAACCAGCTTTAGCAGTCTAGCAGATAACCCGCACCAAGCAGATTTGATAAGCCGTAACTTTAAGTAGCCAACTTTAACCAGAATTAACTAGTAATAACAGCTTTAACCAGCATTATCCAAAATGAACCAGCATCAGCCAGTTTTATTCAGTATCAGCCTGCATAGCATTCTTAACCAGATTTATCCAGCGTTAACCAGCACCAACCAGATTTAATAAGCCTTAACTCTAACTTTAACCAGAATTAACCAGTATTAACAGCTTTAAATGACATTATCCAGTGTTTTCCAGCTTTAAGCAGTGTTAACCAACATTAACTAACTTTAACCAGCTTTATCCAGCATCAGATCAGCATCAGACCTCTATCATGTTTAGGATTTTCCTCGTCAAGAGCCTTTTCTGGACAACACTGTGCCCAGACGTAAGCGCAACCTAGATGAGATGCCAGTCTAACACAGGGCTGTCAGGGCTCACTCTACAACACCCTGTGATGATCTCCCAATGGGCTCCCCTCCCTCAGAAATAGCCAACCTGTACATGCAAGAGCCGGAGATAAGTTACGTTTTATCTGAATCGTGTTGCAGCAGTGCAGTGCATTAAATCATGCAGATATGGGCCAGCAGCTTCAGATAATATCCACATCAACCATCAGAATGGGGGAGAATGTGATCTTAGTGATTTTGACCATGGCATAATTGTTGGTATAATATGGGCTGGGCTGTGGCAACTAAGATAACCACCCTGTATGATTGTGGTGAGCAGAAGAACATTTCAGAATGCACAGCACATCCAACCTTGAGTTGGATGTGCTAGGTGAGTGTGTATTTTATGTTTTACCTAAGTTAATCTAAGCTTATTATGTTAATCAAAGAATATTGTACTTGAGCATGTTATCTTGGTATGTTTGTACTCTTTAGCTATGTTGCGGTATACTTACTTATGAAGTATGTTTCACTGAAATACAAGATTTAAGAGCTGTATTGTACACAACAATATATTAAGTTAGAAGCTACTTTTTAGCTAAGCATGTTTTATCTTAGTTTGATTAAGCTCAGTATGTTTTATTAACATATGGGACTGTGGTGGCACAGAAGGTTCAGGAAAGTTCAGGTGGTTCTCAAATCCTACCTCTACAAGCTTCTACAGTCACCTCCTTGAAGCACGGCCCTTAAACCACAACTTTGTGTACTGATACAAGACATTGTGTTACTTGTACATCACTCTGCCTAATGTAATTTAAAGTGTCTTTTTTGTGAGGTGTTCTTTTTCAAATTATGCTCATTTCATGTATTAGTTCCTAATAAAACGTCTTATATAAATGCTCTTACGTTTTTAAAAAAAAGTACGTGTTACACTTATCTATGCTAGTATGCTAAATGGGTAAACTTAGCATGCTTACATTATGTTTAATTGAAGTAATCTGTGTCTTAGTGAAAGATGTTTTAGCTATGTATGCTTAACTTAAGTACATTTAAGCTATATATGTTTTATTAAAGTATTCGTACCCCAGGTTACAGCTAAACCATAGTTAAATACGATTTACCGGTGTGTTGTGAAAGTATGCATAAAACCTTATCCTTTATTGCAGTGCTTTATCGCCATCTGCTGGTAGTGTTGGGAAATGATCATTTAAAAAAGCTTCATATACAGTAGATCGATTTGTGTGTTATGGAGCAATCTCTGGATTTGGGGTAAATAAAGCAGATTTTATATGGCATTAAAATATATTGTGATGCATGAAGACGTCAGTGTGTAGATTTGGTGCGGTTTTGGTTATTTATTCGTCTCAAGTGAATGCACTTCACCTGCTCTAGACGCTAATAGACTTCATGGCGCTTTAGCACTCTCTGCAGGCGGTTTTGGGAACTGGAATTCTGCAATAATATTGATACTACCGTGATGTTAAGCTCGTGTATTTAACAAGGGGAAAAAAACAATAGGAAAAATTAAACATTACCATTTTATTCGTTATTGGATAGAAAAATATCATCCTTTACATTTCTGTGCTGAAAAAGCATAATGTAAGCATTGCACTGGGCATCTGTGATGTATTGTGAGCACCTCAGATAGTTCTGAACCATATAGCAGCAGTGCAGAAAAATGTGATCTCAGTGATTTTTACCATATCATGAGTGCTGGAGTATTTTTCTAACTACTGATCTTCTGGGATTTTAACACACAACAGTCTGTAGAATTTACTCAGAATGGGGCAATAAAGAAGAACATCCAGTGAGCAGCAGCTCTGTGAACAGAAACGCTTTGTTGATGAGAGCGGAGAAAGAAAACTGGTTCGAGCTGACAGAAAGTCTTCGGTAACTCAGAAAACCACACACAGGATCGAAAATGAAATAAGACAAACGTGGCGAAGTTTCATATGACATCACAAGTTCATAAAATGCCAGAATCTGAGCTTTAAATTTATGAAGTAAACATTAAATAATTAAAACTGGCTTATAGTATTGGGTCACAAATTTGATAGGACACATTATGTTAAATTATCAAGTGGCTGTGAGTGTAATTAAGACACCATAGTAAAACAAAATAATGATAATTGCAAACGTCTTGATGCTGTGAGTAACAACCTGATATCATTTTAATATGAGAAATCAAAGCGTTATAAGAGAAAATTAGGATTTGAATGATTCTGGCAACCACGCCAGCGCAATATCAATATTTTAAAAACTAACGATATCACAGGCACTCAGGTAGTGCAGAGAACAAAAGAACTGGAGTCAGCAAAAGCTGAAGGTGTGGCTAAAGCAGTTAACTGACTTATTTTATGAACATAGTAGTTAAACAGCATTGTAAATGTTACATCCTATATTTTTAACGTGCACCATTTATATATTATTTACTCAAATCGTCATTTGCGCATTGCTTCACATCGAATCGAATGAGTATATGATTCCGTCCCAAGGAGAATCGATTCAGTGATTCGAGGCCCTAAGACTAGGAGTCGACCTTAAACTATGGAGTCGATTCCTCACAGAGAAGCCGAATTGCTTCACATTCGGGGCACACAGTAAAAGTTAGCAGCGTTAGCACTATAAATCGCCAGTTATTTAACGTAAATGCTTAAATGACCTTAATAAAACCGATTAATTAAGCTTATGATATAATTTAACGAGTGAATCACAAGTGGTTCAGAACCAATTGTTCTGAAAAGTACTACAGCATGAGTGCTACAAGGTTCTGTGTTTGATCCTTGTGGTTTTTTGGCCAAAGCATGTCACAGACATTTAATTAAGTGAGTGTGCCATTGTCAGAACATAAGTCCATCGCAGAGCTGGGTAGGCGTCGCTCGCTGTTGAAGTACCAGAAGTACCAGGACGATTTGTGTGTTCCTCTGGACCCAAACCTCACCGTGAGGGGCCACTGAGACTTTTGGGAGCCCTCTGGCGAGGCAAAAAAAAACATCACAACTAAATACACATCTGTAAACACATACAAAGTGCAAACTGAATTTTAGTAGCCCAGAAAAAACCATACAGGTGGGATATCTTTGAGTTGATTCCAGCCCTCTGGTGAGGCGAGTTTCAAACTCTCCTACTGCAGAAGGTTTGGGTTGCACCTTTGCATGTTTTCTGGATTTGTGTTTTCCCAAGTTTTTCTTTTGTTTTCTCTTCTTCTTTGACAGTCACAAGCGCTCCTCGGGGTGGGGAGCTGGGGTCTGTATGACGCATTGGCACAGACCAAGAGTGCCAACATGTCATGTAGCTTTAGTTTTTCCTGTTTAATTTTTCCTATCCAGAATCAATCCACCAATCCCTCTCTTGAGAATAAAATACCTCTACAAGCCGTCACCAGAAGGATGAATCACAAATCAGGTGTAATTAAAATCTGACATCCAAACTGCACCCTCATCCAGCGTGATGCTATTTAAAGTCCCCCTCTTGCTTGTTCCTCATTAGTTGTGTTCAAGGAACTGTCAGGGAGAGCGTTCTTCATCGCCTCGGGCCCACGGCTGACGTTTCTGCAACATAGAGCCACGTTCAGGTTGGTAAGAAACATGCACAGGGATGGACGAAAACAAAAAAAAAAATGTTAGGACAGAACTCTGCCACCTGGAGCTGTACAAAAAAACTGGATCACACAACTGTAAAAAAGCAAAAAACAAAACCCTACATACAAAGGTGCTGATAAGCAGCAGGAATGATGACTATTAATAAAAAAGATTAAGTGCATAAGAAAAAATGAATGAATGAAGTGAATGAAAATGGCATACGACAAATAAGATGGAAAGGTGTGTTTTTTTTGAGAAGTCCCAGATCTTAAAAACAGTTTTGAGATCCTTGCGGTTTTTGACCTGAAGAGGGCGCTCATGGGAAGGAATTGAATTGTTGACGCTTAAAGTACAGTGGTGCTTGAAAGTTTGTGAACCCTTTAGAATTTCTATATTTCTGCATAAATAATGTCCTAAAACATCATCAGATTTTTCACACAAGTCCCTAAAAGTAGATAAAGAGAACCCAGTTTTAAACAAATGAGAAACACAAAAATATTATACTTGGTCATTTATTTATTGAGAGAAAAAAATGAATCCAATATTACATATTAGTGAGAGTGGCAAAAGTATGTGAGCCTTTGCTTTCAGTATCTGCTGTGACCCCCCTGTGCAGCAATAACTGCAGCTAAATGTTTCCTGTAGCTGTTGATTCAGTCCTGCACACCGGCTTGGAGGAATTTTAGCCCATTTTTTCCTCCGTAACAGAACAGCTTTCAGCTCTGGGATGTTGGGTGGGTTTTTCCCCTTCCTCACATTAGCTGCTCGCTTTCAGGTCCTTCCACAACATTTCCATTGGATTAAGGTCAGGACTTTGGCTTGGCCATTCCAAAACATGAACTTTATTCTTCTGTAAACCATTTTCTTTGGTAGAACGACTTGTGTGCTTAGAGGGGCGGTTGTCTTGCTGCATGACCCAACCTTCTCTTGAGATTTCAGTTCATGGACAGATGTCCTGACATTTTTCCTTTAGAAATTCTCTGATATATCATTCAGAATTCATTGTTCCATTAATGATGGCAAGCCGTCCTGCCCAGATGCAGCAAAACAGGCCTAAAAACCAATGATACTATGATACTACCACCACGTTTCACAGATGGGATAAGGTTCTTTATGCTGGAATGCCGTGTTTTCCTTTCTCCAAACATTTACATTTACAAGCATTTAGCAGACATCTTTAATCCAGAGCGACTTTACCATTGATAGAGTATTACAATCCAAGCAATTGTGGGTTAAGGGCCTTGCTTCAAGGACGCAACAGTGGGCAACTTGGCAGAGGTGGGAATTTGAACCCTGGACCTTCTGGTCCATAGTCCAGTACTTTAACTGCTAGGCTTTACCCATAGTCCCGACATATAACACTTTGCTTTTTAAAAACCAAAAAAAGTTCTATTTTGGTTTCATCCATCCACAAAACATTCCTCCAATAGCCTTTCTGGCCTCATCCACATGAGCTCTTTAGCAAACTGCAGACGAGCAGCAATGTTCTTTTTGGAGAGCAGTGGCTTTTCTCCTCCTTGCAAACCCTGCCATGCACACCATTGTTGTTCAGTGTTCTTCTGATGGTGGGACTCGTGAACATTAACATTAGCCAATCTGAGAGAGGCCTTCAGTTGCTTAGAAGTTAAGGCTCCTTTGTGACCTCACCAACTATTACACGGCCTTGCTCTTGGAGTGAATCTTTGTTGGTCGGCCCACTTCCTGGGGAGGGTAGCAATGGTCTCTGAATTTCCTCCATTTTGTACACAATCTGTCTGGCTGTTTATTGGTGGGAGTCCAAAACTCTTTTAGAGATGGGTTTTTGTAAACCTTTTCCAGCCTGATGGAGCATCAACAACTATTTTTTCTGAGGTCCTCAGAAATCTCCTTTGTTCATGCCATGATACACTTCCCACAAACATGTGTTGTGAAGAGCAGACTTTGATAGATCCCTGTCCTTTTAAATAAAAACAGGGTGCCCCCTCACACCTGATTGGCATCCCATTGATTGAAACACCTGAGTGTAATTTCACCTTCAAATTAACTGCTAATCCTAGAGGTTCACATACTTTTTGCCACTCATTAATATGTAATATTGGATCATTTTCCTCAATAAATAAATGACCAAGTATAATATTTTTTCCTCATTTGTTTAACTTTATCTACTTTTAGGACTGAAAATCTGATGATGTTTTAGGTCATATTTATGTAGAAATATAGAAAATTATAGAAAATTCACAAACTATCAAGCACCACTGTAGATTCTCGTCTTTTATCAGGACAGTGATAAAACAAACGTGTGTGTTAGTGGTTTAGGAAAAAAGGATTGGTTCATCATTAAAATCTGGATCAGATCAGATCACATTTTATAAGCAATTAATGCAGAATTCCTGATCATTTCAAAGAGCTAACAATGTTTTTTAAATCGTCACCCATTACAGCATATTATTCACACAAGCACTAGTCCATTCAATGGGTTAATCAGTCCAGAATTAACATAATGAAAGAGTCCTGGATCCACCAGTCAGTGCTCTGTTATTATTTTCATACTTCTGCAGGATGTTGGATTAGAGAGGGTTAATTGGTGCTGATTATCCTGGTCAGTCTGTTGTGTATTCATTTGGGATTCGTTGGTACCTGTAAGCTAAGCTCAGCGAGTTGGAGCTCTGGTAGGCAGGGGGTTTTAGTCGGGGTCGGACTGGCCATGGGCTGAACACGAATGTGACGATGTGCTGGTGTGTGACCGCACTCGGCCTCCTCACTCTGCTGGAAATGGGAGTTTAACCTTTTAATAAAAGCTCGCTGTTTACACTGTAAAATATCAGCACTTACAGAAAAGAAAAAGAATGACGTATTATAACGATGTATGCGTTTAAAAACAATAATCATATTATTATTATTAATATCAATAATAATTCATACTAATAATGTTTATTAATATTATGGCGGCACAGTGGTGCAGTGGGTAACGTTGTCGCCTCACAGCTTCAGAGATCTCTGGTTCGATTTCCGGACTGGACTCTGCCTGCGTAGAGTTTGTATGTTCTCCCCATGTCTGGATGGGTCTCCCCCTAGTAACTGGTGTCTCTATCGTGCCCCAGCGTGACTCTGTGCCCTGTGACTAACTGTGCTGTCGGGTGGGACTCCGTTCCCTGTGGTCTAATATGCCAGCCTATCACCGGTGTGACCCATGGGCCGTCTGTGCCTTCTGATCACATCGGGCATCGCATACAGGCAAGACTGGCTGATTTGAGGGAAGGGTGGCACCAATACCCTGGCGTCCTGTGCCCTATGTTCTCCAAGAGAGGTGCTGGACTACCACAACCCTGACTTGGACAGGGATAAAATGTGATAAAAAAAATTATATGACTAATAATAATAATAATAATAATGAATGACCTACACTAACAAAAATAAGAAGTGACAGTTTGTATGATTAAAATAAATACATTATTAGTTATTACATGAATGCTTCCATATAAGAAGTAAATGAAGTTTTATTGCGTTTAGAGCAGAGCTTACATCATACACTCCTAATGAATCACACTGATTACAGTATGAAAGAATGACTAATTACTCAAATAATCATCATAATAAGCAGTTTTGTTTTACTCTGTCCTGTACAGGGAAATCAAATCATGGCATGAAACGTATTAATCTGTCTGCACAATGGGCAATGCAATCAGAATTATTTATGTGAATGTGAGTTTATAAGAACGATTTAAAGCCTTTCTCGTGTGTGATTTGTTTCATAGGCATGTGGCTACAATATGATCAGATCACTTTTGTACGCATATTCATCCACTCCTAAGTAGTACTATAACTGGCTATCCACAAAAGCCAATATATACTCAATATTACCAAATATTACCATTGATGGGTTTATGACAGTTGGAGTGTTAGGGTCAAATTCACAGTACAATTTACACCAGAAATGGACATTAATACCTTCAAATAATTACATTTTGGCTTCACATTCAATCGCATGATACATAACTTAGATGGGACATGGAACCTGGACCTTTTTCAGAGTAGTGAACTTACCACAGGTTTATCTCGGTGTGTGTTCACAGCCTCGACATTCAGGAAAACCGACTCAACTTTACACCCTGTGCAGGCGACAAAGAAGATGCAAACGAGTCAGGAAAGAGACAATGAAAAACACGAGTAGTTAAAGTTCATGTAGTGCTTTTAATAAGACGTGAATCAGTTTTCTAGAAAGCAGAGTCAAAATGAGGCGACAGTGGAAAGAAAAACTTCCTGCGCTGGAACCGGTCTCAAATGAGGAACCTATCGTACTCTGGGTGAGACCAGCTAACAGGACTAAGCCCTCGTGAATGATTGTATAGACGAGTATTAAGGACTTGAGCAGTATTGTGTATGAGATGTAAAGTGTAGCAGTTATAAATACGGTTTTAGAGAACAAACAGGATTCATATCTCGGGATTGAACTGAATGAAAAAGACTCACCATAAGCCACAGGTGTGAGTTTCAATACTGTGTGTAAAGGACACCGCAAATATGGAAGTTCATCTACAGAAGAGAAGAAAGAACGTCATATAACAGAGACTCTTGGACGGCACAGTGAGGCCTGGACCTGACTATTGTCTTGTTTTGGTATTACAATCTGAGATTTAGCTCTTAGGCTAAATGCATTTTACATCTGGTCAGGTCATAGGCAGGCAGAAACACGCCTGGGAATGGGATGCCCGTCCATCGCATAGTTTGGGTATTAAAAGCAAAAATGTTTAAGCCCTGTAACTGGGAAAACAAAAAGTAGAACAGTGGTGGCTCAGAGGTTTAAGTGTTGGATGATTGATCAGAAGATTAAAAGCTCAAATCCCAGCAATGCCAAGATGCCCCTGTCAGGCCCTTGAGCAAGACCCTTAATCCTCAACCTCTTGGATTGTATCATGTAAGATTGTCTTAATTAAGTCACTTCAAGTCTACTGAAAACATAAGTTAGTACCTGACCAGCAGAAACTTCCATTCATAGCAGTGTTTCCTGATTTGTGTTCGGTTTGTATTCTGTTTCCTCTGCCTACCATTCCTTAATGTTTCCGTCGTTTTGACGGATCGTCCTTACCTGCACTTTTGTCCAAAAAATAAGCGAGCAGACAGCGCATGACAGCCTGATGACAGACCACCAGAACGTTCTCCTGTCTCTCCAGCTCCATGATCACGGGCTCCAGGCGATGAACCAGATCCTCATACGACTAAAACACAAGAAACCAAAGTTAATGGACTTACATCAGGGCCGTCATTAGGGGTGGACCTTCGGGGCTTAAATCCTGAATGCAGGTTTATTAACACAGTGCACTTTAGTAGTGCTGTGGCTTTAAAAGCCCTTCAACTCCCTCCTCACTAAGCCAGGTCTCACTTACCTCCCCCTTTGGGTATCGGTAGCGAAATTTGTCCTGATCTCTCAGCGCAAACTCCTCGGGATAATGTTCCTGAATCTCTTCATAAGTCATCTCCTCACACACCCCCTACACAAAGAGCATTACAGCAGACACACACAGACTGAGATCTGTTCTGAAAGCTGGCACCTTCTTATGGTGTAACAGCTCCAAAGACATGTATCTACATACGTTCTTTAGTTTGGTGATCTCATCTTTTTCTTTCTCACTGTTAAAAGTGTCCAAAGGCTCGTTTACCTAGTGGATTATTACAACTAGTGGAAGTGCAGAATGCAGATAGCCAGTAAGATTGGACCTTCACATTACATGTACAGCTTTAAGCTGAGTGGCAGAGAGTTACGGACCTGTCTCAAGGGTCCAACTGTGCAAGCACGGCTGAGAAAGCTTTGTTTCATTTAATCAGTAATCAATACTGAACATGACAGAGCTGGGGATCTTCAGAAGAGACCAGCTGATGCTTTTATAGCAGTGTATCCACTTCCTACACCTTTATCCAGGTCGAACCTTCAGGGAGCAAGAGTCCTCACAACCCTCTAATTAAGACTCCATCACCTTAACCACTGAGTTTAGAAAAGTACCAGGCAGGATTCTGATTGCTGGTCATACACAGATGATTTGTGTGGAGAAAGATGAGATTATAGGCAGGATTAGGCCTGTCCAAGAGTCTCAGTATCTCTTTTCAAACTCTTACTGAAATATTTGGTGTTCTTTACCTCCATACCTTATTTTGGATATCAAGCTTCCTTTGGTATGAACTTTAATTTAATTCGCTGAATCACAGTCTAAATGATTCAGAAAGTTACTTGAGAGTACTCACCGCATCAATCTCGTTGAGCGCTTTCCACTGCTCGTACGGTACTCCGACTGCTTCTGCTGTCTGGATCGTTCTCTTCATGTGACTCGTCCAGATCTTCAGGTCCAGGATACTCTGACTTCTGATGTACTTACCCAGAGCGGCTGAAAACTGAGGAAGAGCAGAGACACAAGGGTCTTTGTATGATGTGATATAAAGAGAAAATTCAGTACAGAAATAATACTCAACATATACTTTTGAGTTAAGGACAAACTGTATAGATAAAGCCCTCATTTGTAGGGATAAGGGGAATAAATGTACGCAGCTGCTTTATAAAATACAATCAAAATGATAACATTTGTGTGAGTCTAATTCCGTGTAACGATGTGTACATCACTGGTTCTAACCTTAACTCCACGCTGCGAGAGTCCAGTATCCCCTCCGATCCGGCCGAGCAGGTTCAGCTCGCTCTCTCCGTGCCTGCACAGGTAGATGGTCCGAGGCGTGACGTGAATATTCATCAGATAATAAACGATCCGACTCTGGATGTGATCCTGAACCCGGTTCACCAGATACCTGCTGCCCACGTTAAAGATCTTGATGTAGGACAGTTTTCTGTAGGAGAGAAAGTTATTCCTTAAAGATGCTTTATAAGTCTTATTACCTAATTGTGGAAAGCAGGATGTTTTAGGAAATTCAGTACAGGTATGCGCCATGATTGCGTTATGTTCTGTGAGATGGGACGCTGACCGAAATGGATGACCATTGTCACAGTCTTTTTAGGCTACTGTGATGTAATATATAAAGGGTGCTTTCAAGAGAAATCTGCGTGCAAATGATAAGTAAATGCATCAGAGGTACAGCTGAAAACATGAGCATAACGCTGCCGTCTACACAGACACTACAATAACGCCACCACATTTTTCATTTATGGAAATTCACAATAATTATAGTAAATGCAGCAATGTACCGGTACGACCCTGAGTAGGTTAAAGCCATAACACTTAAGAGGACGGTATGATGGACCTGATACCTGATACCAACAAAGATCACTCCAAGAGCAAGGCGTGTAATAGTTGGTGAGGTCACAATGGACCTGAAGGTAACTTCTAAGCAACTGAAGGCCTCTCTCACACTGGCTAATGGTAATGTTCCTGAGTCCACCATCAGAAGAACACTGAGCAACAATGGTGTGTTATTTAATCGCTGCTCTCTCTCACCTGTCTTTGTCATCATCCAGAGGGACGTACGTGAGCTTGTAGCACTCGATTCTCTTCAGAAAGTCTTTCACAACTTCGTCTTTTTCACAGCCGATGTAATCGGGGCTGCTGAGCTTCACTTGCTATAGAGAAACAACACAACACAACACAACACAACAATCAAGCAATCAGACACGCTAAGAAAACAGAGACCATGGACCAAAGGAAAAAGTCCTACAGATAATAATAATAGTAATTAAATTAAACTTTTCTCTCCCAGAAAATGATTTCATTCAGAAGTACTTTTTTTTACCAGTTAGAGTTTTGAGGAGGATTACATTTGTTTGCAAATTTATGATTAGGTTTTTATTCTTGGCACCAAATCAACTCCAAATATTTGATTGAAATGAATGGTGGAAGTAACTTTGCCAGAGGCCATTTCCAGTCTGCTGCTTTATTATATAGACAAAAGTTTGTGGACACTCCTAATTTCTGAGCTCTGCTATTTCAGAGACACTCACTTGTAACACAGTCTTCATATAAAGCATATATGTCTGGATTCTCCATCGACAAACAATGGCAGTTCTGTGGCAGACCCATTCTTGGCCAAAGTTGAGCCAGGGCTTATTGTCTAACATCAGAAGCCGACCTCACAGTCATGTTCCAAAATCTAATGGAAAGCCCTTTTAAAAGAACAAAGGCAAACATGGGGGGCAAACTCCATACTAATACCCATGTTTTGGAAGTAATGTTTTGGTGTCCACAAACTTTTGTCTATATAGTGTATGATTCTGGTTTGGTCTGATGATAAGCGAGATTATGTTAGTGAACCTTAGTGTGAGTATCTTTGAAAGTATAAACAGTTAAGAAAACACTGTTTCTGTTGAATCCGAATTTCAGCCTGACTGAACAGTTTTTATTTACCTTGATATTTTCAGCAATGATTTCAAGATCGTCACAGATGGACTCCACAAAAAACACCTGAAGGAGGAACAGCCTCATTATACAGGAATACTGATTAATGTGGATTTCATTTAGCATCTTTAGTTATTAAACTTTAAAGCTGTCATTTCGTTCTGAATCTTGAAAGTTTTGGCGATTCCAAAATTTACTTAACATGCAACCTGCACCGACCAGTGTGCTTAGACAGATAAAATAAGTAGAGAATAGGAATAAAATAAGACAAAGTACAAATACAAACAGATTTATAAAATGGAAGCAAATGCCTTTTTGAAAAAAATATTTCATGACCCACGCATTATAGAGTCCCAAAAGTCTGAGACCCCTACTGAAAATGCTCCTGTTTAGCATTATTCTTACATTTGCTCCATGTTATTCAGCAAATTCCAAAGAGCATCTTGTGATGGTACCAAATGCTCATCTTGATCTGTCTTCAATTGCCCCCATAAGTGCTTGATGGGGTTCAAGCCAGGGAGAACATACCAAATAAATGCATTCTGAAATGCATGTTTTTTTTTCCACTTTGCATCCTAATATCATTATGCTGATTATATGATTTGTAATGGAAAACATATTAAGTTCAACAAAAGAGCAAAACAGAAGAGGCTTGTGGCCCCCAGTGTATGTAGTCTGTATGGCTCTTGTTGTAATTTAGGAGTCAGTTGCTTAACAGTGTGTAAATAGCTTATCTGATATCGTACATGTAGATATTTTTAGACGGAGCTAATCGAGTCCACGTTCACTGACCTTGTAGCCGTGATCTTTGGCAAAGGACACGATAACCTCTCTCCTCTCACGCGTTGTGTTGGTGGCATCGAATACCTGCACGCAAAATAGGTTAATATTATTATGTTATGTTTACTTAGTTTCTGCTTTCTGAACTAATACTACAGACTTATTTGACTAGATAAATTAGTTTCATTCTTAAGTTTATCATCTAAGCCACCCAAGAATGTTTGGTCCCTTTTTGAGTCTTGGTCCTCCCGAGGTTTCTTCCTCATAATGTTTAGGGATTTTCCTTGCCACTGTCGCCCTAGGCTTGCTCAGTTTGGGATTGGTCTTAGATATTAGAAGATAATCTAAAATTGTAAAGCTGCTTTGAGACAATGCTCCACTAGAGCTTAAAGTTCTAACGAAATATTTGGAATGTCCTTAAATTCCGTGTAAAATATGGTCTGTGGACAGTGATTTATTTGTGTGTGTCTCATTTTGTATGGGTTTGTCAAAGCGTTAGCTGATGGAGCTCTACTCAGACATTTTAAGTTCGATTTCTTCGTCCTTTAAGAGAATAATCCAGACCCATCCTGACCACCTCTTGCCCTCTGGCAGACAATACAGGAGGGTTATGAGCCGGACGAACAGATTTAAGAACAATTTTCCTAGGCCATTAGATCTTTAAACTCTTACGTTGTAAAATAGGTTAATGATGATGAGACACAAGCGCGTTTATTATTGCCATATTCCGAAGGTTTCACAAACCTTTCTTGCTACCTGTAAGTGCTGGAGAGCAAAACATTTATTTTTGGCTGAACTTACCGCCACCTGGCCTTGATCCTGAGAGAAGTATTCAGCCACATCTTTCAAGGCAGCAAGCGCACAAGCTCTGAACACAAACACGCAACACCACCACTGAATGCATTACACGGCTACAACACACTCTGCTCTAAAAAGGCTTATTCAATGGGAACAAGTACTAACGTTTTACAAAAGCCCTCAGGGTCTAGCTGGTGAAAAATCATATTCTAACGGCTGTGATGTGACGTTTTGAGGTGACCTGATTTCTAAGAGGAACTGTTCAAACACTAAATAGACAAAAGTTTGTGGACAACCAAAAATGACATCCAAAACATGGCATAGGGAGTTAGCAAACCACTTCTCTATGGACTTTGTTTAAGGACGGCAGGGCAGAAAGTTGATAGACTGACTTGTTGGCTCAGAGACCTATAAATGTGTGATATTGAGAGTCACTGGGGAATCAGTACAACATTCTACTGCCACTGTTTGTCTGTCGAGAATCCAGAAATGTACACTTTATATTATGAATGTGTTACTGAAATCTGTTGTTTAATCACTCATATGCCGTCTGTAGACAGACCCTCATCACGTTCTCCAGCAATGAGATTATGAAACCAGATTTTGGCAGCACATACTAGAGATAAAATGCATGGTTGCCTGCAACCAATGTATAAAAAGCGCTGAAGCTAAACAGACAAAGTACATAACGTTATCTAACACGCTTCGGTTAAATTCTCCAATCTTATCAGCTCTGGGAATTGCATGTCTCTTACTTGCGGATCTTCATGGCTTCTTCGTTGTCTGGACGGAAAAACTCAAAGTTTTTGTACGACTGAACGGCCTCTCTGCGATATTGACCCACATTGAACACTGATAAAATAAAGAAGGAAAGAGATGATTATCATCTTTATAGAGAAACGTTTTCCCATATTTATTCTCATATTATGTCTTTAAGAGCAAGAGGACTGTGGTTAATGGTTAAGATGCAGGATTTTGGCCCAGAAGATCCAGGTTAAACTCCCATCTCTGCCTTGGGTCTTTAAGCAAGACCATTAACTCACATTGCTTGAATAGTAATCTGGACTCACTAAATATACAACCCCAAATCAGAAAGCATTGGGACGGTATTGAGAATTTCATTTCATTTATTAATAAACGCCCATTCTTGCAACACATTCCAAAAAAGTTAGGACACATGCAATTTAGGTCTAGTAATGAGTTAAAGCAATAAATGATGTGATTTGTTGAAAAACTAGGACTCTTCTGAGAAATCACTTCATTATTCAGCTTTTTTACCTCATTACTAGCCCTAAATTTCCCCCTTTCACCTTTTTAATGCTTTGCAAGCCTGAAACGCAGGAATGGATGTTTATTAACAAATAAAATGAAGGTGGCGCAGTGATCAGCAATATTTCCACACAGTTCCAAACGTCCCTGGTTCGATTATGACATAAAATCCAAAGTCCAAGCTTGGCTTTAATTCACATCTGGGGCACCAGAACTCAATAAGAAAACATCGGTAAGACAAAAGATTGACCTTTTGTGGGAACCCCAATCCAGTTGAGGTAGCGTGTCAGCTTTTTGGAGATGTAGGTTTTCCCTCTGGCAGGCAGACCAACCATCACTATCATGGTGGGCGAGTTGGTGAACTGTGGCACAGATGCTGGAAGATATAAACCACCAGTACAGATATTCAAATCAGACACACAATTTAAAGGATATTCAAACTGAGGCGCCTACAATGAGAGATGACTCAAGGCATTTGGAAGAGCTGCAGCCCTGCTTATCATAAAGTGATTCCCAAAGGTACATGAAGAGCTTGATCACTTCCACTGAAACATATAAGAGTGCAGACGGGTACACTGATGCCAGCCTACAAAGCATGAACGAAAGAAAACTGGACCAGCACCCACCTACGTGAAGATGTTGACCAGCATGACTCGACTGAGTTTGCTCCTCAAGACCCAAATAGGACACAAATCATATTAAGGCATTTAAGAAGGGAGTCAATATGAGTGAAAATGATTGTGTATTGATTTTTACGCCTGTCTGTTAGTTACAAGGTCTTAAATGGTGGTGTGTAGTGGATGATTATGGAAGGCCAACAGGGTCAAAACAAGTCTTGAACAAGTTTAACAGGTTTAATTTCAGTGTTGATTTAACATTATGTACAAAAACTTTGTGTGTGCAGTAACGGACCATGAACTTGTGACATGTTTCCTCTGAGGTTAATAACCCTAAGGCCACAGTTCGAACCACATCAGTCATCTCTGCACCAACAGACTAAACTTAATAATTAATAAACAGGGAATAGAGGCAGAATTGGGATCACCATAATTACATATAATAATTTAGTAAACTCTTTATACCACTTTTATAGCATTACTTATTTGGTATATAATTAATGTTAAATATTATGCATATAATTAAACTTAATATAGTAATAAGAATGAAGATAATAATAATATTACAGTGGTCTAACCCAGCTGCAGTACATTCCAACTGTGTCGGGCGTCACGTGCAAAAATGATTGGTTGTGACTGAGGAGGGGAAGCCAGTCGGGGGATCACCCCCGATGCTGCCACAGTAACCCCTTCCCAGCCCTGTGAGGGACTGGCATCCCATCCTGTGCCCTGTGACCACCGAGAGTGGGTGACACTCGGAAAAGGAGTAAATAATAAATAAAAAGTCCCTGAAGGAATGAATGAATGATTTAGGTCATTAATTCATTAATTAATAATAAATATTCATAGACTAAAGCTTTTCTTAAAGGTAATTTGTTTACTGTGTTTAATGACCATAGAGTAATGTAAGAACAGAAAATGGAAATATATGATAAAAAGATCAGCTATTCATAATCTACTAATAAATATGAGAGAGAGAGAGAGAGAGAGAGAGAGAGAGAGAGAGAGAGAGAGAGAAAGAGAGAGAGAGAGAGAGAGAGAGAGAGATTTCTCTCTGATGGCACTTACACCCTCGTCTTCGGCTCAGTCTACGGAACGGCACCCAGATCTTTTCCAGGGGATTCTGGGTAAGTTCACTTTGCAGGTGAGCCATTTCCACTGCAGTCTTGCTGTGTGTGTGTGTGTGTGTGTGTGTGTGTGTGAGGTGCAGGAATCTGTCCAGCAGACTAGACGGTGTGCGATTATAAAAAAGTACACAGAGGGCTCGTCCTAAAGAACTAAACCAGTCAGGAGTTGGCGAAGGGCACGAGGGCTGGACTTCGCCAACAGTCCGATCAGCTGACTGACCTGTGCAAAAGTTTTTGAACTGTTTGAAATGACCTGGATTTGCATTACACTGCAATATACTTCCCATTATGAGATTATTATTAATCACTATTAAAGTTTAGTATAGAAATCTAAAATATCTTTTCATTTAAGTTTCCTATCAGTTTGGAAAAAATAATTTGGCATCTTTTTTCTTTTTACCACTGAATCCTTCTTAGGATCTAAGCAGATCAGGGTTAAGGACTTTGAGTAAGAGCCCATCATGTCACACATCTAAGAATCAAACCCTCAACCTGGTGCAGAAGAATCCATTATCCAAAGGCAAACTGATCTATTAGACCTATAGGGACGACTGAATAAACCTTATGTTTATGCATGTCTTCGTTCCGTACTGAACAACAATGGTGTGCATGGCAGGGTAACAAGGAGAAAGCCACTGCTCTCCAAAAAGAACTTTGCTGCTCGTCTGCAGTTTGCTAAAGATCACGTGGACGAGCCAGAAGGCTATTGGAAGAATGTTTTGTGGACGGATGAGACCAAAATAGAACTTTTTGGTTTAAAAGAAAAGTGTTATGTTTGGAGAAAGGAAAACACTGCATTCCAGCATAAGAACCTTATCCCATCTGTGAAACATGGTGGTGGTAGTATCATGGTTTGGGCCTGTTTTTGTGCTGGCATCTGGGCAGGACGGCTTTGCCATCATTGATGGAACAATGAATTCTGAATGATATCAGAGAATTCTAAAGGAAAAATGTCAGGACCCATCTGTCCATGAACTGAGTCCCTCAAAGAGAAGGTGGGTCATGGCAGCAAGACAACCGACCCTAAGCACACAGAGACGTTCTACCAAAGAATGGTTTACAGAAGAATAAAGTTCATGTTTTGGAATGGCCAAGTTCAAAGTCCTCTGACCCTTTAATAATCCAATGGAAATGTTGTGGAAGGAGCTGAAGTGAGCAGCTAATGTGGAGGAAACCCACCAACATCCCAGAGCTGAAAAAGCTGTTCTGTTACGGAGGAATGGGCTAAAATTCCTCCAAGCCGGTGTGCAGGACTGATTCAACAGCTACAGGGAAACGTTTAGCTGCAGTTAGTGCTGCACAGGGGGGGTCACACCAGGATACTGAAAAGCAAAAAGGTTCACATACTTTTGTCACTCACTAATATGTAATATTGGATCATTTTCCTCAATAAAATAAATGACCAAGTGTAATATGTGTCTCATTTGTGTAACTTGGTTCTCTTTATCTACTTTTAGGACTTGTGTGAAAATCTGATGATGTTTTAGCTCATATTTATGCAGAAATATAGAAAATTCACAAGGGTTCACAAACTTTCAAGCACCACTGTATGTATTAATCTTATCTTTCAGTAACGATCTTGCATACATTTTAAGTCATGTATGCAATGCCTGGTCAGAAGGCACCAGCAGGATTCGAACCCAGATCACTACGGTTTAACGTTCAAAGATTTTCCACGAATGCAAAAGCATACAAACCCAGTCATAACAGAGAGTCCTAGACCTCCAAGGTCTGACCCGCTTTACTCATCTCTGATAGCTCTCACGCAGACTAACTGTCAGACAGAGTTTCTGTAAGCCGACACTCGAGTTTCATAAGTCCATCGTGGCCTTGGCTCGTCTACTGATGTATATGTAGGTCAGTGAAAGACAAACGGAGATCCTGATTAATAATTATATATTTAATCTAAAAATAACAGAGACTGACCTGACCAGTCTTATCGCAGCAGATCCAGTCTGACATTCCTTTGCATAACATTCCTAACGCTCAAAACGGAGGGTTCTTTTTTCCCAAAGGTGATCCAGCACCACACCACCACTGACTGACCTGCTTATTAACCCTGCGGCATGAAGCTGCGTTTTGTAAATCACACTGAAAGCTCCTTGTGTCTATGCTCAGTGTCCATTTTATCACTTTATAGTTCTACTGTACAATTACAGACCCCCACAGGACCAGCACAGACCAGGCACTATTTGGGTGGAGGATCATTCTCAGCACTGCACTGACACTGAAATTGTGCTGGTAGGAGTGGATAAGACATAGCAGTGCTGCTGGAGTTCTAATCACTGTTCACTCACTGTACACTTTATTTGAGACATTCTCCTTATTGCTCAGCTCTTGCTCACAGTTTGTGTTAGTTATCCTCTAATCCTTCATCACAGGATGCTGGTGGCTGGACATTTTTGGTCAGTGCATCATGTTTACTTCAGCAGTGACACTGAGGTGTTAAACACTCCAGCAGCACTGCTGTGTCTAATTTATGTTGATTAATGTTCTATAATTCCTCGTGTTCGGCCTCACCCGGAGTATAACGGGGTCCGCATTTGAGCCTTAGCCATAAAGTTCATTCCTAATAAACTTCTGGCTTGCTCATTTGAGGTCGAGACTCAGCTTTGAGATGCTGTGAGTCTAGTGTCAGAGGCATTATACGAATAAGTTGAATTAAATGATAAAAAATATATGATTTATTTGCCTTTATTTAGGCAAGGTGTTTCCATGTGTTTTATTTTGTGTCATTTTTAGACTTAAATCTAGGGCATTTTCAGCCCTGTATTATCCTGCTTAGTCCTGCTAACTTATTATTAATAATTAGTTTTCAAAGTGATTATTTAATCATAATTAACATATAAAAATATCACATTTTACAAGCACTGGTTAATACTGTTTAAAATATCCAAATAATTTAAATGACACAAATTAAGTATACTATAAACTCAATAAGGTTGCCATAAGTTTCATTTTATTATAATATAATATAATATAATATAATATAATATAATATTTGCATGTAGTAAAAAAATATATAAAAATAAAATATTGATCACATTTTTAATATGTCATATTGGGATGACTTTTATCATACTTTAACAATCAGTAATAGTGTAATTTTTTTTTTATAATTAAAAAAAAAAATCAAACATTTTAAGCCCACTTTGCCCCTAGTCAGGGTCACGGGGGGTGTGGGGTTTGGTGCCCATCCCAGAGAACACAGGACATAGGCATTCCCTTTGACCAGCCTCCCCACATTCAGATACATTCAGTCAATCTTGAGTGTGACTCTTGGCCTGGATTGAAGGCACCACTGGGACTCAATCAACACGGTTAGTTGAAAATAAGATTAAGTACATTAATTACGCTAAAAAATAAACACAGCAAATAAATACGAACAATATTATTCGTTTATAATAAAGTTGTCACCATTGACTAATGATACTTTCTCACTGAAATATCAAGGGTGTAAATATTATTATTATTATCATCATTACAGTGACATCTTGTCTGGTTCTACTTCCCCAAAGAGTGAATCGACTCCAAAGAGAGCGGAGGCCTTTCAGAGTCCCAAACCCCAGTGACCCAGCAGCTGTTCTAAACCGAAGCCTTAAAACAAACCCGCCAGCGCTCACCTGTGCTCTCACAGCGCACTCGCTTTCTGGTCTGCACCCTCTTCACCTCCATGTGCTTCAGATCTTTGTGTAGCGTGGACATGAAATGAGCAGGCGGCAGCAGCTCCTGACAGCTCAGTGTGTGTGTGTGTGTGTGTGTGTGTGTGTGTGTGTGTTTATAATTATCCACAGCAGCCCCCAACAGTGACCCACAGGAAAATCAGACCTCATTCCACCAACAGGCTGGAACAGGCCACAAGATTTCATCTGTTAGCTTGATCAAATATTTAGCCTGTTATTAAATTACAGGATACAGAGCAATCTGGCAACCGTATCCATCTCCACTGCATTCTGACAGGTGTAAAAGAAAAAGAAAAAGAAAAAGGTCCAGTAAATCATTATGACTTGATATTACTATTGCAGTGTAAATTGACAGCAAGTTCTGATTTAGTTTTAGTCATAATTTAGTCATCTGAATTGTTATTAGTTTTAGTCGACTACATCTACAGTAGATTCAGCTGACTAAAATATGAAACGTAAAGGCTGCAATACGTAAATGCTTTAACATTTCCCTTGAATTATATGCATGCATTGATAACAGTATACATTAAAGTGGTTATAACTCGACATTCCCACCATAGATCTGCTTCAGACTTTGGTGTGGACATTCAGCAGATATCTAAAACAGAACCAAGTGGTAATCAGTTAAACGTTATAAGCTCAGGTCTATATGCATACATTGATAATAACCAAGGCTCAGTTTACATCTGCTTCCAACTCGGTGTGGACACTGATGAGATATTGTAGAGTAGAATCAAGTTGGAATAAAAGATATCTTATGAGCTTTATTAAACATATAAGATCAGATATATGTGCATGCTGTACGTGCATTTATTCATAATTACAGCATGAACGGAGTTATGTTACCCGAACACTCCTTAAAGATAGTGTTAAGACAAAGTAATATATATATATATAAGACTACTATATATATATATATATATATATATATATATATATATATATATATATATAAACATCTTTTAATCCTTAATTTATTCGCTGAAATACTGGCTTGAACGTAATGAATTTAGAGTACGTTTGCAACGCACTACCGTAATACCGCTAAAATAGGAGCTCGCGCTATTTAGGATGATATGCCGTTTCAACTTTGTTGTATTTTTACCGGCGATAGTCGCCCCACACAGGTTTACAAAGAGTCTTGTTTTCCTTGACATCAAATGAGAACTGTGCCAATATATCAACTCTCCTGCTTCCCCCAGGTGTTGACATTGTCAAGCTGGTTTCATGAGAAACAATACAGAGGCTAGCTGTACGGTATTCCCGGGTTTATCATATATGTACGTCTTATCGCATTCCTGATTGGATCGCTACCCAACTCGTCCCGCCTTTCCACATATGATAAAGTAGTGATGATTGGATCCCTTCCTAACTTGTCCCTACCTTCCAGAAATATAAATCATATGATTGGATGTCAACTCTGCCAAACATTTTCGTCCCGTTTTTATTCGTTGACAGAAGTGTCAATTCATTTCGTCCTAGTTCTTGTCGTTTTTCATTGCTTTTAGCTTAGCCATCGTCTCGTTTTCGTTAGGAAAAAAGGGTCGAAAACCATTCGTCAACGAAATTAACACTGCTACTGTACTACTTCATAACTACTGAGACTACAACTTCCCTAATAAGTTACTAACACCTCTACTATTCCTACTGATGATACTACTACATTCCTACTAACACTACTGTTACTTCAGCTACTAAATAACTAGTATTAGTACTTCTACATTACTACTATTACTAATACTGTTTTTACTACTAACCCTACTGCTACTACTACATTTCTATTAATACTAACAACTATATTCATCGACGAAACAAACACACCCGTATAGAAATGTCAGATCGCTGCAAAACTCTTCGTCCAGTTCTGTCTCAGGCAGATATATGCAAATGATTACAGGTGTGGTCTCAGAGACCGGGTCCTGCCACAAGAGGGCATAAAAGAGCTTCCCATATAGTGCTGCCCTATAAAACGGCTCTCAGAGGCTACTTTTGGGTAGTGTACCTCTTGGTGAGAGATCACTGACTGCAAAACATGCCTCTATGACTCACTCAAAGACATTTTGCTCAGAGACAGACTTTGGACTGACAGAAGCAGGATGGATGTTTGGACCATTCTGACCTAGCTGTTAGGAGGTCTTGGGAGCAGTGGTTTTATTGGGGCACACGCACAAAGAACAGGCTCCGGATGGTACAGATAGACCTACAGTAGTGAGAAGCACGAGCAGCTCCTACAGTTTCATTACTCACCATCGAGACAGAGGGGGCGCCTTCACTGCACACCCGTCTCTGCCATTTCCAGTTTGACAGAAGGAAATTTGTCCTCGGCTAGTCTCAGTATAAAATGTGGAGCCAATCTGGAGCAGGACAGCTCCTCTTCGGACACTACGTGCCAACATGACTCATCATGTGGTGATTGGGATCCTGCCAGCAGCCCCAGGGATATAACTGCTGACCTGGTCAAATTTCATACTACTGGATCTATTTATATATGATATAGCGCAGTTATGTAGCAGCAGACTCCGTGTTGAATAAAGACACGTAAGGAGTGCATCTGTTCTACTCGAACAATTATTTTGTGTTTCTGGCTTATTGAAGATATTTTTCAGAGATATTCAGTGTTTAATGATTTTAACCAATTCTTGTGTTTAACTGTGTAAAATACAGTTGCCAGGACCACTTATTATCAGCGACTCTGGGCTTATTTTTCCTACAAACTCACTTATTAATGCTGGTCATTACGTGTTGCAGGTTTTTGTGGCTTGTTTTAACTGCTTATTTGGGTTCTCTCACTGATCCTGCGTCTCCCTCTTCAATATTACTGCAAATCGGGTTTTGTTCAAACCTCTAAAGTTAAAATGCAAATATACATTATTATTTTTGTGTTAACTAATCCAGTGGTCACTCTCACATTGTATTAGGTCTCCTGTTTTGAGCCAATTTGCTTCTTTTGGGCTTCTTTCTCTCAAAGGATCTGGCAACCCTTACTCCTGCATGTGTTTGTACCAGCCGAGTTTGGACTAGAGACGGTTCTAGCTCAGATGATGTGTTTAGAGACATTTTTGTCTAAGTTCTTCATGTTTGTGGATGATTTTCCTCTATTTATTGGTACCAAGCTTTAATGGTGTTCGTAAGTGTATGGTCCTGTCCTATTGTAAGTAGTACTGCTTGGTTTGCATATTCTCTCCAACTTCTAACTACATAAACTGCTTCACATTCACTCGTTAAATGCCCTGTACGTACAATAGAACTGGTGCACCCACATTTTTCCCTTCCCTCTTACGCAAAGTTGTTAACAAACACTAGAAAGAGTTTATTATTCAGAAAGTCAATCATTACATTTGCAGTGTAACAGGAACATGGACATAAGGAAAAAGGTCATATCATAATTTGACGCAACAGCTGATCGTACTACAAACTACAGCTTCTGGCTTTTAGTAGATCACGTCACACGATTTGTACGAAACACGACTACAAAAATGCTACTGTTAGAAAAAAGTCAACGAGGAAGCGTTTCCATAATTACTATATAGCAATAAATTTATCCATATGTCCGAATGCGTACGGGGGGAAGAAAACCAGATGCAGCAGAATGCAGAACAGACACGGGTTACAATCCACCAACTAAAAGGTGTTCCTGAACAAATACAGATTCACCTGCAAGAGAACAGAGGGACAGAACTACCCGAAGAGCCTGAAGATGAGCACGATGGGAGGGCGGGAGACGGTTACTCATTAGGATTGGGATTTACGTCCGGATACTGGGAGAGGTCGAAGGTCAGGACCTTGCTGATGACGCAGTCTCCTTGCTGTAAGGAGATAAAAACAGATGTGAGATGTGCTAACAAAGTGTTACCGAGCTGTGTGTGAGCTGCACACATGCTGAGCGACCGACCTCGGGATACACTCCGATCAGGGAGTCCGCCTTGGTGTAGAACTCTTCCTTCAGCGAGATGACGATGGCTTGGAAGTTCTCGATGGACTGGTCCTTGATGTAATTCGCCACCTACAGGACAAACATCGGTACAAGAGAACAGCTCCGTCAGAGACACCCACTAAGCGGGGGTACATCCTGGGACCTCCTGAGATTTTATCCATAACGATTATAAAGATTACCATATATATTAGACCAGTGGTCAGCACCAACCTTGCCAATATTAGTGTTGTCCAAGGCGGCATCGATTTCATCCAGGACAAAGAAAGGCGCCGGTTTATAGCTGCAAGAGAGAGAAAAGGTGAAAACCGGTTTCAGTAACTTTTCGAACATTTCCCTGAACTGAACTCGGCTTCGGCAGAGACCTGTGGATGGCGAACAGCAAAGCGAGAGCAGCCACGGTCTTCTCTCCGCCGGACAAGTTATCCATGGGCCTGAAGCGCTTCCCAGGAGCCACGCAGTTGTAGTTGATCCCATCCAGGTACGGCTCCTCTGGGTTCTCGGGGCCGAGAAAAGCCTGCCATGAAAACAACGAAGGGTTATTCTCTTCTTTAAAGCCTCTCATGCCGTGCAGACGCTCCATGAAGTGGCCTCACCTGAGCGCTGCTGTTGCGCGAAAGGGCTTTGTAGATCTCGTCGATGTTGGTGGTGACGGACTCAAAGCAGGCTCGGAAGCGATCGAACCTCTCCTTCTTGATCTGCTCAAACGCCTGCTTGGCTTTCTTAGCCCTTTTCCTAGCGGCCTCGAATTCTGAAAACGGCAAAATGTTTTTCGTGACGTGCTTCGATTGGGCCGACAAAAATAAATAAATAAATAAAAAAAGAGCAACAACTCTCACCATCACTGGTTTCCTGGAATTTGTCTCGGACGCTCTCCAGCTTCTCCATGGCCTTCATGTTGGGAGCGCTGATCCTCTGGAGGATGCTCTGCTGCTCGTTCAGTTTCTGCTGAAGGACGTTCATCTCACCCTTGATCTCCTCCTCTGACAGAGAGTCCTGGGTTACACAGAACAGAGCACCGAAAATGAGGAGTCTAGGAATTTGAACTTAATTGGTTGGGAACTTGTTAAAAGATTGTTTTTTCACACCTATATTTGTATGTAATGAATGACTGAATGCACGAATAACAAGGCATAAAATCAATAGAGACACAAAGAAACAGCGATTTTTATCCATTTACTCTTAGTTTATGATGTACGATTTAGAATCATACAAACACACGAGTCACTACATCCCATAGGAAGCATGTTTGGGGCGGCAAACGGACCTTTAGATCCTCCGACAGGCTGCTGTAGTCGATTTCAATGAGAGCTTCTTTGGCTGAGACGGTGCTGGACGTCTTCTGGCTGCTGCTCAGACTCTCCTCCTGAGAGCCTCCCTGCAAAAACAAACAAATAACCTCTAAAAAAATATGGAAAATACTAATAAAGGTACGGGCAAAATACAACCCGATCAAAACCCTAACAGGAAAACTAGAAGAATGATCCGAGGTGAAAACAAGCATTCAGAACAGAGCTGACCTCTTCTTGGCTGATGTCGTCCATGGTTCCTGACCGCAGAGGAAGTCTGATATCCTGCATCTTACACGCCTGCAGCAGGTTGTGTCTGTCACTACGCTTCTGCTCCAGCTTCGTCTCGATGGCAGTCACCTCCTTCTGAAGCTGGGTCAGCTCCCTAAAGCACGGCCACAAATGAGTCAGACATTACATAGACACACAGGTGGATGGAGCCCCCACCTCATCCCCTCCCTCGCTTTTAGTCAGTTAAAGAGAAGGGAAATCAAAGAGAGCAAAAGCAGACAGAGTTTTCAGAGCATTTAGACAGAAAAAGAATAATAAAGAGTGAAAGCTGACTTGTTGGCGCCGCCGAGTTTCTTGCGGATCTCCTCCATCTCGTGGTTCTTGTCGTTCACCTCCGATTTCTTGGCGAGGTGCTGGTTCTTCAAGTCCTGGAGCTGAGCCATGGTTTCATCGATGATCTTCATGTGCCTCTGTTCCTCCTGTTCAGGTCATACGGACACAGTTCATACTTCGGGATACAGCAACCAAAGATAGGCAAGTCGTCTACGTTAGTAGTCCTTAGCATAACTTTAGAGTCACACCATATCTATTTGCACTATACAGGAGAGACCGATCTCCCACTCTTAAAACAGTAACCACGTACCTTTAACTCAGAAGATTGTATGATATGAGCTGCTTTAGAGTCATAGTACTTTAAGAGAATAGAATACTTTAATAGACCTCCGAGTAAAATACAAGCCTTTCACCTTCTTCAGTTTTTCAATCTCATTTTCATCCTTTTTGACCGTCTGCTCCCACATGATGACTTTATCCTGGTCCTCCTTCAGCTGGTTCTTCTCATAGTCCAGCTGGATCGCCAGCCGAGTCTTCTGGGTCTCAAACTCCAACCTAGTGAAGAAAACGGGGAAAATTTAAGCCACGAATCACAGGGTCGAGTTGGCAATTAACCCACGGATGAATAGGAATCATCTCAGAAAGCGCGACCTGCAATCACCTCTCAAACCCGCCAAAGTCTCAGCGTGTAAAACTGGTCTTAACTTCTCAATCCGCTCAAAAGACACGCCCTAGCCCTCAGACACATCCACGGCAGGTATTCGTAACGCAGCCATAACGTGCTGGGCTTACAGCCCGGCAATCGGTAAACTCCTTAATGCCTTACCGCTTCTTGGCGATCTCGTTCTGCCTCTTCACCTTCTCCTCCTCAAACTCGCGGATGTTTCTCACTCCGATCTCCTTACAAAACTCAAAAAACACCTCGTCCTCCACCTGGAAATCACGACAGTGAATGAATCCCCCGGCATGTTAAACGCCTCAAACTCATGAGCTCAGGAGGGAACGCTGCTGCCGGTCTATGAAGTTCGTTTTCTTACCACGTTCATGCGGTCTTTGAGCTCTTTCATGTCTCTCTCGCGTGACTGGATGACCCTCTTGATGTCATTGATACGAGGTGAAAAATTGGCCAGCTCGCTCTCCAGCTTGGACTTTTCCTAAAATGTGAGAATAAAAATAAACTAGATTTGCATTTCCTGAAGGAACAACAGTGCTTGAAATGTGGCAAACGTAAAGAATTTGGCCACGTGCAGGGGCATGTCCCAATACTTTTGGCACACCACAAATAACAAAAATAATATTAAGAAGAAGTAGTATGAGAGATAAAATCTGCGAACAGCAGACGACGCACACTGATAACCGGTTCATTCCAGATCTGGGCAGTTCAGCCCTTACAACCCACCCGCTGGTACCTGGATCCGAGCGCGCTCCTTACCTGCATGTTCAAGGACAGGTGGCGAGTCTTGGTCTGCTCGAGGTCACTCTGCGAGTACTTCAGTCTCATCTGCAGCCCGTGAGCCTGCGACTGCACCTGACGCAGCTCGGCCTCCTTTCTTTTCGCCTTCATTTGCTCCTACGAGATCCAAACGGTACATTTAGCCGAGGCGTTCAGTGCTTAGCTGTGAGATACCGGCAGCAGGACGGAGAGGCTTCACCTTCAGCTCATCGGTCAGCTTCTCTTTTCTATCCTTCAGCTTATCCACGGCTTTTTCATCCCACCGCCGAGCTTTAGCCTTCAGGTCGCTGGCCCCTCCGGAGATCACACCGGACTTCTGGAACAGAGTTCCATCTAGAGCCACCGTCTGGGGACCGGAAAAAAAGATGCCATGTCAGTGATGTCATGCTTTAATACGTGTTTGGTTAGCCAGACTATGATTTTGCAAATCCGGGAGATCTTGCATGGTAACTATTAGCAAGACTGGAACTAGATTTTCTTTATGCCTTGTCCTTTTTTCCTAGCGTAGTATAAATAGGAAGAGACCCTCCTCCTCATTCCACAACCTCCTTTTGAACAGTCCGACAGAATCACAGGTTCTGAGGCCTCAGAGTCTCGTCCATGTCTCATTTCCCGACCCACCAGAAATGTTCCTGTACTCGCTTCGCTCCTAAAACTAATATTAAACACGACTAATTTTATCGGAACGTCAAGACAAGTAAAAGACCGACTTCAGAAGGCGATCCTGATCATCTTACCCCAAACCACAGAGATGACTCGAGAGCTACACAACTCTAACAAGACTTGTGATTTTATTAAGACGTCGGAAACTTGTTTGCTACGCTGAAATCGCCCCAAGAGCCACGAAGTCACGAGAGACTGCCATTAAAAAACTGGTCCATGACGAGGCTCCGTCCTGTGCAGCTGATCTAAAGCTGATCTGCCTCATAAGTCTCTCTCCTTGACCTTTCCCACAGCGCGAGTCTTTTTTAGAACACCCCCAAGCCCTGTCCCGTCTTACATTCAATTTTCTTAGTGCTTCACTCTTTATCCCCAACTGTACATTTTAAACATTTTTAAAGCTCATTAGTTGATTTGAGGAACGCTCAGGGGTATTAAACGTGTAAATCCTTGGCACCTTGTGTCTGTACGGTCCCCCGAAAGCGATCCTGCGGGCATCTTCCACGTTCTCGCACACGAGGGCGTTCCCACAGGCGTACTGCAGAGCTTTCTTTATCTGCTGGGGCTCGTAGCGAATCACATCGATCACCAGCTTGGCACCACGCAGCTCTCGCAGCTTCTCGTCCGTGGGTTTAACCTGGCAGAACAGAGCGGGTCGAATGGGTTTGACAGAAGAGCTCAACTGATAAAGCCAGAATTAAAAGACCTGGTCAGGGACTTCTCAGCAGTTTCTCTGTTAGGTTCTCAAAGCAGGCAAAAGTGGCCCGAACCGGAATTTCTCACCAAATCAGACCTGGTTTTGAGGCTGTTCTGACCATTTTTAATATAACACAAAAGAGCAGCGCTTAAATTCTTAAGGACTCAGTTTGTTAAAACCTAAGGCAGAGTTATTGAACTGTGATTAAATTTAATGTTTCTCCAAACATACAGCAAATCTGACATCATTTCTCCTCCAGTGTTATGCCTCATAAAAACAATAATTATCATCATAAAAAGGCATTTAATACGACAAGCACCTCAAGATAGTCCAGAGGTAGGAAGGTCTCGGGTTCTCCTCTCTGCTCTTTAATGTACTGGATGCAGTCGCGTCCCGTCTTCTCTGAGTCCACGATGATGGCGTCCATGTTCTTGCCCAGCACTTTGGTCACGGCAATCTGGTATTTCTTCTGAGTGGGCTGGCACAGGTCTATGAGCCTTCCGTACTGCGGACGGGACAGAAAATGAGGATGAGAAGATCACTGATTGGTACAGTTCTAGGGTTCTAACCCTACCCGTTCCTGGTTCAATCAGCTCGTCGCAGGCTTACCACTGATCCTGGATAAAGCCTCTTGATGCTCTCCATGATCTCAGCTTTGCGCTGCTGTCTGCTGTTCTCCTGTCGGTCTATGCGAGCATCGCCGAGCTGCTCCATCACCTGCCGGAGGAAAACGCAACGTCATATCCCAGCCAGAACATTCTTCTAATTCACAACTTAAAAAATAATTAAAAACAAACAGGTAAACTGAAGCTTCTATATAATAGGAATAGGCCTAAAGGAAGGACATACGATCAGCACAAGATGACATTTTGCAGCACGATAAATGCAAGCTTATATTTGCTAATCAGGCTTTGACCTGCCCACCATCAACGCAAAAAGTAATTTTATACTATACACACACGTATAAAGTTTAATGACACTTATTTATATTCTCTATTGTATTTATCGTCTTTCCTTTTATTATATTACCCATATTATATTCTCCATTTAGCTTCCATGTCACTTATTTTGGAAGGTGGGTCCATTCTTGGTGCATGCATGCCCATTCGGTTCGGCTCTGTAGTTCATACCTGATTGAGCTCCATGTTGATTTCATCAATCCTCCTCTTGGCCTGCTCCACCTCCTCTGTAAGCTCCTCCTCCAGCTTCTTCTGCTCATCCAGAGACTGTCTGTACAGCAGGAGAGAGATTAACAGGCAGGCCAATGACAAAAAACAAAGCAGCTTATCCTGGTTGTAGTCAGGAAATCTAAGATGGATGAACATCAGGTCCTGCCAACCACCGGGCGCAAGGAACGCAGGAACCGAACACCAAACGGCCGGCTGCCCTTTCAAACGCACTCTCTCTGAGTACCTGCTGGTGTTGATGTAATCCTCCAGCTTCTCGATACGCTTCTGATTCTCCTCGATCTCCCTGATCTTCTGTTTGATCTTAGCCTACAGACGACACGGCATTAATACAAGGCACTTTTTGTGATGCACTTTGATTCATCTTAACAGTTTAATCGCGTTAGTACCTCCGTTTCCACTTTCTTCCTCTCCTCCAGGTCCAACCGGTCCTGGTCGGCTTTCTGGTCGCGGTTAAACTTCTCCAGTTCTTGAGCCAGAGTCGCAGCTCGTTTGCTGGCTTCCTCTTTCAACCGGTGATATGCTTTAACCTGAGCAGAGCAAATGAGACATTTGCTACGTACGGTACTGTGCAAAAGTCTCAGGCCACCATTCACCAATGTCCATAGATAACAGTGTCAACAACTAGGACCTAAAAACTCGTTTCCACTGATCTTTTCCAACCTTTGTGAGATTTAACATGTATCTTAACCTTTTCACCCTGTGCCCCTTCTGAAGAAGTGGCTTCTTGGCTGTCAATGTTTGGAACGTGAGAACATTGTTAATCGTGATAACTCCTAAAATCATGATTAGTCTAAATTCCAGACTGGCTAACAGACAATCTGCATTGCATTACAGAAAACTCAGTGATCAAACTGTCTCTGCGGACCTGGTTCTCCTCCAGCTGTAGATCCTGACCCTGGCTCTGCGCCTCCTCCTCCATGCGCTCCTCAAACTCCTGCCTGGCCATCTCCACGGCTTTCTGCTCTCGCTCCAGCTCGTCCATGTCTGCTTTGCGCTTCTTGTAGCACTTCTGGGCGTTCTGCAGGGATTTCCTGGCCGCCTCCAGCTTCTTGATCTTGTGCGACGTGTTCTCTTTGGCCTTGATGTACTGCGGCCTCTTCTGGTTCAGCTCGGCGTCCTTCTCCCTGCGGGTCAGGTCACAGGTGTGAGTCAAGCCGACGAGTTAAAGCAAACCGTCAGCGCTCAGAATGGCTTACTTAATCTCTTTCTCGACGGTCTGCTGCTCTCTCATCATCCTGCCCAGCTCCTTCTTCTTATCCTTCAGCTCCTCCTCGACGCGGTCCATGCGCTTGCGGTCTTTATCGATCTCCTTGTTGCGCTGCGCGAGCTCGCGGTTCAGCTTCTCGATCTCGCACTCGTTGTGGTAGAGCTTGAAGAGCTGCATCTGGACGTTCGCCCGCGACACTTCGTCCTTCAGCCTCTGGTAACGTTCGGCCTGGAGATGTGAAGAAAAACCTTTACGATAAGGAAATGGCATAGTCTACTCGGTAAAAAGAAATTGGGAGGCAAATAGTGGCATGACATGAATTATTTCCTTGCTGTGTTTATCAGGAGTAGTGCAATTCAAAACCAAGATCAGCAGGGGGCGCACATGGTCAGCAACAACACTCGGGTAGGCTGTGGGGTTTAAACGATACTCAGTTGGTATTAAGAGCCCCAAAGTGTCAGTAGCACATATGGAAGAACAAAGAAAGACATTACCTCCTCTTTCTCCTGCTTGGCTTCCTTGCGCTCAGCGGCGATGTTCTTCTTGCGATGGTAGTTAAACTGCGTGTCCTCTTCGGCCTTCACCATCTCCTTCTTACGCCGGTCATACTCCTGAGCCAGCTCGCCGGAGCGAGAGATCTCCTCGAACAGAGCCGTGCGTTCCTTGGGGTTCTTCATGGCGATGGACTCCACTGCCCCCTACAGGAGCCAAGGCAAACGGCATGATGTGATTAACCACTGATCATCACAGTTACTTTATACAGTGCAGAGAGAAAATGGTCACAAGATGGTTTTATTCAAAATGTGCTGCACTTCATCCAATTAAAGAGGATTCATTAGGTTATAAAGAACCACGCAGTCGGACGGTGTCCTCGACATGCTCGGGAAGGCTCATTGGTATTCAGTCTAAACACATGAATAAAACAGAACGCAGCAGCTATCTAACCTGGAAGACCAGGAAGTTCCTGGCTTTAATGAGAATGCCCAGTTTCTCCAGCTCCTCGCTGTATTCAGGCAGACCCACCACCTTACCATTAATGCGATACTCTGATGACGCACCTGAGAAAGGAAGGAGAGAGAACAGAGCTAAAGTAATACACAACGAAAAGTCTAAGAGCATACAGTGCATATTCGTGGATACAAAATCGAATTTTGTACCGCTGTTTAAAAAACAAATCGGTAGCCCAGGGCATTCAAGTTATACCAGACACCATAGTGCGCCTCCTGTATAACCCTGCCTTTATCTAATACACACCAAGAGTTAGAGTGACTTATATAGCGCATTATTTACACTAACACAGGACACAGCAAATAGTAACTACAATTTGACCATTTCTAAAAAGAAATCTAAAAATAAATAAATACAATAACACTACTGGGTCATTTGATTGGCCAAAATGAAACGTCAGGTTGTTACATGCAGATATTAGTTATTTATTAAGCAAATCATAAGCAGAGGTTCAGAACAGAACAGGGACTGTGGGAGCCTAGCGGTTAAGGCACTAGACTCTGGCCCAGAAGGTCCAAGGATCAAATCCCACCTCTGCCAAGCTGCTACTGTTGGGTCCTTGAGCAAGGCCCTTAACCCACAATTGCTTGGATTGTAAGACTGTACCAATTGTAAGTCGCTCTGGATAAGGGTCTGCTAAATGCTGTAAATGTAAACATTGGCACGAGACCAGCAAATGAAAGACTTCCAAGACAGCAACGTATATATTGCTTTTAGGTTTCTCTAACTTCTGAGGTGCTTGACCTTACCTATGATGACTCTGGTGAAGTTCCGCTCTTCGCCATTGTCCTCTTGGTACAGCATACTAACGAAGGCCCGGTTTGCCGCTGGTTTGCCCACAGGTGCGCCATGAATCAGATCCTTCAACGTTTTCACACGCAGGTTACTGGTCTTCTCAGCCAGCACGAAGCTGATGGCATCCATGAGGTTTGACTTGCCTGAAGTGAACACGATGAATGTGCCATTAAGACACTGTGCGGCAAAAACACAACAGTAGTACCCTGTGCAAAATGCTATAACCTATGGAGTATTTTAATCCAACGACCCACTATTAACCCACAAACTCACAGCAAATAACCAAAGGGACAATTCTGAACGGCTTCTGAACGCAACCTGTTGCATTATAAAGAAGAAGAGGGGTGCAGTGACAAGCCCAACGTCACTGGGATCATTTTGTATGAGCTCAGGTGGACTGAGGTAGGAAAATGTAGACACTGGTGGAGTTTTACATTACGTTTATTTAGATCACACAAACACTTCCTAAAGTAATATAACACTGACATCCTTACTCGTTTCTGAAGGCCAACTAAGACAGATAAATAACTGATCTAACACACTAATAACACTGCACTAATAATAATGCACTAATAACCAAGAACGTATTACAAACTAGAAAACCTTAGAGAATGAGATTCATTTCATATCTAACCCAGTCCATCTCTGTATTTAAATACATTTCCTATCTTATTCGCTCACCTGATCCATTCGGTCCGATAATGGCTGTAAACTTGTGGAAAGGTCCGATTATTTGTCTTCCTTTGTACGATTTGAAATTTTCAATCTCGATTAACTTTAGATATCCCATTTTAAACGACTCTAAGCTCGCTGACGCCAAACACAAAACAAAAAAACAAAATTTCTAGCTGGCAAGCTAGCTTAGCCCGTTAGCGACAAGGCTAACACCGAAACTAGCGCACCTAAATGCATACAAATGTCGATCGAAAAGGACCAAAAACGTCTTAATTTTAACAAAAGATACAAATATATTCACGCTTAAAAATAAAGCAAAATAAAAGATGAACGTATTTAGCAATCCGGCTGCAGCTTTTGCAGCGGACACAAGTATAACAACACTCAATGCGCGCCAGTACAAACGCGCTACCGTAAATTCTCGCGAGAGTTCGAGCTATCGAAACAGACGCCATTTCAAAACATCTCACGAGATTGGGATTTGTAGTTTTCAAGTATGAAAAGAATAATAATAATAATAATAATAATAATAATAATAATAATAATAATATTATTATTATTATTATTAATAATAATAATAATAATAATAATGGTTAGTAGCAGTAGTAGTGATAGTAGTAAAAACAATATTATTGTGCTTCTATTTAATTTATTATTAACAGTTAAAAATACAATTAAATAGCATTAATCTCGATCATACATACTACTATTGCTGTTATTAGTAGCAATAATAATAATAATAACAATAATAATAATAATAAATGTTTGATAATTGTAATGATAATGGGTGGCACAGTTGCACAAGAGGTTGGCAGCATGTACATTTGCTATTACAGCATTTAGCAGACACTCTTATCCAGAGCGACTTACAAGTTATACAATCTTACAATCCAAGCAATTGTGGGTTAAGGGTATTGTTCAAGGATCCACCAGTGGCAGCTTGGCAGAGGTGGGATTTGAACCCTGGACCTACTGGTCCATAGTCCAGTACCTTACCCGCTAGGCTACCATAGCCATTTCATCATAGCTCCAGAGATCCTCAGCTCGGCTCCCAGTCCAGACTCCGCCTGTGTGGAGGTTGTATGTTCTCCCATGTCTGTATGGGTTTCTCCAGGTAATATATTTCCTCCCAAATTCCAAATTACATTCCAAAGACAAGCGTTAGGTCCAGCACCGAGGCTAGGGGTGGATTGGGTAATCAGTGCCCCCAAAGAGTCACACCATGCCCCCTCATGAAAGCAATTCATAAGCTGTATTTTTTTTACTTTAAGCCATTCTCTTTGTTTCCTGTGTTATTTTATTCGTTTATTCATTTTGCATTTAATAAAGCTATCATTAAGCAAGTTTATGATGGATGGGTTTCTGATAAAAGCTGAAGTTACAGAACTGCCTGCTTTAGCCCCTCAGGTTCTTTAACTCCAGTTGCTGCTAGCAGAGCTTTATCCCTGCTTGAATGATACAGTTCTGTTTCAGAGAGCTTTGAAAACTTTTCCATAGTGCATGTTTGGACACAGTACAGGCCTTTAATCTGAAATAGTACTGCTCCAGGCCATTTTCATGGCTTGAATATTTGATGCATTCTTTTGATTCCCATGTTGTAACAAGGGTTTACCAGCTGGAGAGCAGCTTTAAATAATGATGAGCCGTGTTTATGTTGGGCAGAAACAAGGCACAAAGAATCAAGCAATGATGCCATGATTAATCTGTTAGTGCTGATTCGGAGAACAACTGCTGCTACATGGACAGTATAGAGCACATGTTGTGATCTTTAATGAGCTACCATGTCACGGACCACCACCACGTCAGTGTCAGCGCAGTGCTGGGAATGATCCACCACCCAAATAGTACCTGATCTGGTCCTGTGCTGGTCCTGACCGTTAGAGAGCAGAGTAAAGGGCACGAACAAAGCATGGAGAGAAACAGATGTACTACAGACTGTAAGTGTAGAACTACAAAATGCAATGTAAATAAAGAATCAGTAGAATATGAACTGAAAAATATGGAATGCCTTTTGCACCGTACTGTATGTCTACTATGTCTATGTATGTAGAAGGCATTCAGTCACATTTGTGGTGCAGTGACAAAGCCATAAGTCCATATGCACATATGTAAAGAAATATTAATTTCTAATTCAGGGTTAAACTGATTTAATTGAACAATGCCAGTGGTATGAATTCTTGAAAATGATTATAGTGTAATATTTTTCATAACGATGTTCATTTATTAAAAAATATATAAACTCCTAATGGAAAATTACAGAATAATAATATATTTAAGGCTCTAACTAAACCCTGGTCTGTACCCCATACCCTCGTACCAAAGCTTGGCTCGACTGGACCCACCACTCAAGAGCAAAAGAAGATAAGCAGCTAAACTGAATGGCTGAGTCTCTTGCTGTCTTCAAACCACAACTAAAGACTCAGCTTTTCACCAAAGGCTTAAGTGAAGACTCAGACTGCAATCACACATTAAAAAACAAAACAAAAGAAAAAGACGCATTGTTCCTCTCTTTTATGATTGTTTGCACCTACGTCGAATCCTAACAGGGTTTTATTGGATTGTGTTTTCTTGCTGTTGGCTTATTTGTACTAGCATGAGGTAACGTCTATGAAGAAGAATACAAAAGCACTTCAGTAAGTCGCTCTGGATAAAGGCGCCTGCTAAATGCTGTGAATGTAAATAAACTTTGTGGATTAGTGTGTGTTTGCACCAGCAAACATTTTCAATGTGGCATTCACAGGATCAAGAATTTTATAGTTGTTTTTCTACTATTTATTAAATCTCCACCTTTTTTTAAAACCCTTTGGTATTACCTTTACTGATAATTATTCCAGTCCTATTAATGGACCAACAGTCTAAACGAATGACACACAGAAGATGCATTTTTCATCTACTGTATTTACACCACATGAAAGAGATTCAGCATTCACAGTCCAGTCAATCTGAGAAGAAGAACAGCAGAGATGTGTACAGTTGTAAAACACTGATTGTCTAACAAATGGTGGAACTTCAGTAACGCTGCTACTCTTCCTTGGAGTGGGCCTTCAAAGCTCAAGCCGAGAGCACAGGAGCTACAGAAATGTTTAGAGCTTCATGAAGTCCCTGTTCATATGATAATCATACGAAAAGAAAAGTACTTCCCTCCAGCAAACACGATCTTCAGTGTGTTCAGAAGCTGACCTCCGGTTTGTTACTGGGGTTAGGATGTCAGGTGAACGGACGTTATGGTTAAGGTTGGAGTTATGGTTCTGCTTGTTGTGTTAGGGTTAAAATCACAGAGCCTACAGTTACAGTTAAGTGTCTAAAATTAGGGTTGGGCTTAAGTGTGTTAGGGCTAAGATTTGATGAACTGAGGCTACAGGGTTACATTTAAGGTTAAGTGTAGCCTACTGATGTCAGGTTTGGAGCTACAGAGGTTATGGTAAGTCTATGAACCCTTTAGAATTTTCTATATTTCTGCATAAATATGAGCTAAAACATCATCAGATTTTCACACAAGTCCTAGAAGTAAATAAAGAGAGCCCAGTTAAACAAATGAGACAAAATATTATACTTGGCCATTTATTTACTGAGGAAAATGATCCAATATTACATATTAGTGACAGGCAAAAGTATGTGAACCTCTAGGATCAGCAGTTAATCTGAAGGTGAAATTAGGGTCAGGTTTATTAAGTCAGTAGGCTGATCAATCAGGTGTGTGTGAGCGTCCTGTTACAAAACCATCTCTAAAGAGTTTGGACTCAAGAGTTTGGGTACAAATGTAGGAAATTCAGGACCATTGTTTCCCTCCTCAGGAGTGGTCGACCAGCAAAGATCACTCCGGAATTCAGGGTAACTTCTAAGCAACTCTCTCACATTGGCTAATTTTAATGTTAAAAATGATGGCCATCATAAACATTATAGAAACATTTTATGTTAAATTATTTAATAAATATAAAAATATACTTTATTTGTTTAAATCCATTAGAAACAACACATTTTTTCTGTTTTTACATTGGATTTATTCCTTGATTCCCAAACTGAGCGCTAAACATTACAGGGCAAGGCTTTGTCTCCTCCGATGTGCTCTGAGTTTGTCAAAATACAAATTGGACATAAATAAAAATTAAAATAACACACTTAATAGAAAAAGCATGCATATAAAGTTATTTAAAAAAGAGAAAAGAAAGGAGTAAAGAAGCCAAAGTGGAAAAAAGAGAAAGCTCTATAAAAGGAACCCAAGAGAAAATTAAAAGAGCTATACTTTAAGATAATTATTTCCAATATAGATTTTCAATGAATCTCTTTATTCTCTCGGTCTGTGTGTGTGGGCTGGTGGGCACAGTTTTTCTGACATACTCATAGGTGGATCCAAGGAAAAAAGGGTTGAGGACCACTGGATTTACGTATTTAAATTGAATGGGGAATTTACATATTTTGAAATACATAAATTCGACCTTTTCAGCCTAATTATTCTAGTGCACTGAAAAATAGAGACAGCAAAGACCAACATATGTTCTGTTTTGGATACAATTATGCTGGCCAACCAGCAAGACCATTCCAGTTCCCCAACTAAACCATCACCAGCCCAGCCCAAACCATCTTGGACCAATATGGACCATGGGACTCGCATACCAGCATCCAAAACGCAACATTAATGGAATGTGTGGGTACATGCAGCACTCTTGTCTGCGCTCATTGAATTAAGGTATAGACCGGTTCATAACAGACAAAGGCGTGGTTAGGGTTAGGCATTTAAATGTTCGCACGGGATGTTTGTTTAATGGCCCCACTGAGTGGTAAACAGGACAGAAAGAGGACCGCTGCGCATCCGCACCACAGCCGGACGCGCGTTATTGATTACAAGCGCGTATTTGCGCACGGAATCGGTTTGGATGCGGCGCGCGTGGGCTTATCATAGGTATGTATACCCCGGTCAGTGGATGTGCGTGTTTAAATTCACTACTTCTACTACTGCAGTTCAGAGAAAACGGGCAGGTTAACGCCACAGATCCGAAATGCGTTCACGCATTTGACCCAACCTATTCCGGCAGACGCCACGCAGGTGTCGTGGGACTGAAATGTGAATTGGCGTAACAGTGGCTCCTTGCCCGTTCATTAACTTCACTGGGAGGTCACATCCGGCCCACCGATGACGCAGTTACCCACCTACCAAGAAGCCCTGGTGTTGTTGCTCAGTGGCAGTTTCTTGGAAAGCGAAATCATGTGTCATCCGACCAGAATAAATCGGTAAAATTTCAGGTTTGAAGTTGCATCCCTTGACGCAGGCAAGTCAACGGGATATTAAATACTAAAGCAAAGAGTTATGATGTAATGCACACAGATATAATGGAGGCACGTTCATGATAGATCCTATGGCTTGATGAACATCAATGACACGGATTGGTGGCAGGACTGGATCAGATCACGCACATGAAAACACACACACACACGCACACACACACATACACACGTACGTACACACGTGATCTCGCTTTCTGGGAATGTTCCTGGAAAGCGGCGCGCTGCCTCAGTACGGAGGAAACAAGAATAAAACAAATGTGGCACATTTTCACACAGGATCGTGGGCTCACAACGGAGAGACACCGAAATCAGTCCCGTCCGCAGTCTGGCGGCTCCCCGCTGTACCTACACTGAAATAAACTGAGGATTGATCGGAAGAGGAAGCTTAAAACGCTGCTGCTCAGGTTGGACGGCACGAGGGTTTCTGTTTGTTCGGTGTTTGGATCAAACAGGCTACGGTGTTATGAAAGGATTTGAGGTCCTGTGACTCGGACCTGGAGCATCTGCGTTTTGGAAACTTCACACCTGGAAGGAAAGAAAGAAAGAAACAGAGGACATGCTACGGTGGTTGAGTTCCTGAATCTGTGCGTCTGTATTGGAAAGGTAAGATTGAACTATGAAGTAACAGAAAATAAAGATAATAAATGAGACAATACACTCACGGCGTCCGTGTGCAAAACATAAGGAACACCGGCACTGGCGTAGATTTTTAATAGCTGTGAATTCGAAGGCCTTTTGGACTAAAGAAAATACTCTCACACTCCAGGGGACGTAAATGTTTAAAAAGACAATTTTTTCCGTAGTGCATCAGCACAGGATAACTCAGACAACATTTCACACTCTTACAACTCTGAATTTAACACTCCATCAGCGTTTTACAAGAAAACTCATTTGCTTCACAAAGCCTGTGACGACTTACAATATTGACTATTTCTGAAGATACATGATCAGGTTACTTGAGAGAACACTGCATTCTGTTTTCAGATAAATGTAGTCTACATTTAGTCCTGCAGACCAAGATGTATAAATAATGGCTTCATCAGTTCAATTAAATCACTGTTATATTCGAACTATTAACCAAAATAAATATTTAAACAACTACGATCAATTATTTGTGATTTGTTGTGTAGCACATTTTCTGCCATTGGCCTATTGTTCAGTAAAAACCTTTTTTATTTTTAGTATCTCCCTACCATGACATGTTAAAGCTTTTTTTCAAAGATTAGACGTTCAGTAACAGTGAATGCTATTCTTTGGTGGACATATAGAATAATCAGGATTATGCTACAAGGGTGGCGAAGTCAACAGAAATGATGATTCACTGGTTTTATGACAGGCCTGCTCTACACAGCCAAAAATGACAAATCAAGACACAATTACATCACCACCAAGGTTCATATATGTATGTGTGTTTGCCTAATTGCATAGAACCTACTCCATTTTATTATTATATTACCACACAGACATGTTTGGCAGTAATTCCATTCCGGTACCTGATGAATTCCAACACAGACCCACCTGACTCTACTTAATAGGCTACTGATTATGTATGTGAGCACCTGAACCAAGTCCTATTTATTGAGGAAAATAACAAGACACATGAAAGCTGTGATTTGAAATATTGATTTCTGAACTTTTCTAGGTTAAAATTGTAGTATAGTTTTTTTTAAACGTATATTAATGTCCACTCTTTGTATTATTTGTATTGTTAATTGAAGTCTGAAAACGTGGCATCTACTTGGTTATTTTGACCTACAAATAGTAAAGCCAGAGAAATGGGTAATTCTGCAGAGCTGTACATATATACCCACTGGTCACTTTATTAGGTACTGGGTTGGACCCCCATTTACCTTCAGAAATGCCTTAATTCTTCATGGCGTAGATTCAACAAGGTGCTGGAAGCATTCCTCTGAGATAGGATTGAGATCTGGTGACTGTGGAGACCCTTTGAGTGCAGTGAACTCACTGTCATGTTCAAGAAGCCAGTTTGGGGTGATTTGACACTGCTGGAAGTAGCCATGAGAAGATTGTACACTGATCATAAAGGGATTCACATGGTCAGCAACAATACTCAGGCTTTGGATCCATCCTTACTTGAGTTCCTGTTACCTATCAATCAGCTCAAACAAGTCTGTTCATTTTTCTCTGAACTCTCTGGCATCAACGAAGCATTTTCACCCAGAGAACTGCTCTCACTGGATGTTTTATCTTTTTCAGACCATTCTCTGTAAACCCTAGAGATGGCGCTGTGTGTGAAAATCCCAGTAGATCAGCAGTTTCTGAAATACTCTGTGTGTATATACTGTGTGTGTCATATACATAAACACACATGTATTTAATATGTGCATTTCCCATTCAATTTAAATATATAAATGGTGGTACCCAACCTTTTTTCCTTGGATCCCCCTGCAAGTATGTAAGAAACTGTCAGGCCAAAAAAAAAAAGGTCACCGCCTGGATTTAACTAAGCAGATAGTTAAAAAAAGAGCCTCCCATCAGATAATTACTGCAACTGGCAACAAGTTCTTGAACCCTAACTGATGCAGTGAGTAGCTTCTCATTTGTTAAACAACCATGTCGAAAGACATCCTGTGGTCGTGGAAAAGATGTTCATCTGTTTCAGAGGGTCAAATTTTGAAAGAGTGGCTCATTTCCACACATGGATTGGCCACCACAGAGTCCAGAGCTGAACCCCATTGGGAATCTTTGGGATGTGCTGGAGGAGACTTTGCACAATGGAACAAATCTCCCATCATCAATACAAGATCCTGGGAAACATTAATGCTACTCTGGACAGAAATAAATGCTGTGACATTGCAGAAGCTTGTGGAAACGACGCCACAGCAAATGTGTGCCATCAAAGAAGTCCAATGAAATATTAGTGTGAGACCCTTTTTGTGGTCAGGCAGTGTGTATGTGTACATATATCTCAATTCAAAATATGTGAATGCAGCTTGGTGCCTTATTTGTTAAGCAGACTGAACCACAGTGCAGTGCTTTTCATTCAAACTTCAGCCGGAATGTTAAATGTGAAAATAATCAGTAGCAAATGGAATGGGAAGCTTGCATTCCTGACTACGCTATTGTTCAGATCTGAATTCTGCATTCGCCTCAAATGATTTAAGATTAAACCTTACAGTGTGAAACCCAGTGCAGATCTGGAGGCGGTTCAGCTGTCAGAAAAAAGTGCAGTTTGGTGTGAAGCTGGCAAACGGAAGCTGGCATGTCTCTCTTTTGGTGCGCTCCAGCTACACCCCTCTCTGCTATTTCCTCATATCTGATGCAAGATTCACACACGACGTTCTAACGACTTCCTGCACCCACAGGAGAAGCCCGGCACGTTCATGTGTGAACTGGAGTGTCAAATGCACGGTTTGGAAACGCCCTTCTTATCAAAGTGCCCTTTGTTTGATTACAGTTGACTTTGTGCCTCAAAGCATTTCAGTCTGCTGGAATTAAAAATCAGAATCAAGTATTACGCAGAAAATGCCACTTTAACCATCCTAATTTAAAATGGCGCAGTAACACTGTACAACAAGTTTAAAGGATGGCGACCTCCTGTCCTACCAGATTTTCTGTGTCTGAACTTTCAGCACATTCATTATATTTCTGACAGCTGGATGAAATCAGACGTTGAGTGGTGTCGTATCAATCATAGATTTACCAGCTGTGTTACTGGCAGCAGAGTTTGGGGTTTCCTCGATCATTTAAAGTGTTATTCCTTTGGCACGGTTCCCCCCAAAACGCAGCTAATTTTTTACCAGGAAATTCTGCGATGAATCAGTTTTGTTGCCAAGAGCAACAGACAGTCCTGCTTTGTTGTCTTTAATGCTTGCTGTCTCTCATTCAAGGAACCAAATGTACGCAACTCCAAACACAGTCATTCAGCCAAGACGTGTTTACTTCTGTGCTTTAGCACCGGCGCTAAGACTGTGAAGCTAATGACCTGCCGTTGTTACTTATTTCATTTAAGTATAATAATTTAGATTGTATACAATATATAAAGAATTCAAAGTACATAAAACAGATTTAACTGAAATTTCACATTTTCTTTTTTTTTCTTTCCATGTTCTTCCTGTTTTTTCTTTTTCTTTTCTTTCTTTCTGTTCCTTGTTTCCTCCTTCCTTTGTTTCACACTTCTCTCATGTCATCCTGTTGTTCTTTTCTTTATTTGATTCTTTCTTTCTATTTCTCTTTTAGCTTTCTATTTGTCTTTTTTTAATATTTTCCCGTGTTCTTTTTGTCTTTTTTTCTTGTTTTTTTTTCTCCCTTCTTTCTTTTGTCCCAAGGTTTGTCCTAATGTTCATCCTTTTTATTTTCTTTTTAACATGCTTCCTTTTTTACATGAACTCCCCTTCACTTTTCTTATTGTTCATTTTCTGTTACTTCCTTTCTTTCTTTTTTAGCTCTTTTTGTCTTTCTCACTTTCTTTCTGTATGTTTTTCCCCATTTTTGCCTCCAACCTTTGTTTCACCCTTTTTTCTCTCCTTGGTCTTTATTTCTTTCTTTCTTTCTTTTCATGTTATTCATTTTCCTTTCTTTTTCCTTTTTCCTTGTCTTTTTTATATTTTCCCCATTTTGTTTTTCTTGTTTTCTTTCTTTTGTCCAAAGTTTTGTTCCAATGTTCATCCTTATTATTTTCTTGTTAACATACTTTGTTTTCCCATGAATTCCCTTTCACTTATTTTACTGTTAATTCTGTTCCTTCCTTTTTTGGCTCTTTCTTTCTTTATTTTTTTCTTTCTCACTTTCTTTCTGTACATGTTATTTCCCATTTTTTTTCCTCCTTTCTTTGTTTCACCCTTCTCTCCTTGTTCTTTTCTTCTTTGGTTCTTATTTCTGTTGATATTTCTTTCTTTCCATGTTCTTCCTTTTGTTTCTCTTTGCCTTTTTATATCTTCTTCTCATTGTTTTTTCTAGTTTTCTTTCTTGTTTGTTTGTTTGTTTCTTTCTTCTTCTTTTTGTTCTAATGTTTGTTCCAGTGTTTATCCTTTTTATTTTCTTTTTAACAAACTTTTTTTTTTCCATGAACTTCCTTTTACTTTCTTACTGTTCATTTTCTCTTCCTTCCTTTCTTTCTTTTTATGGCTCTTTCTTTCTTGCTTGCTTGCTTTCTTTCTTTCTTTCTTTCCATGTTCTTCCCTCTTTTCTCCTCCTTAATTGGTTTCACTCTTCTTCTCTCCTTTTCGTCTTGGTCCTTTCTTTCTGTTGGTCTGTCTTTTTTTTTTGTTGCTTTGTTTCTTTCTTTTCCCATCTATGTTGCTCTTTTTTTCTTTATTCCTTCTTTCCTTTGTCCCAATGTTCATCCTTCTTTATTTTCTTTTTAACATACTTTTATTTTTTCCATGAACTCCCCTCACTTTTCTTACTGTTCATTTTCTCTTGCTTCCTTCCTTTCTGGTGTGGTTCTTTTTCGTTTCTTTCCTTCATTCCTTTTCACTGTCTTCTTTTTCTGATCACACATGACTGCATTTCATATTTCATTGTTTCATTCCATGTGTGTTTTAAAGACAGTGTTTGCAAAAATAGTATTTAGTTAAATATCCTTAGAGCAGCCATTTACATGTTTAGTTTACATGATGCTAAACTGGTACTTAAGCTTTCATGGCCCGAGGTTCATTCGTCCTCTGAGAAATGGAGAAATTGGAGGAAGTAGGTTTGGACTGAACTCTGCTGTAACCCTGTGCAGATTGTGGATGGGGCACACACAGTGCATCTGTCAGGCAGCAGACAGTGAAGTGCTTGTGGCTCAGACTGGAAGCTACAGACTCCATGAGCTCCACACCAAGCCACCTGGGACTTTAATGATCCGCTCTGAGGTCCATCCTTTAAAAGCACACTCCGGGGTACAAGTGAAGAAGCGCAGGCTGGAGTCGAACCGAGGGGATTCAACCAATGACCCTCAGACATTACAGAATGCTATGGCACACCTTCATGAGTCGGGTGAGCAGGAGAGCCTTCAGTAACCCTCTGTAAAGCTTTTGTCTGGAGTCTAACACGCCTCCATGCTTCATTCCTCCTCTGTCCCATTTCCTTTCTTTCTTTCTGTCTCTATAAAATCCTTGTTTTTCCTTTTTCTTCCCTCCTTGCTCTCTCTTTCCTTCCTGTCTATTCCAATCTTATCTTTTTAATTATTAATAATTGTTTTATTTTTATTCCTTCATTCTGATTTCATAACTTACTTAGCTCATTGATTCTTTCTGTATGTCTTTTATTCATCATTTCTTTAATGCTTTACTCCTTTTTTAATTATTTTGTTCTTCTTTATTTCTTTCATTCTGATATTCTTCTCTCATTACTTACTTCTTTCATTGATTCTTTGTCTTTCTTCATATTTCATAAATTTTTCATTCTTTCTTTTTATCACTGCAATTTGTTCTTTCATCACAGCTAATTTCTTTTATTCTTACCTCTTTTCTTTATTTCCTTCCTTCCTTTATTTACACTTTATTATTTTTGTATTTTTCTTTTTTCTTTCATTCTTTCTGTCATCATAACTAAGCTCATTGATTCTTTCTGTATTTCTTTTATTCTTATTTTTTTTTTATTCTTTACTCCTTTTGTTTTTCATTATTTTTGTCATTCTGTATTTACTTTTGTTTCATTCTGACATTCATCTCTTATCATTACTTAATTCTTTTATTCCTTTCTTTTATTCTTCTCTTTCTATCACTATACAATATTTTATTTACTCCATTAATTTTCTATTTTCTTTCATGCTGACTGCTCTCATAACTACTTGACTCTTTCTGTATTTAGTTTATTCATCTTTTTTTTTTTCTTTAATCTTTAATTCTTTACTCTTTTCTTTTTCATTACTTTGTCCTTTATTTCTTTTTTTTAATTCTGACATTGTTCTCTCAACACTACTTAATTCTCTAGTTGATTCTTTTGGTCTTTCTTTATTTTTTTTCCTATATTCCCTTTTATTTCTTGTCTTAAGATTTCTCCTCATTGATTTTTGTTATTATTATTATTTCTGTTTTATTTCATTTCACTTCTTTCATCAATACTTAATTCTCTCATTGATTCTTCATTTCTTTTTATTTTTTCCCTTTTTCCCATTCTTTTGTCCTTCTTTCTTTCTTTACTTCTTTACACTATTTTCTTTCTTTCTTTCTTATTTTCTCCTTTTTTCTCCCTTAATTCTTTAATTCTTTTCCTCTTTGATTCCCATTTCCAATTGCTGTTACTTTTTATTCTTTCATGAGAACTGAATTCTCCCATTGGTTCTTTCTTTCTCCCACCAGTATATAATGTACCAATGTCCAAAACCATGTCTCTGGATTTAAAAGTCTAAGCATGGCTTACTGCATGTGAGAACACGTCCTGATCCTGAACTGCCACTGAACTAATAACTTAAACGAGATCTTTGTATGTAGCCTCGTATTTATAGATCCAGTGTTATCTTAAACATAGCATTGCTTTATGGCCTGGAGTTGGGTGAGGTAAGCCCTCGCAGCTCCAGCTGATCCAGGCTGCACAGCCTCACGTGTCTGGTTCACTCTGTGCAGGCTGGTACTGGGGTTCGATTACAGCAGCAGAGGCCAAGCGGCTCCTGAACGAGGCCACGGACGGTTCCTTCCTCATCAGAGACAGCTCGAACCCCGGTTACCTCCTCACCCTGTCTGTGAAAACGACTCTGGGTCCGACCCACCTGCGCATCGAGCACTCGAACGGCCACTTCTGCTTCGACTCGGTGCTGATGGCTCGCCCTCACCTGCGCCAGTTTAAAGGGGCGGTGGACCTGGTGCAGTATTACACCCTGGCTTACCGCAGGCAGGCCGCTCTCAAAGCGCAGGCGGCCGATCGGGAGGCTCAACGCGCCACGGAAAGCACGCTGCAGCTCCAGCTCATGAGACCCCTGCACAAAAGTGTGTGCAGTTTGCAGCACCTGTGTCGGGTAGTCATAAACCAACATTCGCACAGTCACCAAGATTTACCTTTACCTGAGAGACTCAAAGACTTCCTGCGGGATTACCCGTTTGTACTGTAGACTGCTCTGTAGGCAGCCAACGAATCAGTATTTGCTTTTCACCTCGTGTTTTGATATTTAATAACCTGACCGGATTCACTCGAGCTTCCCTGTGCTATCACGATCGGATCGCGGGCTACAGCTAAAGGAATCCTTACGACGCGTTGTGAGTGCCGACCTCCTCCTACCACTCAGAGTATTGATTTACAAATTCTTCATGGCCTTAAAAATGAAGCCTTTTTTTTTTTTTTTTTTTGTAAAACATTGTAAATCCTGTCGCCCCTGGCCATGCTACTAATGACCCAGTCCCTGCAACTCCTGGACCCTTGAAAGTCGAAATATGGGGTAATCCCTTGTCGAGGTGAACACAGACTCAAAAGGAACGCAAGCACGAAAATGAGTACTGACACAGTGGCCCACACCCTCTGATCAATACTGCTTGAAATCGATAGACAAACCTCACCTTACCTTACCAAGATGGCTCAGCATTGGGATCCAGAGTCCAGACAGACAGAACCAGACCATGGCCCAGTGGTGAGACTTGCATCCTGAAAGCCAGGACCTGATAATGAGCCATAACCAGGATGACATCTGCTGGAAGCCAGTTTCATAACCTGATGCTGATAAATCCTTAAGGCCTTTTCACACCCAAAAAAAAAACAAAAAAACCCACACGTCAACTTTTGAAAAAGAACATGCGTATATTAACGCCAACCTTCACGCCGAGTCCGAAACGGACGAACCACCACACTACGTAAAATGTTTAATCGGAGCCTCTTCTAATTTCTGCATTAAAATCAGGCTGACCAATCAGAGCTCGGTTGCCGGGCAGAACAGCTCATGGAGAGCTTATAGGACGAGTAACACATGGGTATTAAAGAAAAGGTCTGGTGGAATAGAACTGAAAGGCTGGAGAATGATGGTGATAAAGCTCACAGGGACCGGATGGAGAAAAAAACGTATCGCACTTGGTGTGAAGGTAACACTACGTAACACTACGTTAAAAATCGCACTTTTTTCATGTGAAAAAATCGTACTGGGTGTGAATAGGCCTTAACCCACATAGCATGTAGCATACCTTACATTGTTAAACTGCGATGCGAATGGAAGTATAGCACTGGCGTCCAATGCTCTGCCTCTGTGGTTCGTAACCCACCTCTGGTGAAGTGAGGCTTGTGTGTGATTGTGTTGCACTGCAAATTCTACTTCATTAATCATACTCACAAACCCTGAAATTTGGCAAATGTTTAATGGTTAATCGAATATTTAAACTTTGTTCCCTGAACACTTTGCACTAAGTTCTATTCCTTTCAAAAAATAAACAAAGCGTGTTGTTTGCATAAGACTTACTGTGATAACTGTGATAATTATTTCATTAGAAATACCACTGCAGCCTTACCTCGGTTGGGCTCTGTCCCCTTATCAAAGCACCACACCTTTGGAAAACCTGGCCAGGCAGCTAGTTCCATCCTATGCTAAAGATTTGTACTGAATTTATTCGCTCCTGCAAACTAGTGAACTCGCCGGCACGTGTGATGGGCCGCAATAAAACGTAACTGCTGTAAGCACATCATGCCATTCGGTTTATTTGGCATTATAAAAGCATACCTAACATTATGGCTGTTAGGAAAGTAACACAGGTCATTAGAAATGCGATGTAATCAGTTTTTACTGGCAGAGTTTACCATCGCGTCACATGGTGGATAGAACATGACTGTATTTATTCCTCTGGATAGACGAACAGTGAGGGTATTATAGATACAGGTATTTAAATAAATCATGGATATGCAAGAAAACACAATATATAATAACTTCTACTTCTACGTAAGAATTCTTACGTATCCTATGTTGCATTTTAAAGCTTATCATGCATAATCGAAAGAAAACATCAAACCAAGCAACAGCTTTGCCATATTGTTTAATTAAGTCGGCAAATTTTGTATTTTAAGGACGACCTTCACTCAAAAGGCTGGCACACGTGCCCCACTACAACTGCGCCTACAAGACAGGCCATGCGAAGTAAACACAGGCACTACGTTTCCCATAGTGCCCCAGCACTTTCCAAGAGCTTGAACGCTTTCAGTCAGAGCCAGTTTCTTTTGTTTATCTCTCATGGAATAATACTTACAATATGTATTTAATGCAATTAATACAACTCGTTAGAGGTAAATTGTTCTTCAGTTCTCATCCATAGCAGTGTAATGCCCACTTTAGTGTTAAATCGCTTAATCTATTAGTGTTTAAAGGGCCTATTATTTATGCACAGTTGTGCTCCCAGGATCGATTGGCAAGCCGAGGAGTAGAAACTTGGCAATCAGTCAGAAACATGAAGTTGTTGACCTCAGGTCATCAAAACCTCAGCAGAACACGTGTTGCATGTTCCTTACAAGTGCTTAGCTCCTGGCCCTTGATTCTGAGTGTGACCGTCTGTGCTTTGCCTTGCCAGGTGTGTCTGTGTACGTCACATGATGGCAACCAGAAGCCTCAGGAGACCATCCCGTAGTGTTTTTGAACTCAATCAACTTGGTAATGGTTCAGTGACATTTGCAGGAATGCATCGTATCGATTCAGAAAATCAATCTAACGTGTCATTTGCACAAGAGCCACCGGACCTTTGCCACAGACGGTATATAAACAATACATTTTTTGGTTTTGCGTAGCCTGAACTGAGCTGAAACGGGCTCCAGAAAAGCTTTTACATTAAAATAGCTCTCTGAAAACAAGCTGGGTCGTGAATTATTATCAGCTACAAAAAATGCTCACATGATTTTTCCAGCTTAGTTTTTGGAAGAACAAAAACAACGTCAGCAAGAAATAAGAAGTGGCACTCGGACAGCAAAACTGAAATATGAGATTAGTCTTGATGTGTTAAACTGTTTCTAGGATAATTCTATACCCTTAAATGATGGCACACGGGACTGTAGCTTTACCCTAAATATTACACTCTTACTTTAATCCTCATAATACCAGACTGACAGAGGACAGGATGGGGCGAGAACGGTCATGTAAGGGCAGCTAACTCTGCCTTAATGGTTGTAATCCTGTTATAAAAGGAACCATCGTGCTGGCTCTAATGTGGACCTGGGGTAGGGTTTGTACTTTGGCTCTCCGACTTTATTCAGGACTCCCTGCATGCGCTGACTCATTCTAGTAGTTTAACCCGGGTTATTAATAGACATTCGTCGTGGTCTGTGCCGCTCGAGCGATCGCGTCCAGTCGTCTTCCCAAAAATGGCACGCACTTCTTTTTCATGCAAAGCTGGAAATCCAAAATGAAGTGCTTCCTTGCAACAAAGTGCTGATCATTCTCTATATACTGTACACATAATGGTCAGGGTCACAGGGAGCCTATCCCAGAATACACTGGGTGCAGGCAAAGACACACCTCGGGCAGATCAACAGTTCATTGCGTGGGTTTGTAACTGCACGTCGCTCACGCATCGAACATGCAAATCCGACCACCAGAAAAACCTCAGCTTGTCAGAAACCGGGCAAACCAGAGTGGCTCAGCTGAGGTGAGTAATGTCTGTTGGTTTGATTTTTTTCCATTCTAGGGTGGCTCCATCATATGAACGAAAAACAGTACATAAAAGACAAAAATCATTAGCTACACCTCCTTGTTTCTACACTCCTCTTTACTCTGTTCTCTAATGGTCAGGACCCCCACAGGACCAGCACAGATCAGGTACTATTTGGTGGTGGTGGGTTCTTGTGTGTTTTGCTGCTACGAGTTGATCAGACACAGCAGTGCTGCCGGAGTTCACTCATGTGCACTTATTAGACACCTCTTCCTTATTGCTGCACCTTGTAGATGTAAAAGTCAGAGACAGTAGCTCATCTGTCGTTGCACACTTGGTGTTAGTCATCCTCTAATCCTTCATACGTGCTCACAAGATGCGGTTGGTGGCTGGACAATTTTGGTTGGTGGACTATTTTCAGTCCAGCCAGTGAGACTGAGATGTTTAAAAACTCATACGAATCAGACTACAATAATACAGTGGTCACTTAGCAGACATCCTTGTCCAGGACGACTTACAATTGATAAAATCTTACCATCCAAGCAATTGTGGGTTAAGGGCCTTTCTCAATGACCCAACAGTGCCAGGCTGGCAGAGGCCAGATTTTGAAGCCTTGGACCTTATGGTCCATAGTCCAGTACCTAACCGCTAGGCTACTACAACAGTCCCATAGTCCAGAACCTTAACCATGAGGCTACCACAGCTCCTGCATCACTGTAGAACTACCAGTCTACTACTTTCAAGAGCTGCAATCAGCTTTTCCACTGCAGAAACTAAGAGAAGGCTCACTGATCGATTCGCTGAACACCTCCGGGCCTTCACAACAAAGGATTTGTCGTTTCCAGTGGCAAGGCATTTCACTAGTGAATATTCGATGTATTCAACATGTACCTGTTTTGCATTGCCATTTGTTGCTATGGTAGCAATCATATTAGGAAATTCAAAGAAAAAGAACTGATCTAAATCATACAATGATTGCGATTTTAAACCTCAACATATTCCTACATAGACTACATATTAGGAAGCACTTTGAATACATACAGATGATGAAGGACCTCTGAAATGTCCTGGTGGTACTTCTCTATAATTTTGAATCTCTCTCTCTCTTAGAAAGATGAGAGAGGTCTGTAATTTTCATCATAGCTACACTTCAACTATGAGAGACAAAATGAGAAAAAAAATCCAGGGAAATCACATTGTAGGATTTTTAAAGACTTTAATTGTAAATTATGGCAGAAAATAAGTATTTGGTCAATAACAAAAGTTCAACTCCAAACCAGGTTGGCACACCCTGTAGCTGGTTATATGCAGATCTCCTCTAGAGCAGTGATGTTTTGGGGCAACACGGACTTTCAAGCTCCCTCCACACATTTTCTATGGGGTTGAGGTCTGGAGACTGGCTAGGCCACTCCAGGACCTTGAAATGCTTTTTACGGAGCCACTCCTTCGTTGCCCGAGCGGTGGTGTTTGGGATCATTGTCATGGTGGAAGCCCCAGCCACGTTCCATCTTCAATGATGCTCTCACTGATGGAAGGAGGTTTTTGGCTTAAAATCTCACGATACATGGCCCCGTTCATTCTTCCCTTAACACGGATCAGTCATCCTGTCCCCTCTGAAGAAAAACAGCCCCAAAGCATGACGTTTCCACCCCCTTGCTTCACAGTAGGTATGGTGTTCTTGGGATGCAGCTTCGGCATTCTTCTGCCTCCAGTTGAGTTTTTACCAAAAAGTTCTATTTTTGGTTTCATCTGACCACATGATATTCTCCCAATCCTCTTCTGGATCATCCATATGCTCTCTGGCAAACTTCAGACGGGCCTGGGCATGTACTGGCTTAAGCAGGGGGGCACGCCTGGCACTGCAGGAATCTGAGAGTCCCCCTCTCGGCGTACGTGTGTTACTGATGGTCTCATGATCATTTTGACCCCACAGATGAAATCTTGCGTGGAGCCCAGATCCAGGGGATTATCAATAGTCTTGAATGTTTTCCATTTTCTTACAATTGCTCCCACAGCTGAGTTTATTCACACCAACCTGCTTGCCTATTGTAGATTCACTCTTCCCAGCCTGCTGCAGGTCTACAATTTTCTTCCTGGTGTCCTTCGAGAGCTCTTTGGTTCTTGGCCATGGTTTGAGTTTTTTGGAGTCTGACTGTTTTGAGGCTGTGGACAGGTGTCTTTTATACAGATAACGAGGTCAAACAGGTGCCAATAATACAGGTAACGAGTGGAGGACAGAAGAGCTTCTTAAAGAAGAAGTTACAGGTCTGTGAGAGCCAGAAATCTTGCTTGTTTGTGGGTGACCAAATACTTATTTTCCACCATGATTTACAATTAAATTCTTAAAAAATCCTACAATGTGATTTCCTGGATTTTTTTTTCTCATTTTTGTCTCTCATAGTTGAAGTGTAGCTATGATGAAAATGACAGACCTCTCTCATCTTTCTAAGTTGGAGAACTTGCACAATCAGTGGTTGACTAAATACTTTTTTGCCAAACCCAGTGCTAAAGATGGCTTAATTTACCACATTAACACAATTTAAACTGACAGGATTTCAAAATCCCTATTGAAGCAAGGAATTAAAAACAAGCTTGTGGTTTTTTTGAGTGAAGTGAAGTGATCTAACTAGGATGAATGGATAAACAGCTAAGTGATTAGCTATTCTAGTTGTTTCCTTTGTTTAATCCAAATTTCTACATTTTTATTTTCTTGTGTCTTTCTTACTTTCTTGTCTACTGTCTATCTATGTAACGAAACGACTGCAAACAATTCAGAATCCTATTTCTCACAACCTCACACAGTGTGTTTATGCAGTTCCTTATAGATTTACTTTTCCACTTTCGTTACTACCAAATAATAATAAAACAGCGATGTTATTTGTACACGTCCTGCACGTATTTTTCCTCCGGTCTGTATGGCTCTTTACTGCAAATCAGCATTAAGCACTTAAGATGGCTTGGGTATCTTTGGAAAATGAATAGTTAACGTTTCTCTAATAGTTAGTGGTAATTCTAACTACAAAAATAAACATTTCTTTCTATTTCCTATTACTTGAATGATTACATGCGCTGCCTGGCCAAAAACAGTTGCACATATTTTGTTGGACCGCCTTTAGCTTTCGACGTTATGCAACGTCCTAACAGTTATTGCCAGTTATTGCACTTACAGTTAGCCCTGTAAGTGAAGTGATCTAACTCCGTCGTGTTCTTAGCTGAGAAACTGGGAAACATTTGTGAATTAATGCTATACAGAGTATTAAAAATATATAGGCATGTTTTAATTGTCAGAATCATGATAGTGTATCTAGTCCACGTAATCATTTACTCGATGTGGTATGAAAATGTAATACAGCTTTATACTCTGTATGCTGTGATATCATTTTGGCACGTCTGTTCATGTCAGTTCAGGCTGTGCTATAAAGTGTTCAAGTATAATTTATTCACTTTATTCAGAAATGGAATGAACTGCCTCTGGTTCATTGTTGCCTTTTATTGCTCCCAGTTCTTCGATGGCTCTAAGCTCTTTCTAGGAAGAACAAGGAGGAGGCGGGTGCGTGTGTGTGTGTGTGTGTGTGTGTGAACACGTGTGTATGTGAGTGACTTTCCTGGAAGAATGACTGTGTGTGTTCTCACGTTAACCCTCACACACCTGCAGCTAGGCCATTCAGACACCAGATTATCCTTTATAACCATTTTTAAAAGAATAGCCATTACACAACCCAAGGTTTATAATACTCCACATTTCTGCTAAATCTAATTTTTGAACCATAAAGAACTTTTGAGACCTTACAAAAAACCCGATTGGATCATTTAGGAAGGTGCTCACAGGTTTGCACAAATCTGTCAGTATGTATTGCATGAAAGCGTTCAAGTATTTTTCCTTTTCATTATTTTTCTTCTATCACTTCTGCAGTAAGTCTCTTATTTCTTTCCTTCGTTTACTCCAAATTTCTACACTTGTTATTCTTCAGTGTCTTTCTTTTTCTCGTCTGTTGTCCATTTATGTAAGAATAACAATGTTTTGAACCCTGGCAACTGCAAACAATTCAGAACCTTTACTTTCAGTACTGTTAAATACCTTTTAAGCATTTGTCATGAAATCTTAGTGAATGTCATAAGTGTTATTTATATGTTTAAAAAATACTGTATGTTCAGTGGGGCAAAAAAGTATTTAGTCAGCCACTGATTGTGCAAGTTCTCCAACTTAGAAAGATGAGAGAGGTCTGTAATTTTCATCATAGCTACATTTCAACTATGAGAGACAAAATGAGGAAAGAAATCCAGGAAATCACATTGTAGGATTTTTTAAGAATTTAATGGTAATTCATGGTGGAAAATAAGTATTTGGTCACCCACAAACAAGCAAGATTTCTGGCTCTCACAGACCTGTAACTTCTTCTTTAAGAAGCTCTTCTGTCCTCCACTCGTTACCTGTATTAATGGCACCTGTTTGACCTCGTTATCTGTATAAAAGACACCTGTCCACAGCCTCAAACAGTCAGACTCCAGCCTCAAGACCAAAGAGCTGTTGAAGGACACCAGGAAGAAAATTGTAGACTCATCTTTCTAAGTAGGAGAATTTGCACATCTGGATGACTAAATACTGCTGATGTCTCTATGTATCTTTACTGCAAATCAACATTAAGCACTTAAGATCGGAAACCAACATAAAATTTATCTTTAACAATGATTAATGTTCTATGTATTCTAGCTACATCAATAAACATTTTTTCTGGAACTACTACCTGCGCAGTTATATATTGTGGATGGCCAAAAAAAAGTTGCACATATTTTGTTGGACCGCCTTTCGACCTTGTGCAACATCACAACACTGATTTTCATCCAGAGTTGCGTTCATTTTTTATCTGAGATCTTGACGTGAGACTTGAACCGCTCTGACAAATCTTCTCCAGCACATTCCAAAGACGTTCAATGGGGTTAAGGTCAGGGCTCTGTGGGGGCCAGTTAGTGGTGAAAATGATTCTTCCACAATTTGAGCCCAATCAGTCTTAGGACTGTGGTCCTGGAATATGCCGGTGCCAAAAAGGGGAAGAAACAATCCATTTCTGGTATGACTTGGTCCTCAGCTGCTTCATTTTATTAACACATAACGTTACTGAGCCACAACCTGACCAAAGCAACCCCAGATCATAACACTGCCTCCAGAGCCGGGTACAGTGGGCACTGTGCATGATGGAGCTTCCCTTCTTTCTCTGATGCACCCATCTTCCTGGAATAGGGTCAGTCTGGACTCCTCAGACCACATGATCGTTTTCCATTGCTCCAGACTCCACACTTTATGCTCTCTAACAAACTGAAGATTTTATTCCCCAGATTATCTGCACTAACACGTGGTTTTATGTCCACACATCTGTTCAGTCCCAGTCCTGTGAGCTCTCATCGTGTGTGTTGGACATTTCTTATCCCATTTCCAGTCATTTCAGCCTGTTTCTTTGGAATACCTGGACGCTTCTTCAACTCGGTAACATTTTCACACGACCCGGGACACGTCTTCAGACATGGCTGGTTAAGAAATGAGAAGCTACTCACTGCTCCACTTAGGGTTAGAATGGTTGTAACGATCTGAAACACATCAATAATCCAATCAGAGCCTCTTAACTATTTGCTTAATTGAGTCCAAACGGCGACTTTTCGGTCCGAGAAAGCTTTTTTTTTACCTACGTTCTTAGTCCGCCATCTAGTGGTGTTATTCTGTAATTGATCTCACTTTCTTTCAGTGATATTTTTATTTTAGTTCAGGTTTTGTTTTTGTTCTAAAATGTCTTGTTAGTACTGCATTCTCTTTCGTTTGAGCTCTTTTTTAAGGACCCTAACATACCGGAGGTGCTCCTGTTTATTTCCAATAAAACACAAACACAAAAATAAAAAACATCCAAAGAAATTAAAGTTCAAATCATAATGAAATCATGTCTTTGACAAACGATGTGGAAAAAAAATCAAATGGCTGTATATTATTAGATGTGAAATATAACACAAACAAAATACGATTTTATTTTAAATCACATTTTTTTTTCTTTTTTTATCAGCCCACTTTCTCGGTGTCCCATCCTTCCATAGTTAATATCTTACTTACTAGCTAAAGTTTTATGTAGGCTACTTTCTTCCTATTTTTATTACCATAGTATTTTCCTTGGATTCCTTTGTTTTACTCTATTCTTCCCTTCCTGACTATTTACACCACTTTAGTGTTTATTTTTATCTCTTCCTTTAAGGCTTTTGGTTTTCCTGTTTTAGTGCCTTACTCCCTTCCTTCCTTCCTTCCTTCTTTTCTCTTTCTTTTTCTTTCTTTCTTCCTTCCTTAAGTATTTTCACCTTACTTTTCTTTCGATTCATCTATTTTTACCCCATTATTTCTATATATCTCTTTCCTTCTTACTTACCTTTTTTCTCTTTCTGCTTTCTTTATTACTTACAAAATATTTTACTTGCCATCTAATTTTTCATTTCTGTTTTATTTTGCATTCTTCCAGTCCATTTCCTTAGCTTCTCATCCCAGTTTTAATTTTCCTTATTTCTTTCTTGCTTATTTTTGCTTTCTTCCTTGTAATTTTACAGTTTATATTTCGTTCTTTATTTTTTCCTCTTCTTTTATTGTTTCAGTCTTTCAACTTACCACTTCTGTTTTTTGCTATTATTTTCTCTCAGCTTCCTTAACCACTTCCTTCAGTACTTTTTCTTATTCTTTCTTTTTCTTTATTTCCCTTTTTGTTTTCTTTCAATTATATTTATTGCTTAAGAATTTTAATAACCCTTCTATGTCTTTCTTTCTATTTTACTCACACCACATTTGACCTTATCTTTCCTTTTTTTTTCTTCAATTTCTCTCCTATTTTCATTGAGTTTTCTTAGCTTCTCGTTCCACCTTTTTCTGTCTTTCTTCTGTGTTAAGTATTTTATTGTAAGTATTTCTTTCCTTTATTTTTTTTATTGATTCAGTTTTAAATACTCCTTATCCATCTTTATTAAGTTCTTAATTTCCTTCTCTGTGTTAGAGCTTTTCTTCTAGACCAATTCTGAACTTAAAAAAAATTAAATAAAACAAAAAAAAGACTCTTAGTTTGGCGTCACTGAAGAAATATTTCATTAAACTGCATATGCTACATTACCTGTGAGTGTTTCTCCTTGCCACTATCGCCTCGTTAGGGGCCCAGACTCAGGTATTTGCAACAAACCTGCTGCTAAAATAGTTCTATAAATACACAAGTTACATTTCAGGTTAAATATGACTGTGGCGTTTGTTTAAGATTTAATGCTAGCCTATGGAACGTGCTAGTCCACCTACCAAACGTCATGTACAGGGTTGCCAGATCATTTCTCAACCGCGATAAACCAACCATGGCAACATGAGTACACCAATCTGGCAACCCGAGGAGCGCTTCCGCGATGTAAATAAGAGCGAATTTGCTGCAGCTCTCAGAGGAGCCTCTCGATCTGTCTGATTTTATTATATTTCTGATTTATAGCAGCAGGTCATAAGTGAGCTTTGTTATTTTCTTTTTTTATTTATATGTAATGGTTATTCGTGTTGAGCGCCTTTATTCGGGAACGGCTGTGTTTCATGTGAGTCACATGACCTTATTTTACACATTTTAAAATCACAGCTGATCAGTAAACTCATTCTTTAGAGAAATCGATAATGGATTTGTGTATCTACAACACGACCTGTACTGTGTAAATAGATATCCTAACAACTGCATAATAGCTATTATTATTATTATTATTATTATTATTATTATGTCTAATATTTTATATATCCGCTCATGTTACAGCCAGCTGCTAGAAACAGCAGTTTCTCAGAATTTGGGTTCGAACCCCACACTGGGCTTGCAACCTCAAAGTCGAGTGGTGTGGTTACACAACCCTGCCATGGACTGGCACCCTGTCCATGGTGTACCCCAGCCTGTGCCCAGTGAATATACACAAAAGAATATGTGTATATACACAAATATACACACCGGTCCGGCTGGACTGGTCCATACACAGACATCTGAGAGAGGGGAAGCCAGGCTGGGGAGCAATGTGTTCACCTGCAACATCCCCAGGATAAATCAGGGAGAAAACCAAGCAGGTGATAAACTGATACCTGGTCCAGCATCCCTAAGATTAATTCTGTACCCCGATAATCCTGAGGTTACGAACAAGAGCTTAATCGAAGAGCCAAGTCCTGGTTTGGGACGCCGTCTGTACGTCCATGCTGATTGTGGTTTGTTTGGACTCAGTGGTTAAAGTTCTGGACTATTAACCAAAGGGTATGAACGAGTTCAAATCCCGGCTTCCTAAAGCAAAAACCTTAAATCTCGAGTAGCTTCTCGTTCCACTTTTTTTCTCTCTTCTATCTTATTTCTTTCCTTTCTATTTACTGATTCAGTTTTATATGCTCCTTCTCCATCTTTCTTTATTTCTTACTTTCTTTCTCTTTGATAGAACTTTGCCAACTGAACCAGTTCTCAACTAAAAAAATCATATTAGTCTGCTCATTAAACACTCTTGTTCGTTAGGTGACAATTTGAATGTGGTTTGATAGAGGAAGAGAAAAATCGCTGTGCTGGAATCTGGATGTACAGGACTGAAGCATATCATTACATCAGAAAGCATTGTTGTTGTCGGAGAAGCAAAATCAGCAAACTGCTGGACTCTTGCCCCTCACCGTCCTACACCGGTCAAGTGTCAATAATGAGATCAATTAAAGAAGGCTACTCAAATAAATAGTATATAATAGAAATAAATCAGCTTTAAATGGCAACATGGTATGCCAATGGTATGGCATTTTGAATAGTGAGAGAATTTTAAAACACCAGCAATAGTGGTAATAAAACATAAGTAAGATTACACCAGAGGGATAACATTTCATAGAAGTGCTCTAGAGTTGCACCGATTTGATCTTGTTATTTATGAATTGAGTAAATATTTGTGAAGAAAGCATACTAATTGAATTGGCCATTCAAGCTTGCTCCTGCAGATGCTTCTAAAGCAGCGACGCCCTCAGTCATTTGCCAAGCAAAACGTGCAGTAACATTCCTGACAGATAGGATATGCCATCCTTCGTTAAGCACGTCAGCAACTCTGAACCCAAGACCCATGAAGTTAATGGGTTAAGGCTTAGTAGGTTTGTTGCTGAGCAGTTAGTGTTGTAGTTCTCGAGTCGAAACCATAAACCAGTGGCCCTGGTCTTGTCCCAGTCTCGACCTGGTCTCATTTGGACTCGGTCTTCATTACCGATATGGATCCACCGACACAAAAAATAACGTGTATCATACTGTGTAAATACCAATCAGACAGAACCAAAGGATTGTGACTCGTTCTGTTTTTCCTTTATTATACAGATTACAATACTGTTTAACCTTTCTAACAGATAACAGTGAGTTAAACTCTACAGAATCACACACTCCAGCTGAGGAGTTTCCTCTTCTGTGCAGGCTTTGGTTGAGACCAGCCCTCTTCTAACGAACCATGTGGGAGTCATATGAACTCCGAAGATGAGGCACAAACACATCCTGAAGCAGACAGACATGGCAGTGCGCTGTTAAAAAGGAGAGAAATGAACACGACCACCGAGCCTCCGCCTCCGTCCGGAGGAGACGTGGCCTTCACGTACGTGCTGCTTCCTTTCTTCATCATCACCTTCGCCGGGATCGTCGTAGCCGTGGTATGTCATTGGAAAAGCTTTTCTGTTTAACGCGTCGCAGCATCGGGCTCTCTGTAGTGCGTGAGGAGCTTCTGGGGTTAAGAGTCACATGAACACATATCTGGAATAAATGAGCTAATTGGAGGAAGAGAAAGAGGCTCTTGTTCAATATGCTGAACAGGAAGAAGGTTTACTTCAGCATTTCCTATTGGTTCAGTCAAAGTGTGTGAAACATTCTGCTGATGTGAAGCTGCAGTCAGACGCTGTGTCTTGTTTTGCAGGTGATGTACGTCAGGAGGAAGCAGAGGTAAATTTGCACTGACACAAGTATGGAGTTACAGATTAGTTTGGGAAGACCAGAATAAAATCTTTAAGACTGATGTTGGCGGCAGGTAATCGGCGTCATTCTAAGCATCATAGCGAACGACTGTTGATGATGCTCGCCTTTGTTGTGTGTATACAGATTTAAAAAAAAAATTTTATCTTTGAAAAAATTGAGACCACTCCAGATCTTCTGAAAAATCAGAAAAGTCTGTACATGTGTGGCAGCAGGTCCATTCCAGTGCCATATCTTAATCTTATTACTGAGAAAATTAACAAGAGACATGTTTGCCCAGACGCACATAAACATGAACTAAAAACAAAAAAGGGATAGAAAGTCCTTTAAGGCTATAAGGAATAATACTGAGCCCACTGGTGAATCGGCACATCATTGCTTGAAATGTTTTTCCAGGATTGACAGACTTCGGCATCAGCTGCTCCCCGTCTATTCATACGACCCGTCTGAGGAGCAGACCGAAGCCGAACGGGAGATGATGTGGAGAGAAGACGACAGTAAGGTAACTGGAAATTTAATGACAGCTCCTGTAGATGTTTATTCATCTAAACAAGTCAAAAGACAAAGTCAAATTTATTTTTACTGCTTGTGGAGCGTTGTCTCAAAGCAGCTTTATGAATATTTAAGCCCAAATCCATAACTGAGCAAGCCTGGGGCGACAGTGGCAAGGAAAATCCCTAAATGTTATAAGGAGGGAACCTCAAACAGAGACTCGACCTCCTTGGGCAGCTTAGATGTTATACATCCATAATAATAATTTAAGCAAGCATAAGCTTTATTTAGTCTTTATTCAGAACAGAGAGAACATATTTCAAGAAAATACAATAATTAAAGGAAAATATAATAATATATAGACTATTAAACAGAATACAGTATTATGAAGAATATAATAGAGCATGTAAAAAACATATAGAATATAAGACAATAGCATACATAACTTCTATTCTTCTTCTCTCCCTTTATCAGGGGTCACCACAGCGAGTTAAACGTTTCCACCTCACCCTGTCCTCCACATCCTCTACTCTCACCCCAACTCCCTGCATATCTTCATTTACCACAACCAAATAACTCCTCTTTGGTCTTCCTCTCCGTCTCTTGCCTGGCAGCTCCATCTCCAACATCCTCCTACCAATATATCCACTATCCCTCTTCTACACATGTCCAAACCGTCTCAGTCTTCCCTCTCGAATTTTGTCTCCCAATTTTCCAACTTGTGCTGTCCCTCTGATGATCTCATTCCTAATCCTGTCCATCCTAGACACTCCTAAAGAGAACCTCAACATCTTAAGTTCTGCCACCCCCATCTCTGCTTCCTGTCTCTTTGCCAGTGCCACTGTCTCTAAGTCATACAACAAGGCTGGTCTCACTACTCTCTTAGAAATCTTTCCTTTCACTTTAGCTGCGACCCTTTTGTCACACAACACTCCTGATACTCTTCTCCACTCACTCCATCATGCATGTACTCTCTTCTTTACCTCCTTTCCACACTCCCCATTTCCTTGGACAGTTGATCCCAAGTACCTGAACTCCTGGACCTTTGTGACCACTGATCCCTGTAGCCTGACTGTTCCACCTGCCTCCCTTTCATTTACACACATGTATTCTGTAAATTATTATGAACTCGCATACTTTATTTGGCACATGTTTTACACCGGATGCCCTTCCTGATGCAACCCTCACCATTTATCCGGGCTTGGGACCGGCACTAGAAATACCCTGTCTGAGCAATCTAGCGGCTGGTTTACAATAGCATACAGTATATAAAGTAAAATATTGCATCCAATCATGTAGAGAATATGCAGGCTGCAAATAAGATGAGAATAACAAGGGACCTAGATTAAAACTCTATGGGACACCCTATTAGCGTGTTTTTGTGTCGCTACCTTCGGATGGTTTAAGCCTTCATATTCTGCACAGTGGTTAGTTCACAGATATAAGTTTATTGTCGAGCTGTCTTAACGCCAACCGATTTCCGACAGAGTTTGCAGATCTTTGAAGCAACATCCGTTTTTCAAAGCCAAACCATCTCCATGTGAGTGAGACTTTGAGTGTTGGTCCTCTCAAGATTTCTTCCTTCTAACATTTAGGGAGTTCTCCTTGCCACTCTCGCCCTAGGCTTCTCAGTTAGTGCTGTGGGACTAGATATTTGTAAAGCTGCTATGACTTGACCTGAATTTAGTCATCTAGCAGACTTACAGGATCCAGCTCTTAGGATTTCGCAGTTCCAAAAGGCTTAGACGTCATAACGGGTGTTTTTTGGGTGTTGCAGGGCTGGACGTCGACGTACCAACAGTGGTGGCCTCTGCTCCCCAAGGACCCTAATATTTAAACAGAGAAGTGTGGAACTGAAACATTAGAGGTCAGATCTGTTTTCCTGGAACTCTGCGGAATGAAATTTCCTACTTGTGTCTCAAAGTGAGTAGAGACGACAGAAATGGAGCAGCAGAGCCAGACAAACGGAGGACGTCTTGGGACAGCTGGACGTATATTTTAGACCTTATATGGATCAAAGCCTGTCACTTGAATAAGACACCCAAGCAAAAAATGTTTTACCAGATGTTCTGCGATGTTCACTAACACTATGTAGTACTGCTGTAGCCAAAGCCGCTAGAGCCGAGTCTGAGTCACGACCAAGACTTTAGCAGTCGAGGCCAAGTGAAGACCGAGGAGCGTCCGAGACGAGATTAAGACTTTTTTTTCCATCATACAAGAATTAAAAGAAGAAATGCAAAAATTGTATTCGTTTGTAATTAAATTGACATTCATTATCCATGATATATATTCATAAATATGTATCAGGCTGCACTGATAAAATTGCAGCTCCACTGGAGGGTTGGAGGAAGCACCCTGCCATGGCTGTCCAGTAAAATCAGTGATCATGTGTGTTCCCCCTATTGTATAAACCACCAGTTGCCGTTGGTTACCAGCCGGTTCCAGTACCCAGTTTCAGTTCTGAAAAATCACGAGACGATTGACAAACTGTTAGATGACATTCGCTGTATATCCTCAGGGCTTAGCTCATTCTGATTTACATCGCCGCTGGTGATTTTTTGATGCTAGAACCTTTTCATTAACAGTTACAGTGGTGCTTGAAAGTTTGTGAACCCTTTAGAATTTCTATATTTCTGCATAAATAGGACCTAAAACATCATCAGATTTTCACACAAGTCCTAACATTAGATAAAGAGAACCCAGTTACACAAATGAGACAAAAATTATACTTGGTCATTTATTTATTGAGGAAAATGATCCAGTATTACATATTAGTGAGTGGCAAAAGTATGTGACCCTTTGCTTTCAGTATCTGCTGTGACCCCCCTGTGCAGCAATAACTGCAGCTAAACGTTTCCTGTAGCTGTTGAAATGACCACAAGAGCTTCACATAGGAATCATTGACTTTATTACCAGTCTGAATACAAATTTCTGCAGGCCACAATAAAAAAGACACGTTTGTACATTTTGAAGACTGATCCCAAACCATTTCCATCGTGTGCAGGCAACGTGCACGCAGTCGCATCAGGGCCGAGGGGCTGAGGACTAAAAACAAATCCGCAATGGCTTTAGTACCAAAGTGTAGACTCAAGCCTGATTCCATGTAATGATTTTGATTTCAAAGTCTGCCTTTACAGAATATTAAATTTGTACCAATCTTGATAAAACTGATAACGAAAGACATTTTAAAGATCCCATCACACATCTCATTTTTGCCCGTCGGTGGCTCTGGCAGCTTTGGGACTTGGACTCAAGCTGCTAGTCATTAGGACAGAATCAGACCCAGGACCCTGATCGACTGGCGTTACTGTACTGGTGCCAACGCACCCGCCTGCACCCATACCACAGTGAGTGAACGTTTTTTGAAAGAAAAAGCTGACAGTATATCCCATCTGTCCCACTGCAGTCATTCCTGTGGCGTGTCTAAAGTCTCACGGACGAGGAGAACACGTCAAATGCGGTGCACAGGAGCGCACGCCGTTATGAACGATACCAAAATAACTACTGTTAGTCACGAACAAGTAAGGCTCAAAGACAAACCAACAAACTGGACACTGCAAATAAAAAAGGAAAAACAAAAGAATCAAACAGTTTGCTCACACTCTCGCCGAAGGCTGCGCTGGGAGCAGCTGAATGTCGTTCTGTTAACAGTAAGCCATCTTAACCTGCCACAAAGTGAGGTACGAGTGTGACGTTGCAGTATTCCGGGTTTCCGTGTTCGTAGCAGCAATAAAGTTCTGAAAAACTCGGTCGCTGGACCGGTCTGCGTTCCCTGACTCGGATAAAAGAAAAAAAAACCCAGAAAAACCTAAAAGCACATCTAGAAAGAAGAAAAACTAGAACCTTTCAGAAACCAGGCTGAACAGTAGCAAACGGCGCCATCCTGTGGCCAGAACGAAGCCAGAGGACGACTGATGGGATGAGAACATGGGTTCGTCCCAGTTTTAATGCTTAAGGTTGTTACTCCTAATTTTACCAGGTGAGAGACGGAAATGCATCCACGCTTGCAAACCAGACCGGGTGACGTCGCTGGACTTCGAGCACTGGGTTAGAACAAGTTGAGGTCATTTGTTTGGGTTGATGCCTTCATGATCTAATTTAGGGATTGAGGATGTTTATTTTTAGTATGGCACCGATCTCAGACTGGTGGATACATTTTTAATTCGCAGCGCTCACGCCATCAGAACGGGTTCATAAAATAACATCAGACCAGGCCACAGCGGTAGGACCATGTTGGCATTTTTGGACAAACATCCTTCGGTTTTAGCCAACTGAAGGAGGTCGCAGCTGCAGGAGGTCAACAAAAGCAGACTCCCGCTCCTGTTAAAACCCAAACGCATGACCCCCGGGCCAGGACTCTCCTCGTGTCAGTAACTTCCGCATGGATGGATAATGCAGGTAAGAAAGTAACAAGGTAAAAAAAAACCTTAACGATGAACACACATTTATACCTAACCTTTCCGCCACCACAAGTTTAAAAAAACAAAAAAAAAAAAAACCAAAACAAACAGACGGAGGCCCAGAATTACGATCCCTTCCCCCCAGACACACGCAAACTATAAAAGTAGGTTGATTCACCTTTGTCTAACACGACCTCGAAATCTAGTTTCGTTAAAACTGCATGAGAACCGTTAAGACGACCGTCAGAGCAAATCTTTGTCCAGTATAATGCAAAATGTTCTGCAACCCGAAAAAATTGCACGGAGCGTTTGATGTACAAGCAAGCATGCATACGAACACACACATACAGTGTTTGAGAGTCTGTCCGTTTTCCAGTGGTGGTAAAGAGAAGATGAGCGTTGTAGTGTGCTGAGCTGATGGAGGAGAGCGCGACAGTGGCACGGAGGTTTTTTTTTTGTTTCGTTTTTTGCGGATTTCTGTCCGGCTCTGGTTAAACGGGAAGTGACGATACTGGGTAACGAGGTAGCGCTGATTGACAATCTACTGTTCCTCTTCTTCCTCCTCCTCTTCCTCCTCCTCCTCTTCCTCAGAAGATTTCGACGGCTGCTCTTCTTTCTCCTGGAAGCACAAAAGGACAATAAATGACCACACAGGAACCGGAGTACATGTCAAAGGACGCAGGACTCTATGGAAACTAGATAACCTTCCATTGCTCCACCCACATGCCCAGTCTGACTAGGCAGGCCCACATTCAGCAGGGGGCACTGCAGTGCGAGACGGTCCACCTGTGAGACATTGACTTTTACTTGTTAAAAAGTGGGTCCCACCTACAACATGCCCACTATGAGAACCAACTGTTCACTTAGTATATTCACTTAGGACAAAAAGAGCAATGCATATTGTATACGTGCGTCTGCTTTTGTAACCCGACCCCAACAGGACTGAAGGTATCAGATCCAGACTCGCGGCTTTACTTTTGCACACCGCCTCCCCTCCGGAGCGCGAATCCGACTCGTAACCGAAGCGCACGGTTATTGCGCAAAGGCCTTTATGAATCAGCGTGGGCGGCGCTGGGAGACGGGTCAGGAGGAAACGTTGATCAAACTTGTGGGTCGGATAATAAGAGCTTTTGACTTGTGATCTAAATAGCCGTGTGTGACTCAGGCGTGTGGACTTCTGGGGGCATGTTTAAATCATTCGACATGGAGCAGGCCCAAACCGCCGTGTCAGGGCCGTGCCTCATGCGAGAGGAATGCGCAGAAGAAAGGAAAGCAGTGACAAGAGAGTGAGCTGTACGGAGAGGGGGCAGAGTGCGCGCTGAATCAGAGCTTCATCGTTTACAATCACAAAAAGAAAACGCAGAACCGTGCAGATAGAGGACCAGAAGAGTGGAAGTCTGGGAGATCGAATTTGATCCGAGTTAAGGTGACCATATGTAAATGGACAGACAGGGAACAGGATAGGAAGAGAAACAAAGCAGCTCATGAAATCCCCTTTAACGATAAGGTATATGCAAATGGGGTTGCCACTGCCAACGAAATTCAACAAATACAGACAGGTTTTACAGTGTTTTATTGCCAGGTGTTTTATTCCAACTACTGATAAGCCGACACCCAACATTAACGATTTACCTCGCATGATCAGATACAAACTGGAACAAAAACAAGATTGATTTGAACGGATCCAGAGACACGCAACTCTACCTTCTTCTCTTTCCAAGACAAATAGTCAAAGCTTTAACAAACCAGGCTGTCGATTGGCAGTCGGGCTCAAGGAGGCGGCACCAGGACCAGTCTTCCCACAGGGCACAAAACCTTTGCAGATTAACCTGTACTTAGCCATCCGGGCAAATAGACGCCCCATACTTCACCAAGAGTCCTGGTACTGCTCAGTGCCAAGTCTAAGCTTAGTCTAAATATTATCGAGTTAATATCACTTCTGGCAGCTGCTTATCCAAAGCAACCGACAATCAAGTACAAAGTTGTGGGAAAGAGGCTTAACAGCCCAACAGCTTGAACCCTGGACTTTCCGGTTGACACTCTTATAAAGAAGACTTTAGGAATTATAGCAGTCGTGTCTGAACACCTCCATGCTTTATAAAGAGGGAGGCAGGTCACAGAAGTCGGCCATAACATCTGCATGGCCGTCAGTCTAAAGACTGCAATGCAACTCCAGCTTCTTGTAAGGTACTGCAATGTTTGTTTGAATTTAGCCGCTGCAGAGCCGTACTATACGCCTTATACGCGGCAAAGACATGTTCGTACACGTTTAGAAAATGAATTCATAAATAAAAACTACCAGGCAGAACCACAAGAGGCTGACACTCCACAGAAAGGGTACGTTTACATACAGGAATAAAACCCAAATAAGATCAAGCTCTCAGGGTAGCACTGTATAAGGTGACTAGTTTATAAGAAGTGGTTATTAATACTCCCAGTCCCATCCTGTTTATTTTCCCCACTAATATAAGGCATCAAAATGGCACTGCTTTGGTATTAGGATCAAATTTTAGACCTTCTAATCCCAGTCCTACATACGTCCTTCCTCTACTCACATGCTGTGAACAAACGTGTTTTAATACTAGGGAGAGTTTGCGTCAACACATCCAGGACTGATCAGGGTTCAAGGCTTTGAGCTTGCGCAAAAATGGTATAAACAAATGCTATACGGAAAGGATGAGCAGTCATCTGGGTCAAAGTTTCCCTTATGTAACCATGACACGCCTTTACATTAAAACCGAGACTGAGGTTTAAATGCTCCGGGCTTTGAAGTCGGCTTTCAAAAGACACCACTTGTTCAGAACAAAGGCAAAAGGCACCGATAAGGGTTTGACGAGCGGCGCGAACGGGCCACAAGCCAAGCGTGAAGAAGAAAGTCAACTAACCGCCTTCTTGGGTCTTCCTCTGCGTTTGGTCCCTGCTGATGCTGACGCAGCAGCCGCTTTCTGAAAGCGAGAAAAATGTCAATCAGTACAAAAGTAAGCCAACAACCTTAAAACAAAGGATTAAGGATGACCATGAGACCACATCACCAGGGAAAGTTATACTAAAGGACTAAAACACATTCATACTAAAGCTTCCTGTGTTTATAGATTAAAAACTCATAAAAATCATATTTCTTGAATGAATATCATACAAGTAAGCACACAGACCAAGTAATGTCATTACTAAACAATGCAGAGGTGTAAAACAGTAAGCACTCCCTAAACGCAGCACATCACTTGAACCATGGCAGGTTGTAACCACTAGAGGGTGTTCGTGCGCAACCATGGGGGCACAGAGCCAGAGGGCATTGGGTTCATTGGCTATTATGATCGAAACGGACATGAACTCCGCTCAGGCCACTCCAGTTCATTGGCCACCTGGTCTGAAGCTCAGAGACAGCTGGCAGAACACGAACACACACACTCTCTTAAAGACAGAGTGAGGATGAACGTGTTTATTGTGCAGAGCAAGGAAGGGGGTCAGCCGCTGTCGTGACAACAGTCGATGGAAAGGATCAGGGCTGACGCGAGTGCGGGGTTGCGTGCGTTTGAGGTGTTGTCGTGGTGATGGAACCTCGATCAGGTGCACCTGCATCATGCAAAAATGCCACAGGAAGTCACGATGAGACAGGAAGTGGGGAGACGCAACCATCTGGGTTTCGTTTCTATAGTTTGGCGTTCCAACACCAGGGCGGCTATAAACAGGGGCGCACCGAGAACCGGCCCGAAAAACACAGGAGCGTCTCGGTAATGGTTAAAGGTGACAAACTGCAGTGTAAAAGCAAGAAGCGTCTGAAGTTTATCCGATTGTCACTCACACACTGCTTTGGGGTGCAGAGTAGGATTTGGGTCTTGTGGTTACCAGGCAAACTACAAAAACACTTCTAGACTCCTCCTCCGAGACATGCATGCACCCAAAGCCCTGATTATACTCCGGGACTCCAGCCAATCAGAAACAAGGAGTCCAGCCTGGGCATGGGATTCCTTTCAGGCTTCTTCCACCCCGGGCATATAACATGCTTGTTTTGATGTACTGAACTAGGCTGAGGGTTCGTTCCTTAGTGCCAAGCTGCCATTGTTCTCCCTTGAGCAAGGCTCTTAACCCTTGCTCTGACTGCCAACTCCATGCAAGAAATACAGAATAATCAATATAGAAGCTAACTGCAGATCATCCGTATTTATGTACGATAAGGGATGTTGACAAAAACGCAACATGGATCCTTCATGCCATGAGCGCTGTGCAGTTTGTCCAGCAGAGGGCAGAACTCTATAGCTAGTGATCCAAATTTTTGCCCATATTTTAATATTATGCTCATTATCGGTACTGTTTAAGGTTACATGCCGGCTTTGCAGACTAAAATCTCCAAACAAATAACAGTTAATTCAACAATTTGACAAAAGTTTAAACTAATGATGTCAGGTTTAATTTCAACACACATCCAAGGTCAATAGTAAACAAGGTCTTGTGTGCATACATCCAATTCATGTTTGGATGACAAAACTAGGACGAACAAAGCCGTGCGACACCTGCTGACAGAAAAGAGAATCGCAGTCTTGAAAGAAACCCTGCGATTCTGTTTTCGGTAAGTTTTATAAAAGATACAAATATGACTTCCTGTATTATACAGGGCAGTACTGAATGTTTTCACATTGCGTTTTAATTCATATTAACGCTAATTAAAAAAAAAAAACCTGAGCGAAGTCTAAACTGTCACCACGATACAATGTGCAAGTCACAACAAATCAGCTGCTTTGGGGCAAATTATGCAAATCAAGAGGTACAACATTTGCAAGGCTTCCCTTACAGACACTCACTTTGCCCTTGGTTGCTGTGGAGCCTGCCTTGTTTTTGCTTCCCTTTGGTCGTCCTCGTGGCCTCTTCGGTGTTGGGGAGCCACTCGCCTCCTGCTGCTGGGACAGTGAAGATTTAGATAAAGCGAATGCTCGAACCACACCTGATTTACTTTCAGTATAACCGCCATAAGGATGTTTAAAACTGTCGAGTGATGCGTCTCAAAGCATCGGGCTTCCAAAACAAACAGGACGTTTTACACAGCGTTAACACGCATGACAGGCGATTTACAGATTATTTACGTCGACCAGACGTGACTTTCGTGACAGCGATAGGATTGCTCGGCTGCACAGTGAGCAGTCCTCCGCACAAGTGTAATTTAGTGTAAACAGGAAGAGCGTGTGACATGCATGAGTAAGCCACAAAACCACTGGCATCATGTTTCACTGATTAATCACCACTTTGTATTGGTCGAAGACAGTTTCATTTCCTCAGTTTCTCTAATTTAAGGCACGTTGGTTCTGTGAACTCATTTAAATAACCAGCTTTATGATCTAAAGACTCAGCCTGAATTTCAGCTGTTGAATTTCAAATTTAAAAAGCGGATTAGCAATCCAGCGGGACCGTGTGTAATTTTTTGGACAGAGTTAGTGCTAAGTTAATCCTTTTACTGTACAAATTTAGTGCTGATGTGTACTACCCTAATAGTAGGCGTGCAAAATAATCTGCCACAGCGAGCAATACCGATATTGCATAACGCTCCAATAAACTGCTTTCCGGCCAAGTTCATGAGTCAACTTGGTGTTGCTGAAGGTAATCTCTTGAGTGGAAGACTTTGTTGCGACACAAAGAAAGCAGTGTTCAAGGTCAGCGCAACTGACACCGGCTGCTACATTAAGACCAACAGGTGGCACAGGGCGCGCAGCTGCTAAATACCTCCGAGCGCACCAGGCACGTCGGAGGAAAGCAGAGACTCGGCTTCGCGAGAGGAAGAGGCATTCTAGGAAAGAGCTCGATCTAGCGATAGTACTACTGACGTCACCTCGTATGCATGCGGTCTACAATGCGTGCAATCGTACAAGGCAAGCGAACGTGGGTTAAGGACCTAAGCAGAGATGGATCTGTACCCTGAACCTTCTGGTCCACAGACCAGCGCCTTAACCGCTGCACCACCACAGCCCGCTGAACAGCAGGTGCATTATGATCCTAGAGAAAAGCCATGAATCCTCTAAAAGCTTCTGTAGCGCCAGAGACACCAAGCGCTCACATCTAGCACAACTTACATGCATACCGCGGGAACGTGCATGAGCACGCTCAACTGTATGCGTGGAAAATAAAACAGGAAGATCTTGCTATAAAAGCATGACTCATCGCTGAACTGTTAAATGCGCCGAAAGGAAGGTCATTCCATGCTACTGTTTCCTAAAAGGCACCACAACTACTAGGGTGCTCTCAGCTGGAGATGAAAGCTGGTTTGAACATGGAGCCTTCCAGCTTTTCCACGCTGCAGGGACGATTGCGTCACCCCTAACTGTGCCACACACTTTTGGTCATTTTGCACGACATAACAGCAGAGACCTTAAAAGACGCACTCAACATGGTTCATTCAAGAACTGTTTAGACAGGCCGAGAACCTGATCTGATGCTCGACCAAAGCTGGTCAGACATTTCATAAAGATCCCTCAGCATATGCACTTGGCCCACTCACTGCGTACTTGCGTCACTCAGGGTTCCCATGTGCTGAGAAGAGTACCTACCCTAAACTCTAGCTTTCCAGGCTTTGCGCCACATTGACACCGATTTAAAAAGGTACACAGTCTGCTTCAGCATAAAGGCATCAAACCGTGCCCAGATATTAGTATTTACTGCATGTGCACCTTTAATCTCTGGGTGGTGTTACCCTCTGGTATAACAGGTAATTAGTACCTAAACTTAGTAAACAACACCACGTCCGAGCCATTAATCATGCCCATCTAATCCCAGGCTTTTGTTGGTGCAAGAGCTCCATTTCTAGTTAATATTAATAAACTGCCCCTAAACTACAGACGTGACGGATAGAGATTAAGTAACAGCACAATATTGCCTTACAGGTGCACCGGAGCACAAACCAGACATACCTGCGGGTGTTTTCTGGGTCTCCCTCGGCCTCGCTTCTCTGCTCCGTCCTTCTCTTTAGTAGAGACGGTGTCTTTGTCCTTCCCAGCGTCACTCATGTTGACTTGCTGTTGAAAGACAGAAAAGGATGAGCTCGGCTGTTCACAAATGGCCTGTTGCATCTCAGCATCCCTAAAACCGTGAGCAGGCCATGTGCCCATCGGTCAGATCAGCCTAAAGACAATAATCCTGCTTTGAATGAGACACCCAGGGCAATAACATCTACACTGAACTCCAGCACCTCCACATAACCAGAAGATGGAGCGCAATATGGCTGAATCGAAGAGGATCCTACAAACAGCTTGGAATATAATCAGCTTAACACAGGGCTAGCTCCAGAGACCATTTAGGCCTCCCAAGGTTTCCTTATAACCACATTTAGGAAGTTTTTCCCTGGCCACTGTCACCACAGGCTCAATTCGTAAAGCTGATTTGAGGGAAAAAAGCAACCCAACAAATCTGACTCTACACTGTGATGGGTCAGCACCCGCCTAGGCTCGGTTCCTGCCTTGTACCCTGTGCTACAGATTAGACCACGCCTCCCCATGACCCTGAACATATAATTAATCCATAATTTACTTCAAAGAGCTGAAAAGACCAAACTAAAAACAAAACCACAGGAAGCCACACTTAACTGGCTTCATTTTGGCAGTCAAGTACATTGTAGAGAAAGTAGCAATGAGTGTGACAGGACAGACTAGAGTCAGGCAGCACTTCAGGCCATTCTTGATGAAGATAAGCAATTCGTTCTTGCCGAGTGAAAGGTAAACCCACAGTCACAACTTGCACGAGCCAAAATTCACTAGACTGAATAAACTCAAGCTCATATTCAGTGGCACGTGCATTTGTGTACTAACAGCTTTGGCCACATTGACCTGAAGCGGTGGGTTTTGCATAGTAGAGGAAATGCCAATTGTAGCTGCGTGGATATCAGCTACAATTAGAAACGACTTTTTCTGAAAGGGACCAGTTCAAGATGTGCTAAAGCTCAAAGACTGGAATGAAGATCCGTGAAAGTATTACGAAGTGACAAAGTTATATAGTCATTGTACCGTTGTTAAAACAACAGATCTAATGGTGGCCTAAGACTTTTGCACAGCACTGTATATAGAGCTAGACCTAACCTGTAAAGAGCTGTGGTTGCACATCAAGCATTGCTTTAAAGTTCTTCAGATATTTAAGCAACCAACCAAGATACCAGTGGTTCAGAATTCACCTCTGTAACCACTGGACCTTATTCTACATGGGCTTGGATTATAGTTCTTGGATTACTAAAGTCACTCAGAATAGGGGCAGGACAGACCTACTGTAAGGCAAAACACACGCGTTTTATGTATTAACTGAAATTAAATGACCGATTACGATATTGAATAAAACGAGAGATTTGAGCAGCTAGTCTAACGTAATGGCCGCGGGTTTGAACGACATGCATTGAGACAGAGGCGTGACTGGCATGCATTTAGCAGAATAAACTCATACTTATATTACATTTATTATTAGTACTGCCACCATCAAGTGAAACAAACACTTGCCATCGGTGCACATGCTCCTAGCCTTTCTGCACAAACAGGGATCAGAATAACCGGATAATTAATCATTAAATACGGATAAATAACTAAGCGCTAAGTGACCCGGCTGTTTGAGTTCATTCAGACCCCAAATTACGCAACCTTCTCCAAAACCTAAATATACGAGGTATAACCAAACCCCCCGTTTAAATGAACACGGGTACCATTAACGCGTCCAACAAATAATCGAAATTCGACACGGTTTAGTTACACGGCGTGCGCATGGGCTTAGAGCAGATTTAGCATTAGCCGGTTGCTAACCGCCGGGGTTTGTTTACAGTACACAAAAGGCCGAGAATTAAATCCACATCAGCCCGACAGCGCAGGTAAGTCATATCTGGCTTTCAAACGAAGCAAGAACCGAGACGTTCTCGGACATATACTAATAAAATCCAGAATAAAACAGAAAAGCGCAAAATTTTTACCTTCCAGAGCGGCTTTAACCGAACTGTGGAAAGCAGCAGACCACTACGGAAGCCCGGGCGGGCTGCAAAGGTTGGGAAAAGGGAGGAGGGAACGCGAATCGGAAATTAGGAGCAACATGTGCACAAAAAACTGGCGCGCAAACAAAGAACAATAGCAAAAAGTACAGAGCTTAAAGCGCGTTTACGCTCGGCTAATCAAACTCCTCGCGAATGCAAAACACGCAGTCGAGTGCGTGATCAGATAGAGCACCAGCTTAAAGTTCTGGGACTCGCTTTAAACTTACACAGGCTGGAATTTTAGGAAAATACCAACGTCTACCGTGTAAATCGGATGCATGCTTAACCACAACAAAGCTTGATTGTTAAATGGAGCAAACCGTCAAGGAAACCCGTTCTGGAGCACGTTACTAAACACCAGTTTAACAAACTATTACACTCAGTGCACTGCTTTATGCAAAAATAATCGCAAGTTCATTTTAAGATATGCACACATCGTGGATAGGTGTAAACTTTAAGCAATACGCGTTAACCCAAATACTTGGCTTAAAAGAGCATAAAAACACACTTAAACATCTCAATTCGTCTCAACTGGGTAAAAACCACAACAAAGCCAGAGTCCATTCATTCATTCAAAATTGTTCATTCAACAACCCAACCATTTCTTAATTATAGGTCATAATAAAAAGAACGCACCTCTCAAGCAAGTTAACCTATTTTTATCCCAAGTTTGCAAAACCCATTGAAAAAAAAAGTTTGTTAACAAAAAAACAAAAAAGTAGAGCCTGGTTGTAGCAGCAGAAGCACGCTCCAGCAAACAATAGCGCCAAAGCGGATATGGAGGAAGCCGTTCAGCCTCCGTGCGCCACAATTTCTGCTTAATTATCCCCCAAAATAAATCAGAACCAGCTCGGATGCACGTTTTCCACCGAGTTCTAGTCTAATTTTGATATTAAGCTCTAAAAGAAACCCCGCACGAGCCTTTTCCACGAGCCTTTTCAAACACCACGACGCAACGGAAGGGTTAAAATCAAATAAAACACGCACAGCCCGAGGAGGCTAAATAATAAATAAAAGTACCTTGGGTGATAAAACAGCAACGCTGGACGCAGTGCGAATCTGGTGAGACGCGCTCGGAGTGTGTAGGTGCAATGAATGAGGGGAAAAGGCGCCTTCAGGCCACTTTAAAGGGGCTTCCGACCGAGCGCGAGCACACGAGGGGAGGGAGCAAGGGTGCGAGGGAGGGAAGAAGCCCGGCCTTCTGTTTTGAGGTGTGGAGATACAAATTTTGCACCCGAGACCTGTGATTGGCCAAATATTATATCATGCGCACTCTTTATTTATTAGATTATATCATTCTAATTTAGCGGTGGGAGTAAGTCACATATGTGCATGCTGTAATATTCGAGTAACTCAAGTCCCTGCTGTAAGTCAAGCAAATATCAAGTCAACCAAATTATGATGCTCCAACTCCAGTTTCCACATTTGAATCAGTCGGAAGACAGCAGGCATGAAGAGTACATTTTATTTCAAAGCCAAATCGAACAAATCTTAAAATTCACGCTATCTTTCTTGTTGGATGTTGTGGTGGTTGTCACTGATTTTTGACCCACAGACCGTGTATATCGCTGCTCTTTCTACTAATTTAATCAACAACAGAATCCTTGAATCCAAACTTCACTCTTGGAATAGCTGCTTCCATGTTAGGAGGTAGGTTTGTTTCTGCTGAATCGAGTCACAAAACTATATTCTATACATGTTTACACATCTTAAAACCATTTAGGTTATTTATTGTTTAATGACAGACTGATTGATTTTCCACATTTCAAGTGCAATTGTCCTGTCCCTGGTACCTACTCCTGGAGAGCACAGGGCCCGCGCTGGCTGTTGCAACACCGGAGGCAACTCATGTCTGCATGTTATGCCAGGAAGGCACCACCAGGAATCAAACCTTGGTCCCTGTAGTGATGGGCTGAATTATTAGACCCTGTATTAGACCGCTGCACCTCCCAAACATCCTTTAGTGTTAATTAACCCTACAAAACATATGCAAAGTAAGCCATATTAGCTGCAATTACAAGAAAGAAAATTTTACACAATTACGTTTCATTGAGTTTACATACGCTCTTATCTAAACTCTTATTGTACCAAGCAGCGGTGGGTTAAGCGCCTTGTTCTAAAGCCCAGCCATGGCAGGTTGGCAGTGCTGGGACTTATAACCATAACAGTTTGATAACTTAATCGTTACTGAACAAGAGTCCACTTATACTAGGAATATAGTTATGGTGTAGCATGTCATTATATTACAAACCGAGAGCAACAAAAGTTCTGTTTATAGTATAGACCAGTGGTTTTAAGCTTTTTTTAAGGTGATGGACACCTTTGTAAATTCGATGAAAAGCCACACAATTGTACACAGATACACTCCTGGGCAGAAAATGTGCTTAAAATGAAACTCTTCCTAAAAAAAAAAAAATAATAACAAAAGGCAGAAATCTCATGCAGAATTGTTAAAAAGCCATTAGGGTATGAGAAAAACATTCGGAGCGGATCTGTAGAGTTGCCTGGAGTGATGAATCATGATTTGAGTTGTATGGTGATGCTCCAGAGAGGTGTCTTCAAAAACCTGATGAGGAGCGACTGCAGCAAGAGGTGTGAACAATACTGATTCTTCTTTCTGTACAAAGCTGTAAATTTACATACAACTGAGAAAGCCTGCGCATGCTAAGCTTCTCACTAAGTAAGCTTAATGTTTTGCCATTTTTACGCTTAACCCCCTTTTTAAACTTAAGTTACATAAAACAGAACTTTACAGATCCAAATAAAACCCATGGACGGCATGGTAAGACCCTGGTTTAGACAAATAGTTGCTTATAGCTGTTACAAACCATTGCACTCAGACCATGGCTCAGTGGCATTTTGATTTCAAAACTTGCCTCTTAAAATGACTCAATGATTTGCCTATTTAATAACGCTGGATATCAGCAGGTAGCCTTCCTGCTCAATATAAGTTGGTCCAAACACTTGGCAGGAATGAGAATCAAGTCAAACGTGTCTGTTATCAGACAGTTACGCCACTCCAGTCTACTGAAATTGGACATAACCAAAGACATTAACTTGACTGACTGATTTTTACTTTTGGTACATACAGTAACTCAGGAAGGACTACCTCAGGAAATGAAACGGCTTTGCAAAAAGGTTTCTGGAAAGAACGAAACCACATAACGAGAGTGAGATTGTAAAGGAGGCGAGAGTTTTGGTGACACATAAAAAACATAACTTTCTGGTTATTGCAAGAATTAGCATCCTCTGACCAGGAAGAAACCTCTTACTGTAGACACACAGCTAGAAACTATCCACTATAGAGACAAAAGTTTGTGGACACTATCTAATTACTGAGCTCTGCTATTTCAGCAACACTGACTTGAAACAGATTTGTAATAGAAAGTGTACATTATGGATTCTCCATAGACAAACAATGGCAGTTGAATGGGTTGTACTGATACTCCAGTGACTCTCAATATCAGATATTTATAGGTTTCTGCATAAAACAAGTCAGTTCATCAACTTTCTGCCATGCTGTCCTTAAACAGAGTCTACAGAGAATTGGTTTAGATCCTAAATGTACTGCCTTGTACAACCTTTTGTCTATATAGTGTATTTATTATATAGTATTTCAAAATGAAACTTTACAAAAAAAGACTTGTTTTCATGACTCTTTCAAGCACTACATCATCAATGCTTTCAGTACCTCTGGCCAAATTACATTTTTTGTTTTATAAATGAAGTGAAAACACTTCATGTTGATGTTTGTGCGCATTTAAAGCCATACATTTTAAACTGTAGTGAGAAAAAAATCCCAAATTAAGCGTTTCTTAAATTAAATTCACTAGTTACTGGTTCAATAAAATGGCGAAAACCTATGTAAGAAAAATCAACCCATCCTTTGCATAGGACTGCACTATTTGCATTCACATTAAATTTCAATAGCATGTACGGTGTTCACAAATATGTCTCAGTGAAGGCACTGCAAAGGCTCTGCAGCATGCACGCTGAAATTCAATGCATTCCATCTTTCTTTGTTAAGCTGAAATTTCTCTTTTAAAGCGGCGGGCGAAAGGTGACATTTTCCGAGCCGTTTCAGAGCCATCAGCAGCCCAGACGCTGTTAGCAGCCTCGGATTGTGTTGCAAATGAGGATGAAACGTTAACCCCTGTAGGGCTATCACTTTACACACTGACGAATGAGTTCTATCACACCTGAGGTCTGCAAAGCCTTTCTGTGGGCCAGGTCATGTTGAATAGCTTGTAGCAGGAAACCGGAGACTTGATTTGCATTTTAATCTTTGTTTATCACAAGCAGAACCGACGAAGAAACTCATCCACTAGCTTGGAACACATAGTTATAGTTACGCTAACTGTGATGAAACACACAATTTCCCCTTTACCTTAAGTGCATCATTGGGGAGTGATTTTTAGCTTTGCACCGGTGCAAACGTACCTAACGAGTAACTAAACATGTTCTGTGGGAGACAAATATAGCACAGACAGGTTCACCCAGAAATGATCTCACGCATGACATCCAAGGACTTCAGGCTTTCAACAGAATTAATGATAATGGCATGGGATCGGCATATCGGCAGAGTTCTCTACATTACCAGCAACGACATTTGCTGTAGGGCTGAATCAGTAAATCATCACGATGGCTCTTGGGATTGGTTTTTAATTATATTTACAGTACTGTGCAAAAGTCTTAGACCACCCTTAGATTATATAGCAGTGTTCTAGCAATGACCATATATAGTTATGTCTCTTTCTTAGAATACAACCGATAAAAAAATCTCTGAAATAGCAGCTTCTATGGGCTACAGTGCAGTACGGTGAGTATTTAGTGTTTCCTCCCCTTACAATTGACCAATAGCAGCACCTTCTACAGTCAGAAGCTTGATCAGGAATGGACTTTTTGGAAGTGGAACAGGGTGAAAAGGCTAAAATATGCTAAAGCTCACAAAGATTGGAATGAAGATCGGTGGAAATGAGGGTTATGCTCTTAAAAGTTCGAAATTTGTGGTTCCAACCATTGGCATTATGTTATATATGGTCATTATAATATTGCTAAAAATCGAATGGTGGCCTAAGACTTTTGCACGGTACTGTACGTTGTAAGACATATTGGACAAAAAATTAGGGGTGTGCAAAAGGCAGACGGTCCTCTACGTGTCTCGGAACATTAACATTCATTTTAGCTTGTGTATAAAATAGTAATTTTTGCACAAATGTGCTGGATTTTAAATTTGTTGCATGGCACAATGGCTAAAGTATGACCAGAAAGTTGAGGGTTCAAGTCCCAGCACTGGAGAGCTGGCACTGTTGAGCTCTTGAACCCACAATTGCTTGGATCGTACCTTGTCACTCTGGATAAGAGCATCTGCTAAATGAAGGAGTGTTTGCTTCTGATAATTGAAAACGAACAAACATGATTTGACCAGAGATGCCCAAACCTTTGCCTAACACCGTAGGTATGCATGACTAAGTGCGTAATGCCCTTGCCTGCTTCGCGCCCAGCGTTTCTGGATCCACCCTTACTGGGATCAAGAGCTTACTAAAGATGAGTGAATGCATCTACTTCCTTACAAAATGATGCCATGTGTCCGACAGAGCGCACTGCTGTATCCGTGTAAGTGGGAGGACTTTTGCACATGCTATAAAAATGAACCCAGCAATCTGTGTGAGTGCAAAAAGTGCTGCGGAGTCAGAGGTGCAACAGGGTGGACGTAAACACCCGAGTTTGCTGTTTCGTGGAAAAGGATCAACCATGTGAGCGAAAAGTATGCAAAGAGCCATCACACTTCAATCTCATCTCCTCCTGCATGATTTAACCTGTTTAGCTCGGCCAGGAGAATTACCTGCATTAGTCACCACGCATAAAACACAGGATGAGTCAAGAAATTACTCACCGCTTTAAGCTGACATTCTTCTGGTTTCTTTGTTTTGTTATGCAACTGCATTACTGCTGCCTTCATTTTCATCCTCTAAGCTGTTTCTTTGTAACGTGATGACTGATCCAGAAACATAAAATCACACTGTCAGGCTTAAAATAATTTATTGTCAACAGAAACCTTTGGCATAGCCATGTTACTCATGTTAGGGGTTTGAAATGCGATTACAGGTACATAGGACGTTGACCGGACATTACCATAGTCACGTAGTCTTTTTATGCTACTGTAATGTAAATTCAGTGGTGTGAGAAAGAGTTTGCCCCCTTCCTGATTTCCTATTTTAGTGCATGTTTGTCACACTTCAGTGTTTCGGAACATCAAACCAATTTAAGTATTAGCCAAAGACAACACAAGTAAACACAAAACGTAGTTTTTAAATCAAGGTGTTTATTATTAAGGGAGAAAAAAATCCAAACCTACATGGCCCTGTGTGAAAAAGTGATTGCCCCCTAAACCTAATAACTGTTTGGGCCGCCCAAGCGTTTGCCATAACTTGCATTGAGTCTTTTACAGCATTGTGGAGGAATTCTGGCCACTCATCTTTGTAGAATTGTTGTAATTCAGCCACACTGGAGGGTTTTCCAGCAGGAACGGCCTTTTTAAGGTCATGCCACAGCATCTCAATAGGATTCAGGTCAGGACTTTGACTAGGCCACTCCAAAGTCTTCATTTTGTTTTTCTTCAGCCATTCAGAGGTGGACTTGCTGGTGTGTTTTGGATCATTGTCCTGCTCAATGATCCAAATCTGCTCAAGTTTGTTTCCGCTTGAGGTCAGGAACAGATGGCCGGACATTCTCCTTCAGGATTTTTTTGTAGACAGCAGAATTCATAGTTCCATTTATCACAGCAAGTCTTCCAGGTCCTGAAGCAGCAGAACAGCCCCAGACCATCACACTACCACCACCATATGTTACTGCTGCTATAATGTTCTTTTTCTGAAATGCTGAGGTACTTTTACGCCAGACGTAATGGCACACACCTTCCAACTTTTGTCTCGTCAGTCCACAGAATGTTTTCCCAAAAGTCTTGGGGATCATCAAGATGTGTTCTGGAAAAATTGAGACAAGCTTTAATGTTCTTTTTGCTCAGCAGTGGTTTTGGTCTTGGAACTCTGCCATGCAGGCCATGTTTGCCCAGTCTCTTTCTTATGGTGGAGGCATGAACACTGACCTTAACTGAGGCAAGTGAGGCCTGCAGTTCTTTGGATGTTGTTGTGGGGTCTTTTGTGACCTCTTGGATGAGTCGTCACTGCGCTCTTGGAGTGATTTTAGTCGGCTGGCCACTCCTGAGAAGGTTCACCACTGTCCCATGTTTTTGCCATTTGTGGATAATGGCTCTCACTGTGGTTCGCTGGAGTCCCAAAGCTTTAGAAATGGCTTTAGAACCCTTTCCAGACTGATAGATCTCAAGTACTTCCTTTCTCAATTGTTCCTTTGTTGCTTTGGATCTCAGCATGATGTGTAGCTTTTAAGGATCTTTTAGTGAACTTCACTTTGTCAGGCAGGTCCTATTTAAGTGATGTCCTGATTGGGAACAGGTGTGGCAATGATCAGGCCTGGGTGTGGCTACAGACAGTGAACTCAGGTGTGATAAACCATAGTTAATAATAAACACCTTCACTTAAAAACTGCATTTTGTGTTTACTTGTTGTTTTTGACTAATATTTAAATTGGTTTGATGTTCCGAAACACTTAAGTGTGACAAACATGCAAAAAAAATAGGAAATCAGGAAGGGGCCAAACACTTTTTCACACCACTGTATAAAGAGTTTTCACCAAAAAACTGCATGCAAGAGTGGAACGCTACCATCTACACAGCGTCCCTAACACCACTGCATTTTTAATTTATAAAAATTCACAATAACTATAGAAAATAGAGTAATGTACTGTTAGGACCCTGTGTAGGTTAAAGCCATAACACTTAAGAGGAGTCAATGTGAACCACTTTCTATAGTTATAGGTTAGAGAGAATATACAGGTAATGGGGAACAAACAAAGGAGTACTACTTACAATAGGACAGGACCATACACTTACAAACACCATTCACAGCTTGGTATCAATAAGTAGAGGAAAGGTATCCACACAAACACGAGGAGCGTAGACAAAAAAGTCTCTAAACACATCAACCGAGTAAGAACACTCTCTAGTTTTTAACTCCCACCTCTGCTTGTGGATCTGCAGTGCTGACTGGCTGTTGAGGTGACCAGCTGTTTATAGCAGCTACGTCCAGAATTAAAAGACAGATTTTTGTTTAATATTAGAATTTATTATAATTTTAATACCTCCATCGATAAATCAAACAGATGTTGAATGGACAGATGTTAAATGGTGCATACCTGTAATTCTTCCAGGTAAAAGTATTAGATTAATTTCATGACATACTTCACCTCACTAAAAGCTTGATGGCTTGTCAATTAATTTTGCAGATAAAAGATCTGAGCCTGTTCAGCAGCAAACCTCTGATTACTGGCTAATTCCACTGTATTGTATTTCTTAAATCCTGATAGCTAGCTAAATGTTCAGCTTTTGTTTAATTCGAGTTATTCGTGCAATTGTAGGCGTTTCAAGATTTCAACATTCATTCACGGAAAATAAAAGCTTGTTAGCCTTTGAATTGAGTTGAATTTCCAGTTTGTGTACGAAGAAAAACTAAAGCTTTATTGTTTAAAATGATTTTTTAGCAGACTTAAAAGTCAGAACTCAGAAAATATCGAATATGCAACAACAAGTAATGCATATGAAGAAAAAATCTTTTTAATGTTACGTTATTGAACACCACTGTACAAACGTTTAATTATATTGTACAGATGTTTTTATATCTTGGGGTTGGATCACATGACATGATAAACTCTCTCAGTTTCCATCCGCTCTTCCTGGCGAGGGTCACGGTGAGATGATGAACCGATCCGAAATAGCCATGAGTCAAACGTGATCATTTTGACAACATTTGAGGAACAGCTACTGACTTTGTCACTGCACCACAAAGACCGCTTGGTGTCTTCCTTGTGACGTAAAGCTCTTTTCTTAAAAGTTTGGGGCATTTAGCAAACTTCAACTCCCACTACAAAATAGATTGTTTGGTTGTGCCATGTGATGTCAGAGTCTAAAGACAAAAGCTGTAAAGCTGCACCATCCTGCAACGTCAGGGTTTAAAAACATGTTAAAAGTATTTCATTACAGATTTTATAAAGCTATGCTCGGGTAAGGCAGCCTTCCAACCAGTTAGGGCACCAAACCCGGGCACGATCGGCTGTGTCTGAGGGAGCGTCATCCTTCGGTGGAACAGCGACCCCTACCCAGCCCTGCCATGGAGTACTATGTGAAAGAGCAAACAAAACAAACATTTTAGAGATGTTTTATATGCTGGGGTTAAACCACCTGACACAACGAACCGATCCAAAATAACCATGAGTCAAACGTGACCGTTTTTATGGTATTTGTGGAACAACTGCTCACTTCGTCCCTGCACCACAAAAGGTCTCTTGGTCTCTTGGTGACGTAAAACCCTGCCTGCTCTTTTCTTAAAAGTCCCTTTTCTGGCTGTGCCACGTTTTAAAAAGTAAAACAATTTTATTATGAATTTTATAAGACCTTTTATTATGTCTTCTGTTGGATGGCTGGGGGGGATAATGGGTTATTTAGATGTGCTGAAAATGCAGTGACCAAAAAGTTATTGTAGAATAATGCAATGCAATTATTATATTATTTTATAATAAAATTACGTAAATGAATGCAATTCTGTTGATGCACATCAATGCTGTGTGTCATAACTGATGTGCTTATTTGGGTACATGAAGATGCATGTAGATGGCACACACACACACACGCATACACACACACACACACACACACACACAATGTCTTTCTGTCATTGTTGTGAGTTTCCATTGACACAACATTAATGTAGTTAAGTACTTAATTCATATTAGTTAATAACCTCAGTAACCTAAACCAAATGTTTTATCTCGTTTGGCATTATTTTTTCTTTTTTTAAATAAGGAAATCGCAGCTTTTGTTAAAACAACAACAACAAAAACATAATGTCCTCATAAGGACAGGTTAAATATCCCCAAAAGGGAAAAAAATGCCTTTTCTATCCTTATGGGACATATGGTCCTCTTAACGATATATAAACTTGACTCTCTCTCTCTCTCTCTCTCTCTCTCTCTCTCTCTCTCTCTCTCTCACACACACACACACACACACACACACACACACACACACTTACACACAGACAATGCTGTGGCACTGTGTGTGCTCGTTCACACTGCTATTGTATTTACTGTATCACAAAGAGTGTGAAAAGTCGTCGCCTCTTAGTCTAAACACGCCAAGGAGACGCCCATACAGAGCTAATTTGCCTCATAATGCCAAGAGACAAGCTTTATCATGCTGGATTATTGTGTGGAGACACACACACACACACACACACACACACACACACACAGAGTAGTACTTTAAGGCCTGTGGGAATCCTGCTTGGCTCTCGGGTGGTCTGAGTTCCGTCGGATTCTCCAACCCTCCCCCACTCTCCTGATATGGCGATGCTATGCACACACACACACACACACACACACTATATATATATATATTCCTCCATCTATTCCAACTCCTAGTTCAAGCCACAAAGTCATGCAGCTAAAAGTGACTGTGTTCAAAAAACACCCAACTCCCGGGTTTCCCCGAGCACTGTCTGGCTCGTGCAAGGCCTGGAAGTGACTCACACACACACACACACACACACACACACACACACTATAAAGAAGAGCCAGAGCACACTTTGCACGAGGCAGGCAGACAGGGGGCTCTGTTTCCTTTCTGTGTGTGAATGGTGGAGGAGGATCCACGCTGACTCATTAGCCGTGACTTGACTCTGACTCACAGGAAACGCAGAGGAAACGTCGGACTCAGAAAGCACCATGCGCCGCTCGCTCTAAACGCTGCCGCATGCCCAGATGACAAAAACATAAATAAAAACCAGAGGTCTCATTTCTCTGCGATGTATCACGGGCCGGGCGCTTCCTGCACGACCACATGCCCTGCAGTGTTTAGGATGTTCGGCATGTTTCGGAAAGACGAGCGCAGACTAATGGACGCGACGTTCATGCAGCTGCAGTAAGCGGGTCCAGCACCGACTCCGGGCGCAAGGGTCCCTGACTAGGAATCTGCAGAGAGTGTTGTGAGTTCAAAACCTCAGCTCTGATGAGCTGTTGAGGCATTTAACAAAACCCTCTGGACATGGATGCCTGTAAATAAATGGATAAATGCTGTGAAATGTAGTAACTGCATTCTGGTTAGAGCATCAATTCATTGTAAGACACTCCAAGACCACCGCGCTTACCTGGGTTTGAGTCTGTGGAGTGCTTGCCTGCCAGAATGTGCATCACCCAGGTATGATCGGCCATGTCTGAGGGAGGGGAGGCCGAATGCGGATCATCATGAGGCACTAGTACTGTACAAAGGTTTTAGGCCACTGTTAGATATGTTGTTTTCGCAATGGTGTAATGAGCATATGTAACATATTGTCAACAACTGGACCCAAATATTTCAGACTTCTGTTCCCCTTCCGAAAAAGTGGTCTCTTCCAAAAATACCGCTCCTGATCAAGCTTCTCCAGACTGTAGACACTGCCTGTGTAAGGGGAGCCCATTCTAAAGATGCCACTATAGATCACTGAAGATACTTCTTTTATTTCAGTTTTTAAAACTGCATTCAAATTTCCTGTATATTTTGGTTGTACCTCAATAAAGACCCTGAGAAATAATTATTGAATACACAGTGTATGGTCATTAAAGTGCTGAAACAATGGTATATCTGTTCTAATGGTGGCCTGAGACTTTTGCACAGGACTGTATAAAGAGAGTAGGTACCTGGAGAACGTGCCAAATTGTGCACACAGTAACTGATAAAGCATCATAAAGTTTTAAACATTAAAAACATGGTGTTCTATGTTTTATGAGATAAAAATAGAACTGTATTTGAACCCTGGACTTTCAGGTCCACAGCCCCTTAATCGCTGCACCACGACAGGATTGTCAATTTAGACCATGCTTTTTTCTTTTTATTGGTTTCATAGCACTTAAATGCTATCAACTCATTTAAATGAAATAATACGATGAACACATGCACTGTAACGCCTCACTGAATTTAAATTATACACAAATGACTGCATTTTAATTTGATCCTTCCTGGGGTCAGACCGTCTGACATGATGAACTGAACCAGAATAACAATGACTCAAAAACAGGCTTAGTCACTGCATCATAAAAGGTCAGTTTGGGGTTTCTTTGATATGCAATACCCTGGTAACTATTTTTGTTTTTACATAAAAGTCCCAAACAAAAATAAAACAGCCTTTTGTTGGTTACGACTCGTGACAAGAATGCTCAGGAATCTGTTCAATTTTGCAACATACAAAAATTCAAAAGGTGCCCAAAATCTGCCAGTCCTGCGATGGACTGTCCTATGGAATCCACCTTCTGAACCAAGCTACCTCTTCATCACCTGAGAGATAAACTTGTAAATAAATACAAGTAAACAAACAATAATGGAACCAGATGAAATGTCACGGAATAAACAAATCACAGACTCACGGTTAGTAATATAACAAAACGATAATTGCATTACTTTACTCATAGGTTTGCTGTTGCTCTAAGGTTGTGCCCACTTCTAAGTTCTCAAAACAAACATCTACTAAATGAATCAATGTTGCAGGACCAATATTGGACCTAAATGATTTTTATCATTAAATTGGACAACACTTACATCATTCTCTGTGAGTCTAATCCTTAAGGTGTGCCATAAGTCCAGCATCATAACTGTACTGCATATGATCTAACCGCTATGTAAAGACAGTGGTACATAGTAACATGGATCCTAGTTGACCCACACTACGATTTGTGCACATTCCAAACAGAGATGAGTACTTAAATACCACAATATGTTATTTTTCTTCTCACTTCCTTCATGACTGTGACTCAGGGACGTGGTGCTCATGGTATTTAACACGAGGTGACTCATGTCATCTAGGACGCAGGAAATCAAGGATTTAGGAAAGTACCTGACTTTCACTTGCTGTTTTATTAAGGACATGTAACTATTATTACAAGGTTGCAAGCAATACTTTTGTTGTTGGAATTAGCTCTTCTTTTTTCTTAATTTTGTACATGATCACATATTCAGTGTTGTCAGGACAGGTTCTTGACTCACCGTGACTCTGCTCAGCATGAAGCACTAACTAAAGATGAAGATTGTTTTTCCCTAAAGCCATATTTGATCAGTGTACACTTTACTCGACTCTACATTACAGTCACTCAACTCTTAAACAACTGACCCTTATGTTGAGTTGCCCATCAATTTCTCCATTTATTACTAATCCAAAGTTTAGTCTGAAGTGTGCATTTAAAAATCTCTGGACCAATCAGGGCAGAGCAATTCTAGTTAGATACATAGACAGATTCAGATACTGTCAATGCACAAGTAGCAAAAACCAAGCCATGCGGAGGAAAGAACTGCCTGTAGAGCTCAGAGACAGGGCACGTGTGTGCATTGGTCTAACGCATATCACACAGTCACAGGGAGAACATACAAAACCCACACAGACAGTCTCTGGAACTGTGAGAAACAAAAGCACCATCCGTGCGCCACTGTGCCGCCTCTCCAGACTGTACCATTATAAAACACCTTCTCATTTCAAAGCCTTAATGTTTGTTTACGCAGTTTCAGGCGGAAAATGTTAAAACCGGGAGCTGATCTTAGGGGGTTGATTAAATGTGAGTATTTTGCTAATGAGTTGCATAAATACAGCTGAAACCCTGGTGTCTGAAGTAGTGAAGGAACTGTACCTACTAACCCAGCGTAACCCCGCCCCGGTCCTTTCATGCACCTTAATTATTAGGATTATGCATCCGGATAGAGATCCACTGCGTAAACACGCGGTTTGTGTGCGCCCAGGACCAAATAAAACCAGCTTTCAATCCAGTCAGTGTTCAGAACTTCAGAGACACATTTTAGGCACATGTAAATAAATCCAGCTCTCCAAAAGCACTTCAAATAAACTACAGTCCAGCCAAAGCCCTTCGAGGTATTTTAACACGAGCAGGACTTGTAAAAAGAAGTGTCTTCCAGCTGCAGAGGACATCCAAATACCTGGGTGTTCACCCGAGTGAGACGTTGGGATGGAAAGAGAATGTGGCCAGCCTGAGGTCCTTGGAGTTTGCAGTCAACTGCTATCGACCTTCTATACGCGTCTCTGGTGTTGAATTCATTCTTCTTTCGTCTTTTTTGTCTTACATCCCCCAAACCAATCAAAAATCTTTTCCCAGTTTTATTCACAGATTTGCCCTAACAACATCCAAACAGTTCTGGAAAAGCGATCAGTCACCTGATTAATACTTCACACAGCCACCTTTAATTTAACTACAGCATCAGTCTGTTTGGATTGGACTCTACCAGCTTTGCACCTAGACTGGTGAATATCTCTGGTCTGGCTTGCAGAATTATTCAGGTTCCGTGAGCTCTCTTCAAATCAATCCAAAGATTTTCTATTGGATATAAGTCAGAGCTCTGGCTTGGCCACTCCAAGACATTCACCTTTGTATCCTTAACCCAATGTGTTGTTTTCTGACAGCATGTTTAGGGTTGATGTCTTTCCCTTCATCCATTCTCCCTACAATGCTAACCATGTCCCTGCTTAAGAACAACACCCCCAACATAATGTTCTTACCACCATGCTTCACAGTATGGTTTGTTTGGTTTTAGTGCTTGCCTTTCAGTCCATAAATCCCAGTCTTGGTATCATCTAAACATAAAGCATTTGACCACGTGGTTTCAGAAGTGTAAACAAGACGGGCGCTTCTTTCTTGCCCCCGCCATACAGAACTTTGTGTAAAGCTCATGAGATTGATGTCACACGAACATACCCACCAATATCAACCATAAAGTCCTTCAAGGTTGCCACTGGACTCTTGGTAGCTTCCCTCAGATCAGTATCCTCCTGGCTCAGCATCCAGTTTTGAGGGACGACTCAAGTTAGGTAAGGTGGTGGTGGTGCTACACAATTTCCACTTGATCTGAACCACAACTTTATCCTGAAGCCATTTTAAAAACAGCTTGCCGACCATGGTGAATTTTTTGCTGAATTCTAGTAGTTTACTCTGAAGGACAGCCATACCTCGGCACTTGACTGCCTCTCAACTCGTCAAATTCAGCTCTCGATGCATTTTGTCTCGGCACTCATTGTTTATAATGGTTACAGCTCACTTATCCGAAGATATTTTACTCATTATATTTGAATAATTGATCAGGAATTTTAAAATGTTTTTGTTTTTCAGTTTGCTGTTGAGGGTTATGATGTATAAATACAGCTGCAAAACTTTTTCATTTCAATTTTCATAGTGAAAGGTTAACAAAATGTACATTTTTGACTATGTGTGATGATCAATAGGCACTTTGTGATTTTGTGCATTGTACACCAGAATCCTTTTATTCTTTATATATTTGTATTCTATATATTCTATCCTACTCTTATTGCAGTACTTATAAAAGTGGTATCTTGGGCACTTGAAAGTAAATTAAGCAATGTCAACAATCTGTTGCGTAAAACGAGGAACAAAACAGGAAGTGGGACGGCAAGTGCGTGAGCTGGTTTGCATATCATGTAATATACAGGAAGCAGATTTCGATCAGATTGAGTGAATGCACGCAGTTATGATTTTATATACACATATGAAATGTATTAAAATCATCATGTTTGGGGTTTCATCCTCTATCACTGGACTACAAACAATACAATACAACAAGCTTCCTTGATAATGATGACAAAGATTAAATGACAAAGAATTATTATGAGAAAATGACTTCCTCTGTCAGTGTTTGCAAAATCAATTGAATTATGCTTAAACACTTAAATCAGTTTGGTGTTTACATAAGCTGGATTCCAGGTTAAGAGGATCTAATCTTTCTAAATCACTTCTGATCTCTGGATAACTGTGCTTATGCTTAAGTGATAGTTATTTGCTCTAGTGCTGCTGTTCTCTCACACACCTGATGTTTATTGTTTAATGTCTTCACATCACGTTTTTATCCACATTTTTCCTGGTCAGCTTGTAAGCTTGCCCTGGATGGGATGCCAGTCCATTGCAGGGCTGATTAAGGGTCACTATTGCAGTGCTCTGGGGTGATTTGACCGGCCTCCCTTCCTTCAGACCAGGTCAATTAGGCCTTATGACTTTTCCGGTCTGGAGGAAGGGATCAGAGTGTATCCCAGGACGCCCTGGCATAAGCATACTCTGTATGGGCTGCTAGGCTATCGTAGAACCAGCAGGGTCACTGGTGCGGCTGTTGATCACCCTGTTTGGTCTCCCATCCCTCAGACACGGCCATTTGTTTCTGTACAATGCCAAAGCCAGTTGGAAGGCACTTTCACCCTTAAACCCTAGGTGTTGAATCCGCTGTATCACTTGTGTACGTCACGGTTAAATTCCGTAAAAGTAAAATGTAAATTTAAGCACAGAAGCAGTTTGCTAGAATATTAACATTCCCGCGAGTTTTAAAATCAAATCTTTCTGCAAATATTAATAAATATTACCAAGTCAATTAATTTATGATGGAAATGCAACAGAGGGTCACGTGGTAAAGTCTTGTACACGTCAAATTTGTTTCTTTCCAATGTTTTATAAGGTATATATAAAAGTAGCAGCAGTACTGCATATTTGGTTCTCTGTAATTCATAAGCTATTTCATTTAGCAGATAGTTTAGACGCCATATAATCGGAGATGCCAACCTAGACGTGTAGGGAATGTGTATGCTTCTTGTCCAGCAGGTGGCAGAGTGGAGCTGTGTGTCAAATCGAACGATTCAAAGCTGCGACTCATTTTTATTCAAATATAACTGCTCTAATGTCTTCGCTCTATCGAATTGCGACACTAGCTGACTTGTTTGAATCTTGCTTTTAAGAGAAATCTAAAAATATTCGTTTTGTCAGTCAATTTTAACACATAAACAGTCTTGAGGCGATAGCCACTGTAAAACTGCCTATGTAATCACGTGAGTGATTTCAGCCAATGAGCCGCGTCATTTGGAGTCACGCGGACTCCTGGAGCGTGATTTAAATCCGGCTGCAGTAACGGCTTATGTTTCACATAATGCTGATCATTATGGCTGTTTTTGAAATGGCATATTATATGTACTACTCCCGTACTAAATCTGTCTAAAAGTAGTATGTTTTATACAGTATACTATACTACACACGCGTAGCTTAGGGTATAAGGCTCATATGGAATATTCTAAGGAAGATTAGACTCGTATCTATAAGCTGTTAGCTAACTTTGCATTGTTTGTATTTTTAGTATGCTATAAAGTAGAGTATAATCTTAAAACGTCTGTTCCTCTATTTCAATGTGTATATAAAGACATCTAGTGGTGAAAAGTATGTACTACAGTTGACGTTATTCAGGCGTATGTGGCTGTGCTGATCCACACGTTTACGTTTATTCATTTATTTAACGTCGCTATCAGCATCAGTGGCCATGTTCAGCGACACACACAAAGTGACATCCATACAACAACCGAGGGCTTAAAACGTACCTCACAGCTCCGAGATCCCTGGTTCGATCCCAACCCCAGCTCTGCCTGTGTGGAGTTTGCACGTCTTCTTCATGTCCATGTGGGTTTACTCCGGTTTCCTTCCACAGTCCAAAGACATGTGTTAGGTTAATTGGTGTCTCTAAATTGCCCTTAGTGTGTGCATATGTGTCCTACGATGGATTGGTGCCCTGTCTAAGGTTGTACCTGCCATGTGTTGCGCCCAGTGTTGCCGGCTCCGGCTTTCCTGCGACCCTGACCAGGATTAAACGGATAAGAAAATTATTGAATGAATGTATTAATTTGGTTTTTAACTCTGGACATTGCAGCTGTAAACAGCTGGTCACCTCAACAGCCAACCAACGCTGCTGATCCACAAGCAGAGGCATATTAAAGATCAGAGGTCCATCATTCGGTTGTGTGTTTGCTTGCTCATGTTTCATCTAGAGCAACAAACCGGTTGATGTGTTTATAGTCTTTTTTATGTAATTTCCTCTTGTCTGTGTGGATAACTTTTCGCTACTTATTTGTACCAAGCTGTTAATGGTGTTCGTAAGTGTAGTTGCCTGTCTTATTGTAAGTAGTACTCCTTTGTTTGTCCCTCTTTTTCCTACTGAGTTCCTTCATTCTCTCCATTTTTTCACACTGCCCTTTTCACTCTTGCTTCTTAATCTGCTTGCCTAGTTTACAACAGTTCTTCCCTCATACCCTTTCTCTTCATTGTTCTGCCTTTCCGGGGAAATAGCAGCTGTATAAAAACGATAGATCATTCAACCACGAAGGACGAGAAGCTGCGAACAAACTTTTGAAAGAGGACATTGCCAATTTTCACAAGAAGAGCTGAGCTGTATGAAAAATGTATGAACAAACTGAGCTCTAGTTCCGCTGAACTCCTGTTGTTGTTTGTAATTGTTTGGTAACTTTTCTACACTGTTTTCCTCAGGGCTGAAGAAGAGACCAGAAACCATGAGCAGAAAATTGAGTAGATCAAGAAGATCAAGGAGGAAATTCTGGCTGTTAACAGGTGAGCTGCTAACTGGAATCAGAAATGTGAAAGCAAACAGCTGGAGGGGAAACGACTGGATCAAAGAGGATGTGGTTCATTTTGCACTGACGATTTTGCGGCATGTGTTTATTTCTATCTCTCTGATGCATCTCCGTAGTCTATGTGATGATGGTAATGTCTGGTCAACATCAACATCGATCAAGTGCAAGATCAAAACCACTGTGTGTGGCGACTAAACAGCTGAGGAACAGATACTACCAGCACCAGCAGAGGGCAGCACTGTACCTTAGCAAGCCATCCACTGTTATTCTCTCTCTCTCTCTCTCTCTCTCTCTCTCTCTCTCTCTCTCTCTCTCTCTCTCTCTCTCATTAATTTGGTTTTACATTTACCTCACGCTTCAAGTTCAGAGGTATCGTTTTGGTGCTGTTTTGTCTGTAAGGGAGAGATTCACAGGCCTACTATGGTCATAAATAATAATCAGCATGAATGTACATCAGTACAGGATATTACATAAAACATAATGTATTAAAAGTGTTAGCTGTTTACGAATATTTAACTCAGGACGTTAGTAAATCAGTCCATATTTTTTAACCTAAATCAGCGCCTGAATGTTCAATCAAAGTGTTTGTTTCCATTACAGAAAGTCTGCAAGAGTTCGTCTTTCTTTTCTGAGTAAGTGAATTGGGTTAGTGTCATAAACATTTCCATCACTCACACCAAAACGGGGAGTTTGTATCTCTAATAAACATTTGGTTTGTTGAGTATTTTGGCTCCCAGTATTTTAATATCTTCACTCAAACTGCTCAGTGGCCCCTCAGTAGTCCCACCCGCCTGGCCCCTCGTCTGTGCCTTCCTCCACCTATTTGCCTCCTCTCCTTCATCTTGTCCGTCCATACATCCCTCCCCCCTTTGGGCTGGAGGCTCCGGTTTATCTAGAATCAGCAGGGAAAGGTACAGGAGCGCTGCATCGGTGTTGAGAAAGGCTCTCTTTAGGAACAGGGGGATCCACTCGTCTTCTTCCAGCTGAGGGAACAGACGAGAGCCATGGCCTTGTTCTCAGCTCTGGGCTTTCTCTTTCTCTGCCAGCTTCTGGCATCGTCACTCGCTCAGGTAGGTGATCGTCGAGTTTGATAGATGCTGATGGTTGAAGAAGAGAAACGAAAATGCATGGCGTGTGTGGGATGAAAGGTGTTTGGTTTCAGTAATGATACCGTGTTAGCTGTTGATGTAAACTGTACTGTTCTGACTAAAATACTTACTGTAGTTCGATTAAACTGATGCGTTCTGTTGACCAGCCATGGTAAAGCAACATCAATGCATAAACAAGTGTTTAAATAGTCATCATCTTAATTCTAAAGAGTGCTATGCGTTGAGAAATCTTATGTTCCTCACTTGTTTTTAATCGTTTTGTTCTTTCATATTCTAATGTTAAAAATTTGCACAGGCTTTGGTATTTGATGCATATTTGGATTGGTGAGAAGCACTATGCATTCATGGTTGAATGTTTTTGGTATATCAGCTGGGATTGGATAAGAAAGTACATACATTGTTGTCATTATTACTTTTATTATTATAAGATACTGAGTGATATAGATTGAAAATGGTTAGCGGTTTCTCTTTATGAACTGATAATGGATAAACAAGTGGTTGATTTGAGTAAAATCCGTTTATTGGATGCATATCCTAACATCTTGTTCAAGCTTGGATCTTATACGAGATGGTGAAATGATATTTTTGGTGGTGGTTGGACTCTAAGGATGAATTGATTTTAGAAAATCACTGGTATGTCACTGTTGACCCGCTGGCATCGTTTATGAAGAGCTCCTTTCACGCAATGGTGAGGTTTGTGAAGTTTGGCTGAGGAATTCAGAGCCCAGCAGGTCAGGTCCCCCCCACAATGCCACCTTTGTCTAAAACAAAGCTCCAGTGCAGCTAAAATACCTGCCTGTGCACCACAAACCCCTCACTGGAATTCATAAAAATAATAAAATTGATATGAATAGACAAAGAGACTTCTTATTGGGACTGGAAGTTTATTTGCTAGTGATTTTAGATTCTGGTATTATTTATGAACTGGTTTAACATTTCTGCCTGTTCTGCTTCAAGAACTATTCATACAGTAATTACTACTCTTAATCTTGTACTGTTAATATGATGGGTTTAAATGAAATATCTGGTTCTTTCCTGGTCTGGACTTTGGTGTTGGAGGCCTTTTCTGTAAATATTTCCAGATATTGGCCAAACATTTAAGACACAAGTGCTGTGTCTTACAGATGTACTGGATTGTGTGTTGGAATTACAAGTTTATATATTGTTGTGAGGACCAAATGCCCCTACAAGGATAGGACGATCTGCTAGTTTATCTTCTCGTTATCTGTGTTTGAAAAACTAAAAACAGCCAAAACATTAGTTTTAGGCTTCTGAGGTTAAGGTTAGGCTTAGATATAGGGGTATATTAATTAGCTACAGTAATGGTATTTGTATGGAAAGTCCCCACGATGATAGAAAGTCCACCTTGTGTGCGTTTTATACGTTTGTTTTAGGCACCTGGTCTGCGAGGGTCACCCGGACCTCCAGGACTACCGGGACCCCCAGGGAAAGATGGCATTGATGTAAGTGGATCCATGGAAATTCCTTGCTGATTTCTGTATATCATTTAAAATCGTTTCATTAATAAGTGTCAGAACCTTATATGCTTTGTAAACCAAACAAACTTTTACTTTTTCATTTTTAAGTTGAACATGAAAGGCTTTTGTGCCCTGATGTTTGGCATATGTTATGATTTTATTATCCGTGGCCAGTTAGACGCCTAATGAAGTGATAATACAAAATAAATAAAGCGTGTTTTAGGAAAGCAAGCAATGTGTTTGGGGCTGTTAAGCACGTCGTAGAAAATTTTTTTAATTTTAACATTTTATATCTACATTTAATCATGTGGAACATCTGTGATACAAGTTATAAGTACTCTCTCGAATTACTAATCTCTCAAGAATGGATTTACTGGTTTCACTCCCCTTTACCCTGATTAAACTGGTTGAAACATCCATAAGAGCTGGACTGTGGAGCTCCAGAGCTGCATGAAGCACCATGTCTCTGGTGTGCCGGTCAGTTTGCAGATACCACTAATGAGCCACGGGCTGTCAGGAAATATGTGGGACTATAATTATGAGAGTGATAAATAAGTAAGAGTATAATGAGCAAATGAAAATGAAATCTAAAAAATATAGCTGGCAGTACCACAGAACCACATAGCCAGTGTAAATTAAACCACACCTTCTGACCAATCAGAATCCACGATTCAGCAGCGCTGCTGTACAAAAGGTAATATAGTCCCCTTCTCAGGGCGGCCTAACAAACATTAAACCTTCTTGCATTTTAAAGTGCTGCTGAATACAAACAAATATTTGAAAATTATTAATACTATTGGACGGATAATACTGGGTCACATTTTTCTTTTTAAAACATAAACTCATAATGGGGTTAGAATGTTTTATGTTTGAGACCAGATAAAGATTTTTTTCATCATACAAGAATAAAAAGAAGAAAATGGAAAAAAAATGTGATTAGTTTGTAATTCACTTTACATTCATTAGACATAATATAATTATCAATAAATTATATATTAATATAATATAATATTTCATCATAGATTTAGTAAAATATAACAATTACGTATAGATTAAAATTATTATTAATTTTTATTATACAGTATTGTTAGTCAAACTAAGGTAATGTAACTTTTGGAAGCAAATGATGGTGATGATTCTGTTTCCCTTCTTTTCTCAAACTGAATCAGAATCACCACAGAAGTCACCTGAATATAAACAACGTCCATTCTATGCATTTTCATTATTAAATGTGAAACCATAATAATAATAATAATAATAACAACAAAAATAATAATAGTAATAATTCCAGATTTTGCAGACATAGTAAAGCAAAGTGAGTGGGTGAAATCCAAATGTGTTTGTTGATTGGACGCTGAAAGAGAAGAGCAGGAACTTTGTTTCTCCCTGGTAGCCAATCAGAGTGCAGATTTTATGTAGGCGTGTAGAAAAAGGACTGATTTATTCTGTTTGAATAATTCAATAACGCTAGAAGGTAAGTTCTGTTATAATTAGTTACCTCAGACAGACGCAACGGACTCGGCTGGTCTCAACAACAATTTCCGAGTCCTCCTTACCGAGAGAAGGCCAAATGAGGCACAGACTGAAACCGCTCGTTTATAGTCAACAGCACTAGTACAGTGGTGCTTGAAAGTTTGTGAACCCTTTAGAATTTTCTATATTTCTGCATAAATATGACCTAAATCATCATCAGATTTTCACACAAGTCCTAAAAGTAGATAAAAAGAACCCAGTTACACAAATGAGACAAAAATATTATACTTGGTCATTTATTTATTGAGGAAAATGATCCAATATTACATATTAGTGAGTGGCAAAAGTATGTGACCCTCTGCTTTCAGTATCTGGTGTGACCCCCCCGTGCAGCAATAACTGCAGCTAAACGTTTCCTGTAGCTGTTGATCAGTCCTGCACACCGGCTTGGAGGAATTTTAGCCCATTCCTCCGTACAGAACAGCTTCAGCTCTGGGATGTTGGTGGGTTTCCTCACATTAGCTGCTCGCTTCAGCTCCTTCCACAACATTTCCATTGGATTAAGGTCAGGACTTTGACTTGGCCATTCCAAACTGACTTTTATTCTTCTGTAACCATTCTTTGGGTAGAACGGCTTGTGTGCTTAGGGGCGCTTGTCTTGCTGCCTGACCCACTTCGCTTGAGATTCAGTTCATGGACAGATGTCCTGACATTTTCCCTTTTTTTTTTCCTTTAGAATTCTCTGATATCATTCCAGAAGTCATTGTTCCATCAATGATGGCAAGCCGTCCTGCCCGCAGATGCGCAAACGGCCCAACCATGATCTACCACCACCATGTTTCACAGATGGGATAAGGGTTTCTTATGCGGATGCAGTGGGTTTTTTTCTTTCTCCAACGTCACATGGTCTGAGTTTCTCCCTTTCTACACGTCCTGTCTGACTGTGGATTGTGGGTCAAACTCTTAGAGATGGTTTTTGGTACCTTTTCCAGCCTGAGAGCATAAACAACTCTTTTTCTGATCTTCCTCAGAAATCTCCTTTGTTGTGCCATGATACACTTCCCACACATGGGCCGGTGACGATCAGACTTTGATAGATCCCTGTTCTTTAAATAAAACAGGGTGCCCCCTCACACCTGATTGGCATCCCATTGATTGAAAACAACTGACTCTAATTTCACCTTCAAATTAACTGCTAATCCTAGAGGTTCACATAGTTTTGCCACTCACTAATATGTAATATTGGATCATTTTCCTCAATAAATAAATGACCAAGTATAATATTTTTGTCTCATTTGCTTAACTGGGTTCTCTTTATCTACTTTTAGGACTTGTGTGGAAATTTGATGATGTTTTAGGTCATATTTATGCAGAAATATAGAAAATACTAAAGGGTTCACAAACTTTCAACACCACTGTATATGGTATTATACAGTATACTGTATGTTATTATTATAAGAGAATGATGAGGTCCTCAGAAGCTCCACAGCTGGTTGGTTAGCCACTCTGTAATTATGCCTGCATTAAAGTCTGATTATTTTGACTGCTAGTGAATACTGAACACCAGATGGCGCAGTCATACTCGCAGATGCATATTTTGTTCTCAGTGAGAATCCATCCAATTCTTTTAATTGACTCTTTTTGTTTAATTTTTAAAAAGAAAAACCAGAATTTTTCACCCCATTATTTAAGAAATGGTGAAGCTACAGCAGAGCATTTTGTTTACAATTTTAAACTTCTGTTTCTGTCATTTATTTTAATTGCAGGGGACTGAGGTTTTGTGGTTTAGAGACTTATACAAGAAATTGCACATTGTTCTGCATTGCTTACATAACAAAGAATGTCTTTTATCGAAGTTACCTGACCATAGCGTATCGTTACACCCCTGAGACCAAAAACACATTTTACAGCATTTAACAGACGCCCTCATTAAGAGCCACTTACAATCTCCCTTTATTTCAAGCAACAGTGGGTTATGGTCCAACAGTGGCAGCTTGACAGTCCCAGGAATTGGACCCGCCAGTGTCTGATCAGCAGTCCAGTACTCCTACGCAACCACGGTCCCACTGAGCAATAATGATGCAAATTCATATCAATTTATGCTCATGATCAGTATGAACTGTTTATCAGATTGGTAATACGCTTGAGTTTCAGACAGACATCATCAGAAATAAGAAACTAATGCTGGGTTATTAACATAAAGAGATTCATACATACTTAATATTCAACAAATGTGAGCTCACTTTTTTACTTTTTTATAACCACGAGAGATAACCCTCATTACAACACATCATCCCTCAGCATTCCTATAATGCGTGAAAGGTGGAAGTGTTTAATCTGCAGTCCCAAAATTACAGGACTTCATCAGCTGCAGGTTCTTTTCCTAAGAAACCCGAACTCCTTGTTCAGTAAGTGGGGAGCAGTGTGAGGGAAGCAGCAGTGCTGCGTGGCAGATTGAGACAGAGGGCTCATTCATACAGACCTGAAAATCCAAACAGGGGCCTTAGCTACGGGGTGCTGAATGTTAAGGTGGCCACCAATGATGGAAATGCTCAGCGGGTCTGAAATCCACCTTCTTAAGGTGGACCAGTGGAACCTCTCAGGACAGGGGTACAGTATGGATTAGGGATGTCATTAAAGTCACAAAACAACACGAAATGAATAATACAGTAATACAGGATGCAAAAAAATGCTAAACATTTAACAACTGAGCCATTTGTTATTGAAATGTATTCACAACTCAGTAGGTTATTCATTCCATGTTCTACAATAAATTCTTTACACCCTGTAATAAGATCTCTGATGCTTTTCTTTCTACCCCAGTTTATGGCTAGAAGAAAGTATCTGAACGCCCGGGGTTTCCTTTTCATCCATGCCACGGACTGAATAAAACTCAGCGAAGTGGAAAGTTGGAACATAATGAATATAACATAAACTCTGTTGATTCCTGATTTAATTCATGTTAAGACCTAATGTTATATCACTATTAACAAGAGCAAAAAATGTGTATTAATATGTATAGGAAAGCAAAACAAGACGTCAAGTATCAGATATATGGCCAAAAGTCTGTGGACACCCCTTTCAATTAGTGAGCTCTGTTATTTCAGCAACACTCATTTGTAATGTAAAATATGAAGTGTGCATTTCTGGATTCTCCATAGACGAACAGTGACAGTAGAATGGGTTGTACCGATACCCCATTGACTCTCCGATTGTCATAACACAGCAAAACTAAATAATACTTGCATTTCTTTCAACACACACAACTATTTCTGGTTCTGTACTGAAATCTGAAACAAGTTTATTGTCCATTAATCTGTGCAAACTGTAAGGTAGATGCAGAGAAACTAGCATTACTATGGCATAATGTAAACTGTATACGAAACACCTAAGATCGACGAGCCATTGATGTATTATTCTAGATAAGCGATGTATTAAGAAGCATTATCCATTTTCTTTTGCTTTCTTCTCTGCAGGGAAAGCCAGGTCCGGCCGGCCTTCCTGGGAAGCCTGTAAGTATTAGAGCTCTGCATGTATTTAAAACATTCCCAGTGTTTCAGCAGCTGCACCTACCGACACACACCTTTTACATTTAGTCATTTAGCAGACGCCCTTATTCAGGGTGACTTATGGTTTTTGATACAGTCTTAAGTCCCAAGCAGTGGGTTTAAAGAACTTTAAAAGTGTCATAAAATGGTCTGCACACGTCAATACTATATATGAAGGTCAGATGGTGCAGTTACAAAACCCATGGACTGGTGCCATGTTCGGGGTGCACCCTGTGAATGCCAGGACATTCTCCTGACCCCCTGTCATCCCGGCCAGGATCAGCAGGGGCCAAATGGGATGCTTACTGAACTGGCACTCTAGCTTCTAGCCTGTATTGTTACACAGACTATTGTAGTTGAAATGACTAGATCTTTTGTGTAGCATTACTGATCTTATTTGTGTCTAATGAATGTTAGGTTAGTGATGATGTTTATGCTGTGTGTGTTTAGGGTTCTAAAGGAAAAGCTGGCGTGCCAGGCACAGCAGGAATTCCTGGAAAGTCTGGACTCCCTGGAATAGACGTAAGTGGTGTCTATGAAGGATGCTGTAGTACTTTCTAGTAGTAGTTACATGCCTTAAACCATATTCGCTGCGTGTGGCTTTCATGTGTTGGACAAAGTTCTGAAGATATGACCAGAATATTTTAATATCAAGGTCCTAATGAGGAGCAGGTCCACCCGTTGCCTCCAGAACAATATTGTAAGGTTTAATGAGCAAAATAACAATCTGCCTTCTCTAAACGTATTAAGATCCCGACGCAGATGTTGAGTTACATAAACAAATGATGCACATCTACATAATGCATATTTAACTGAAACAATAGAAAAAGAGCTAACTATTAATATAGACACACTCGCTGCCTGAAGAGAGCGTGTCACTGTCAAAATGAAAATGTGAGGAGCTTTTATAGCCTGTCTACCAGCATCTAACCAGACAATGCATGCCCAGGGAGAATAAATAGTGCTTTTGTTTTCCTTTAGGGTTTGCCCGGTCCTGATGGGCCTCAGGGAAAGGATGGACCTTCGGGACAAGCTGTGAGTATCACCTAGAGAACATACGATTCAATACGTTTTAGAACATCAACTTTTGCCTATAAGAGGAAACACTATTAAAACTGTTAGCCAGAGTGTATGTGTTTTTTTTTTAAATCAACTATCACTCTGTTGTGCACAAAAGACATTTGATTCACGTTACAGGGATAACATGAGCTCAAACCAGTCTGGCCATTCTCCTCTGGCCACAGCAAGGCATTTTCACCCAGAGATCTGCCCTTACTGGATATCTTCTTATGTTCGGCCCATTCTCTGTAAATCCTAGAGATGGCGCTGTGAGGGAAAATCCCAGTAGATCAGCCATTTCTGAAACGTAGAACCAACATCAACGCCATGTTCAAAGTCACTTCAGTCACCTTTCTTCCCCATTCTGATGCTCGGTTTGAACTTCAGCAGCTCGTCTTGACCATGTCTACATGCATCGAGTGCATTGAGCTGCTGCCGTGTGATTGGCTGATTAGATATCTGCTAACCAGGTGGCTAGCTGTGTGCAGTACTTTAGGGTCCCACGCATTCATGATGAACTAAACAGACAATGATATAGCCATAACAGCAGCTTTAATGTTAGTCAGATGTGGAGGAATGTACCTCCAGAAAGACTATTGGAGGAAATAATGGAAAATGACTGAGTGACTGAGCGAGGAACGTCTTTCCCTGTGGGAAGCTCTGTTAATGAGCAGTCCGGTGACCCAGTCGAATCCTGCAGGATGCCTGCACTCCTAATCCGACAAGGAATGTACCAGCTCTGAGAGGTTATGAAACATTTACCAAAAGCGAAGCCACACTTCAATTTTTGAAGAGGATGAGGAAGACGATGATAGTGTCTACATAAATACAACTACAAAACTCTGACACCGGTTTGCTGTGAAGTATGGCAAACCTGAGGCATTAATTCTGCCGTCCTTTGTGGCATTCTTTAAAAACAATCCCATAGCTGCACTTAATTAGATAATGGGAACGCTCCGGATTCACACGACTTGGGTAATAATCAGATTTCTACTTTGCAACCAGCCAATAAAACTCACAGAAGACAGAAACTAACAGAAACTTCATTTCCTTGAGTATATACTGCATTGTAGAGCTTTCCCAAAAGTGTCTGCGATGCCATGTTCTATCTTAGGGTTGCCAGATCCCACGGGGAAAACATGCACCAGGTTTATGGAAGCAAAAACTCATAGAATAAGCAAATCTGGCAACCATGTTTGCTTCTGCTATCAGATTACTGAGATAAAATCCAGCTCTCTTTATCGGATTTCTTTAATGTGATTTCTGAAATGGAATATGCTGTTTACACGACCGCTTGAACAATCAGATCACTGCAGGAATCCGGTTATGATCAGATTATTAAGTGCATGCAAGCGCTGTTGTCACTCAAGTTGTTGTCTCTGGACACAGTGCTAGGTCTCAAGCTTTCCAAGCATCTGGATTATCATAATGTTTTACGCTTTAATGTTTCTATTTTACCTCATCTTCAGGTAGAGATGTAGATTATAAGGACCATTCTATCAATTTGGTTCAAAGTCAGAGTTTAAATCATTTTGAACTTTGTCTGGCAGTTTTACCGAAAACATACACTGTGAAACTCCTTACCTTTTGTCACAGTACACCCTGAACATTTAATTAAACGTATCCATTTCTTATTGAACTTATAACCCTCAACATCAAAGTGAAAATGACATTAAACCCTAAACCCGTTCTCATTTCTCCATTAATAATAATAATCTTAATGGATTTTCATTTTTTAAAATTCAAAACAATGGGATCTAACTACTCACCATATGTTCATGGGGTACAGGGGTGCAGTCTTACTTAAGTCTAAAATGAAGGGGTGTGACTAAGGCTCAGCCTGTGGACTAGGTGGAATAAAAAAAATTTTTTTTTAATACAAAAAAGAAAGTTGACAAGTTGCATACAATACCTGATGATTTACCATTTTTGCAGGGTGATGTGGGACCTCCCGGACCTCCTGGACCTCCTGTAAGTCCTTCATCAGCATAAAACCACAGAACAGTGTTAAGGCCTGTGCCATAATTGTGGGCTGTTACTTTTGGGAGAGTATAGAAATGATCATTTACTTAGGCCACCATTAGAGATGGCCGAGTCTCTTTATTAGAGTACAAGCAGAAAATACAGAAAATTTGTATGCAATATTAAAAACTGAAAAAAAACCCCAGCTTCTCTAGGCCACAATGGTAAGTGTTTACTGTGAGCTCCCCTTACATTGACCAATAGCGGCTTGATCAGGAATGGTCTTTTTGGAAGGGTAGCAGCCAAGAAACCACTTTTTCAGGAGGGGAACAGGGTGAAAAGGCTAAGATATGCATAAGCTCACAAAGATTGGAATGAAGATCAGTGGAAAAGAGAATTATGGAGTGACGAATCAAAGGTTGAACAAATCTAATGGTGGCCTAATACTTTTGGACAATACCGCATCTCTAGTGCAACTAATCCAAATCTCCAGCATTGCTTAGTGCTAATGCAGAGAAATGAGACCGGAATTGTGCGGATTTGACCTTGATTAGTCACTGTTTTTGTTTTTGTTGAACTCTGCGATGCTCATGATTTCTAAATTCACACCACAATGAAGCTCTGTCTGCATTTCTTAGGGCAGAGGGAGATCTGGAGCTCCTGTGAGTACCGTCACTCATCAAGTTATCCTGTGAATAACACTGCAGTGAATGAGTGTGAGTGTGTGTTTATACCCTAGGGTCTTTCTGGAGCTAATGGGTTACCCGGCGGTGTAGGACCTCAGGGACCCGCGGTGAGTCGTTCATTTTAATCCAAACAGCAAATAATGAACTTTCAAAACAAAACATTGAAAATGATTTAAATAACTGCAAAATTAAAAAGTGTGGCAGAATTTGGAGCTGCAGTAGGTTAGTTCACATCTTTGGCGCTTGCTGGAGGTGAGCAGAACGTTGATTACTCGGTCTCAGTCTTACTCGGGCTTTATCAAGAAGCGATCGTGTTACCGACTGTCATGCTTGGGCAGAAAGCGGGAGATGAACATTAGAAGCCGGTACAGAGCAGAGCTTTATTAAGAAAGTGAAAAACACTGGAGAACTGAGTGCAATAACAAAACTAAGACCTGAGCATACAGAGTCCACAAACTTTCCAAAACACAGCAAACAGTAATGATGTGACACGAGCACGAGAAAGAGGGAAATCGAAACCATACAGAAGCAAAACTGTGCTTTGTATTCAATTCACGGCAAACAAAGGAGATTTTAAATAACCAAACTAATGAGACAGAAACTAGAAACAGCTGAAGGAAATCAGGAAGTCAGAATGTAAACAAATGTGATGCTCCGTGCAGGGATGACGTGGAAGAAGCGATGGATGCTGGGTAATCGGGTAGGACTGTGGTCGTGACACCAACTGTGATCTATTTTCAACCCAGAATGTCTGATATTAAGCTTAAATGATGATCTCTATAAGAAGCAGTGAGCCACAGCAATGGACACTAAAATGAAAGTAAGAGATCAGGTGTTGGAGGATCACGAGCTGATGCTTAGGCTAAATATATTGGGCACACAAACTTTTGGACATTTAAACCCACTATCAGAACGGAACTGGTTTGTATCTTGGGGACTTGCTGTAAAAAACGTGGAGATATTATTACGAATGAAGACATTTAGAAACTCTTAGCTATGCAAGTTTGTTCCTGGAGGGTTAGTGCTGCCGCCTCACAGCGCTAGAGGTCCAAGAGCCACCTGTGTGGACTTTTCACGTTCGATCCATCTGAGGCTGGTTCCCACCTTGCACACTGTGCTGCCAGTTAGGCCCCATTTAATGCCTATCCACACAGTATGGTTTTTCGAACGCCTTTTCCATCCAGTCCCTGTGGGCTTCATCACCATCATTCTCCAGCCTCTCAGTTCTATTCCACCAGATCTTTTCGTTAATATCCATGTTTTTAGAGGCGTGTTTCTCGCCCTATAAGCTCTTGATGAGCTGTTCTGCCTGACAACAGAACTCTGATTGGTCAGCCTGATGTTAATGCAGAAATTAGAACAGGCTTCGATTAAACATTATACGCAGTGTTCGTCATTTTCGGACTCGGTGTGAAGGTCGGTGTGTTCAAAACTTGATGTGTTTTTATCGTCCCTCAAAAAGTGTAACACCTACTTATTTAGTGTTATATTTCACCAGTTACCATGTTGAATAAGATCAGGCAGGTGACTTTTTATTCAGTGGTTTTGTTTCATTCCCTACAGGGACAAGAGGGCCTCCCAGGACTTCCAGGTCTTCCAGGTCCAGATGGTCCTCCAGTGAGTACAGTAACAACTATACATGCTTACAGTTACACAATAAAGACCTCAGAATGTCTGTGGGTAACTGTTGTGTTTCATTAAGACAATCCTTTCTCCTCTACTTAGGGAATACCTGGAGGTTTTCCTGAGGGAAATGGGGATGCTTTGGTAAGTTCTTGGACTTAGAGTTTAGACTGTGCTGTTCCTGAACACAGGTATAGAAATTCATACCAAATTAAATATTGGACTTTTAAATTTTGGTCGAAAATTATTCTATGAACTAAAATAATGGGTAATATACAGAATAATGTTATATATGTGACCAATTTTTAAAGATACTGTATAGACAAAAGTGGTTTAGGGCACAGAAATTGGTACCACATGACATTTTTGAACTTTTGAACAAAAGTTAGATTAAAGAAAGTTATGCAAATAAAGGTTGTGTTTACAGAAAGTTTATAATATGAAGATATTTAAAAAATAAATTGTGATTTTTTGCAATGGAATTCATAGTACATGACATTTTGGAACATTTTTGACAAAGAAAAGTACTATAATGCAAATAAATGTTACAGCAAAATGTGATACATTTAATATTTTAAAAAATAAAGTATTTTAGAGGAAAATATTGGATCTGGTCCAAATATAATAAATAATATGTATAACAATATGATAATAAATAGTCATTTAACAATAACTAATAGTCATACTCTAAATTAAAGTAATTCAGAGTGATATATAATCAAGCGAGTAATGAATTATGTCAACAGCTGAAACGAATTTTGTGGAACTACTGTACGTACAATCTCAGAATCCCAGTTCCTCATTGTGTTGCAGTGTCCAGCTCTCTGTCCACCGGGACCCCCAGGACCCCCTGGAATGCCAGGTTTCAAGGTAAATCACCAAATGGCATATCCACAATGCTTCAGTAGTTATTTAATAAAGCTATTAAGCTTCATTTCTAACTGCACATGATCTTCTAGGGACACACAGGACACAAAGGAGATAAAGGAGAGCCTGGGAAAAATGGTGAGAAGGTAAGGTCATTATGATTCAGCATTTGCCATACATTTTCTGTATATTCGATAATGGTCTGTATCATGTGGGTAAGTAGTTCTTATGATGAGAATGTGTTTGGAATTGTCTGTCTCCTTTTTACAGGGTGATCAAGGCCCACCCGGGCCCTCTGGACTCTCAGGAACTGTGGGTCTACAGGTGAATGTTCGCTTCTATTGATCCTGTTCTTTGGTTGTAAGCAAATTCTTAGTAGTGGAGAAATCCATCAGACATAAATAGGTGAACCCAAACATATACGTAGGATCTGCTGTCCAGACTAGAGGACGTGTTTACCTTCTGACAGGTAACTCCATACGCCATTTGGTTTGTGTTTTATGGGCCTATTAAAGGTGCTCTACCATAGGATTGGTGGTAAAAATAACATTTCCATAGCATGCTATTAGTAAGGACGGACTTACACAGGGTTGGTGCAACATATTTATGCGATTTGGATAGGGGAGGGTTGTCACATGAAAATAAACAGTCATAATATAAATAGATTCTGTCCATTCTCTTAATTCGACCCTCCTCAACACTTCATCTTATACTCGTTCATAACTTTTAGAACTCAATAATTCTCAAGTCTTTAATATCTTATGTTTGCTGCTTAAAGTTTACTCTATTATTAAAACCTAAAAATCGTTCAGTGCAGCATGAAGATTGCTGACTGGGGCGTATCCCACTAAACAATACCCTGAACTGGTACTCAAATATCCTACAAAAGAAAAAAATCAGACAGACCATGTTTTTGTAGACCAGTAAAGCTGTACTGCTATAATTAAACAGGCATTACATTCTCAAGCTATTTATCCTTTCTGCTCAATGTCATGGTAGCTTTATAAAAAAATGTCATGATATTTTCCCAAAGAAACAGATTTCCAAATCAGTAAGATTCCTACTGAGCCTCACTTCTTTTTGGGGGGGATGTTTCAGGGCCCTCGAGGTTTGAGAGGACTTCCGGGTTCTGTGGGTGCGGTTGGAGATAGAGTGAGCACTTTTTTCCCTTCTTTATCACTTTGTAATAATAACGACTAGATCATTACAAAGTAAACGACCTCACAGAATCACCTGACCCCATCTGTCTGTCTTTTTCGAAACGTCTCTGTAGGGTTTGCCAGGTTTCAGAGGGAAGCCTGGTGCTCTTGGTGTCAACGGGAAAATAGTGAGTACCTCCATAACCACCTTTCCAGCTGCACGCTGCGTCCTGAACTCCACCAGAAGGGATTGTATTTCCCTTCACCTTTATTGTCGAGTCTCAACAATAAAAGTGCTGCCGTGTCTCTCATTTGATAATTCCAGGGTGATGCTGGAGAGAAGGGACCAGAGGGCTTCAAAGGGCCTAAAGGAGAAATGGTGAGTGGGTATTTTGTTCTGAAAATGTACGTATTCCCATTCCCATTTCGTATTTTCAGCCTGTATATTAATAAATAAATAATTATATATGGTCATTAGACCATTGCAGAAACAACAAATCTAAAGGTGACCCAAGACTTTTGCACAATACTGTACCTGCCTTATGTGTGTATAAAAAACGTTCCATTGAATTGACCTGGTCTTGAATCCTGGCTCTGCCTTCTGGCCACAGCCTATCCCCAAATTCACTGGTCTCCAGGGGCAAGGGAAGGCCAGTGCAACCCTGACCCCTCTCTCAGGGCACAGTCAGTCGTGTCGGTTTTATTTTTGCATTTACATTTAGTCATGTAGCATTCGTCCTTATCCAGAGCGACTTATAAGCGATACAATGCAAGCAGTTGTGGGTTAAGGGTCTTGCTCAAGAGTTGCTGCATATCTAAAATTCAATTTTGCCTTGGATTGTTAAGACACTGGACAGTTCATACAAAATCTGGATCCACTACCGTCTTTAGAGAAGGGCAAACCTAATCTAGCCAGGATGGAAAAAGAAGCGGAAGGTCCAGAAGCACAACTGCACAAGGAGACCTAGACCAGAGTTTTGGACCTTACAGACTTTCAGTTGCTGCTACAAAATCTGCAGCAGAAAAGATGACTCAGTTTCCAAGAAAAGCCTGATCAGGACAGACTGGCAGAGGTGGGATTTGAACCCTGGACCTTGTGGTCCATAAATCAGTATCTTGACTGCTAGACAGTTTTATGGCCGATCCTGAATATGTAAACATATGAACCTATGAAAATGATTTAAAAAAATAAAACTGTAATACAAATTTCCCTAAGATCCCTACACATAATGCTTACACTGTCTGTGATTTCCCTACAGGGAGAAGCAGGCCCTAAAGGACTGACAGGAGGTTCAGGTCCAAAAGGAGAACCGGTACGTGATTGACACTTTAATATAATTATTGTTATATATTTAACATGTCTACGAAGTGGAGCAAACTCATTACCTGACGATCTTTAACAGGGAATCCCAGGCAGAGATGGTAAAGACGGCACTCATGGACTCGACGGAGAGAGAGTAAGTTGTGTTTGTTGTATCTGTTTCTTTCTAACAGAAGCATTTTGGGTATCTTATTGTGAATGCCTTCTTGTTATTTTGCCAGGGTGATGCTGGGCGGATTGGGGTTCCTGGGGAGAAAGGACCAAATGGGTTACCTGTAAGTGCTCAGCTTATCGAGATGCAGCAGAAACTTCAGTGACTGTACACTTTATTGAATAAAATGTTTACTTTAGACTAGTAGATTGCTAAGAAGTGTTCATCGCACCAGCCACTGGATTAATTCCATTCAATTAACTTCTATTACTGATATACAAGTGCAGAAACATTCAGCTCAGATAATCTCTCCAATTACTCATACTTTTTAAGAAGCTTGGTCAGAAAGGTTATACATTTTCATTTATTATTGGTATTATATTTTGGTTAATTAGCTTAATCTCACACTGAAAATATGAGAAGTATGGAGGATGTGTCATGTTGGGACTGTTTTTCCAACAAAAGTCATCAAAACCTTATTTAGAATACAAGGAATGATGGATTTTAATCAATCTGGCAGTCTTGCTCAAGAGTTGCTGCATATCTAAAATTCAATTTTGCCTTGGATTGTTAAGACACTGGACAGTTCATACAAAATCTGGATCCACTACCGTCTTTAGAGAAGAGCAAACCTAATCTAGCCAGGATGGAAAAAGAAGCGGAAGGTCCAGAAGCACAACCGCACAAGAAGACCTAGACCAGAGTTTTGCACCTTACAGACTTTCAGTTGCTGCTACAAAATGAAATTCCAAAATATCTGCAGCAGAAAAGATGACCCAGTTTCCAAGAAAAGCCTGATCAGGACCCAACAGTGGCAGACTGGCAGAGGTGGGATTTGAACCCTGGACCTTGTGGTCCATAGATCAGTATCTTGACTGCTAAGACAGTTTTATGCCTGATCCTGAACATATGAACCTATGAACATGATTAAAGAAAAAAACGTAATACAAATTTCCCTAAGATCCTAACACATAATGCTTACACTGTTTGTGCTTTCCCTACAGGGAGAAGCAGGCCCTAAAGGACTGACAGGAGGTTCAGGTCCAAAAGGAGAACCGGTATGTGAATGACACTTTAATATAATTATTGCTATATATTTAACATGTCTACGAAGTGGAGCAAACTCATTACCTGACGATCTTTAACAGGGAATCCCAGGCAGAGATGGTAAAGACGGCACTCATGGACTCGACGGAGAGAGAGTAAGTTGTGTTTGTTGTATCTGTTTCTTTCTAACAGAAGCATTTTGGGTATCTTATTGTGAATGACTTCTTGTTATTTTGCCAGGGTGATGCTGGGCGGATTGGGGTTCCTGGGGAGAAAGGACCAAATGGGTTACCTGTAAGTGCTCAGCTTATCGAGATGCAGCAGAAACTTCAGTGACTGTACACTTTATTGAATAAAATGTTTACTTTAGACTAGTAGATTGCTAAGAAGTGTTCATCGCACCAGTCACTGGATTATTTCCATTCAATTAACTGCTATTACTGATATACAAGTGCAGAAACATTCAGCTCAGATAATCTCTCCAATTACTCATACTTTTTAAGAAGCTTGGTCAGAAAGGTTATACATTTTCATTTATTATTGGTATTATATTTTGGTTAATCTCACACTGAAAATATGAGAAGTATGGAGGATGTGTCATGTTGGGACTGTTTTTCCAACAAAAGTCATCAAAACCTTATTTAGAATACAAGGAATGATGGATTTTAATCAATATGGCAACCTCTCTGAAGAAGCTACGCCTGGATCAGGGTTATATCTTCCAGTAGGACGATGATCCAAAGATTTTGACCTAAACATCCAAGTGTCCTCACCTGAATCCCAACAGTCTCGTCAAGAAATTGTGGGCTGATTTGGAACAGCAGGTGAAATGCATGAACATGAACCAACAAACTCTGGCTGAGCTGCCTCTACTTTGTGGAAGAGGCTATAAACGACGGTAACTGGTGGAGCCTTACTAAGATAAGAATATATTCCAGGGTATAATCAATACTAAAGTGCAGGACCGGACAGTGCAACTACAGACAAATGTATTACTGACATTATGTAACACTATTTTTCAATCTGTTTCAGGGTTTGCCAGGAAAGTCCGGTGAAAAAGGAGCCAAAGGAGACGCTGTAAGTGACTGCTTGCTCTTTGTACAATAAGCTCCCATTTGATTCATCTTTTAGCACGTTCAGTCAGTCAGTCATGCCTGACCTGGCCAATATGCACCACTGGGACTCGAACCTGGGGTACTGTGGAGGTGGGACAGCATGTGGGACCACCTGAATTATTTCTACAGAATTATTGTCTGAATCAAATCTGGCCAAATACTTAAAAGCAGTGTAACAGTTTTGAGTTTTTTTTGTTTACAATCAGAGCTTGGTGTTTTAAATCTGAAACGATCAGTTAATTGGATGATCTATATGAATATTGTATCATAAAGTCAATTCAGCATTTCAATGTCACAAAGCAGCTTTCCAAATATATAAGCCCACAGCCCTAATTAAGCAAGCCTGGGAGACAGTGGCAAGGAAAAACTCCCTAAATGTTATAAGGAAGAAACCTTGGGAGGACTCATAAGGAGACCAAACCTCCTTGGGCTAGATGTTATATGTAAGAATTCAACTAAGTTACCTAATTAATGAGTTTATATAATAGTTTAAATAAACAGAAGCTAAATATAAAAATTCTATTTAAAGAAAATATAATAATATACAGATAAATTAGAGAATACAATATTATGAAGAGTATAATACACTAAAGAATATAAACCTATAGAATAGGCCTATAGTGTATATAATAAATAACATAATAAATATTATATCAGCCGGAACAGGTACCAGAAGAACTCGAGGAGAAAACAGAATATGTAGTTAGTTGTTTTTAAAAACACAAAGTCTTTTCCAGCAACAGGCAATGATGAACCTTCATTATCTGTCACTTCAAAACTGACCACTACCCCATCCGTGATGGTCGGGTGTCCAATCCAGGCCATGCGTACCCTTGCGTTCTGCGTAGACTTATTTATTATAATACTATCTGCATTACCGAAGATGTGCGAAAACACGTACACGACACCAAGGACGCGGAGTGTTTGCTTTTTCGCTTGTTCTCCACACAGGGTAACCCAGGAGAGATGGGAGAGGCAGGACCTGCTGGAGAGCCAGGTATTCCTGTATGTATCTGATTGGCTTTTGCAAAAACTTGTAAAAACTAATGCCTGAGACGGGCACTGTGGCCTTGCCACATATCATTTACATGTTAAGTGTCATGTTATGTTAAGTTCTATCATTGTAAGAAACATGACCATCGTCTTTGCCTACCCTAACAGGGAGAGATTGGCATTCCGGGTGAAAGAGGTGAAGCGGGACCACGAGGCATTGCTGTAAGTATAGCAAAGGCTAGATTGGGCACTAACCACCCAGTTCTTTAAATAAGCTCACATAAGCTCTACTTAACTATACAGTGTGAGAACAAAAGAACACTATGGTCCTCTAGAGTCTTAAGGCCGTTACGCACCAAACACAATTTTTGTTTCTGCAATTTATTTGGACGACATTAATTCATTTGAGCCTGCGTATAATGACAGTATATTCCACACCATAGTTGATTTTTTGGATGGCAAAAATGTTTTCATTGTCCTGTGAGCAGCATCACTTGAAGAAGACCATTTGTATCTTGTCTGCTTTTTCTTTTTTGCTGCAAACCAAAATTTGAACCAGACAATTTTTTTTCCGGTGTGTAAAGTTTTACATTTACATTTTTGTCATTTAGCAGACGCCCTTATCCAGGGTGACTTACAATTGGATTCTTACAATCCAAGCAATTGTGGATGAAGGGCCTTGCTCAAGGACCAAACAGTGGCAGCTTGGCAGAGGTGGGATTGAACCCTGGACCTTCTGGTCCATAGCCTGTACCTTAATCGCTAGGCATTGCAATTACAAAAAAAACGAAAAAAAAGTATAATTACAGTATATTCTACACCAAAGGCGACTTTTTCAGATGGCAAGCTATTACCCCATTGTTTGTGTCCCAGTGTTTACATGCTGTGATGATTTTGCAGGGGGGCATCGGACTGTCTGGAAATCCTGGACCACAGGGAGTCAGAGGGTTCCAGGTTAGTGGAATAATAAAGTTTAATGATATACAGTTTCCGCTAGGGTCAGGATTCTCATTAACTTTAAATGAATAATAAAACATACCTATTTCACAATCATGCGCTGACCTCAGACATCGATCTCAGAGCTACTTACTACATGTTTTTAAAGTATTTTCTATAAATAATTTAAGGTGTTGTAAATAACAGGGAATTAAAGGTGCCATTGGAGACCCAGGCCTTCCAGGTCCGACTGGACTCAGAGGAGAATTTGGAGAAAGGGTAAGTAAAACATAAGTCGCATGAAAGCAGATACCAGACACGTATTTACGCTGAATATACCGAGACAGTTTTATATCCCTACCACAAATACAGCACGAGTTACAGAACTTTAGAAATTGATGAATAAATTAAACGCACAAATCACAGCGCATCACTGTGCATCCATGATGCGAATCTCCCCTTCCACCAGATCCCAAAGGTGCTCTATTGGATTGAGACCTGGTTTCTGAGGCCATTTGAGTTACAATGACTCATTACCATGTTCATAAACCAGTTTGAGATGATCTGAGCTTTGGGACATCAGAACATGATACACTGTGCTCATAAAGGGGTGCACATGGTCACCAACAATGCTCAGTTAGGCTGTGGGGTTTAAACGATGCTCAGTTGGTATTAAGGGGACCAAAGTGTGCCAAGAAAATCCCCCACACCATTACACCACCAGCAGCCTTTCATGTTGTTTATGCCAAATTCTGACCCGACCATCTGAATGTTGCAGCAGAAATCGAGCCAATTTTGGCGAGCCCGTGTGAATTGTAGCCTCAGTTGCCTGTACTTAGCTGACAGGAGGGGCACTTGGTGTGATCTTCTGCTACTGTAGCCCATCTGCTTCAAAGTTGGACGTGTTGTTCGTTCAGAGATGCTCTTCTGCATACCTTGGTTGTAACTTGTTGCTATCTTTCTATCAGCTCGAGTCAGTCTGGCCATTCTCCTCATGTCACCCAGAGATCTGTGCTCATTTTCTCTTTTTCGGACCATTCTCTGTAATCCCTAGAGATGGCGCCATGTGGGAAAATCCCAGTAGATCAGCAGTTTCTGAAATACTCAGACCATCAACCATGCCATGTTCAAAGTCACTTAAATCACCTTTTTTCCCCATTTTGATGCTCAGTTTGAACTTCAGCAGCTCCTCTTGACCATGTCTACACAGCAAAATGCATTGAGATGCTGCCATGTGATTGGCTGATTAGATATCTGCGTTAACAAGCAGTTGAAAGGTGTACCTAATAGAAGCTGATGAGTTTTAATTTTTAATTTAGTTTGAAGAAAGTGTCAGCCTAATGAACAGAAAAAGCAACTTAAATAGTATTTATCGAGTAATGCCCACGGCTGCAGAGGAACACCTCCTTCCTCCAAACCAGGCCGAGCAGGTCAATGTTTTCATAAAACTCTCAGGCGAGTTCACTAACAAAGAGAGCGGCTGTTCTGGGAGCAGGGAGTAGAACAAAGCCTGGCTTCATGCTGCTACAGCCTAGACTTTAACACACACACTATGATATGAATTCATCCATATATCTCTCTCCCACAGGGTTCACAAGGAGCATCAGGACCAAAAGGAGACATAGTGAGGATCTTTCTGTTTTTTTCAGAGTGCATGAGTCACCTCTCAAATCTGGTGTATGATATATGTACGCTGATCAGCCAAAACATTAAAGCCAGCAGATCCGTGGACGTTGGTCGGTGTTCTGCATCAAATTAAGGTCCATATGAAGGCCCGGACCCAGGGTGTCTCAGCAGAATGTTACCCAGAGCATCACAGTCCCTCCACTTGCTCGTCTGCATCCCGTCACTTGCCCATGTACCTGACCGTCCACACGACTGGACCAGACAAGCTTCTTCCTTTGCTCCAAAGCTCAATTCTGGCTCCATTCTAGGTGCTTTTTCGGACCGGCCTGTGACTAGGTAGCCCCACACTCAGCAGGGGGCGCCACACTGCGTGTTGTGCATTGATTATCCTTGGACACCAACATGTCGCCGATTGGAGGTTTATGGCGGCTGGCCATAATGATTTATCCCTGATTAAAGTGGCTCAAGTTTTTACTCTGGAACATTTCTCCCTCATACAAAGTCCACTACGAGAACAGACTGTTCACTTACCATCTACTACATCCTAGAATTTAACAACGAGACAAGCAACGTCATGTGTTTTTCGGTCTGTGATTGGTTTTGATGTTTGGCTGGCATGGATATTTGTTCAAATTTATTAAAAAACATTTTTGTTTTGGTTAGGGACTGGCTGGAAGTGATGGCTTGCCAGGAGAGAACGGAGAAACAGTAAGTAGCTTATTTTCTAAAGAATCCCAATGGCTTATTAAACATGAAACCAATTAATAAACCTTTTTACTTCCAGGGTCCATTTGGTCCTCCTGGCCAGAAAGGAGAGGTGAGTGTAAATTCATATAAGTTGATTCATGATTGCCCAGAGATTTATATAATGGTATGAGGGGATGATCGGATGGATAATGCGTCCTGTGGATCGATACTGATGATAAGTTAAAGAAAGATTAAAGATTAATAATAGCCAAGGTAGCCAATCAGTGCGATACATGCATTTGATAATCCAAAAACTGCAGAAAATGGTCCGATCAACAAGTTTACATGCACTTAATCAGATAATCCGAAAGGTCTGGGTTTACACGACTCGGGCAATAATCGTTCTACTGTGCAACCAGCCAATAATCTCACAGAAAGGTGCGACGTACATTTCAAACTTTAATAAGTAAGCCTATACTGCTCGAGTCTCCCCAAAAGTGTTTTGTAGCCATTTCATGGGTGCTGCATTTCCAGGGTTGCCAGATCATGTAGGAAAAACAACCAGATAGGTCTATGGAAACAACCCCAATACTAGCGAAGTCTCTTAGATTAAGCAGACCTGGCAACCCTCTTTGATTCCGCAAGCCACTTATGTGACAGCTCTACATTCTATTGGGTTATGTTTGCTTGCATGCGCGGACTGAGAGAACCGACTGGAATCTGTGTAAGGGGATGAGAAAAATCCGACTACTGGGGTAAAATCCAGTTCTCTTTATCAGATTTCTAGACTTTAATCAGATCTAAGAAATCAGAGTATGCTGTTCACATGCCCACTTCTACAATCTGACATCTGATCAGATTGTTCCCATGAATGGAACTCACTCAATTCAGAAATGCTTCCATGTGAAACAGGAGCTTTATCACTAACAGCATAAACTAGAGAAATTTAGACAGGTATTCAGCGGTTAAGCACATGTAATGACTAATGAATTAATCCCAACTTGCAGACATCAGTATACAATGACGACTTATTGAACGTTATAAATCCTCCCCATTATCGATTTCAGTCTGGAAAGCGTGGAGAGCTGGGGCCTAAAGGAGTACCAGGACCGCAGGGAGAGACTGGACCTAGAGGACTGCCTGGGAAACCTGGTCTGATGGGCTTCCATGGAGAACCAGGTCATCCTGGTGTAGCTGGTAAAGCTGGCATTCCTGTGAGTAACTAATCAGAGTTCTATCGTTTAATTTTTCCTATCCCTGAAGAACAAAGGGCGGCCCGAACAGGGGTCGCTGCCTCAGCGCCAGGGGTGGGCTAGCGTATTTAAACCGCTGCGCCACCCAAGCATCATTGTCAGTGTGATGTTCCATTTAAAACGTGCTCAGGTAGAATACTCTTTTTCTTTATAGGGAAAACTGGCAAGTGAGCAGCATATCAGAGAACTGTGTGGCTCGATGATCGATGGTAAGCAACATCATGTGACAACCAGACATGCCCCGAGCCCAGGCTGCTCTACATTCTTCATACAGTACTGTGCAAAAGTCTTAGGCCACCATTAGATATGTCGTTACATATTGTCGAGGATCGGACCCAAAAACTTCACACTTTGATTCGTCGCTCCGCGATCCTCTTTTCCGCTCATCTTCTTTAGCATATCTTAGCCTTTGCACCCTGTTCCCCTTCGGAAAAATGTGGTGTCTTGGCCGCTACCCTTCCAAAAGCATTCCTGATTGAGCTTCTTCGGACTGTAGAAGGGTCAACGTGGCATCCAGATGAAGCTCCCAGATGCTGCTGTTGCTCAAGTGTAAGGGGAGGCCACAGTAAATACTTTCCACTGTAGCCTAAGGCTGGGCAATTAGTCGAAAATGAATCGAAACTGACATTCAGAACCATTAACCATAATTTCCATTTTGTCTTTTTTTATTCTGTTAATACTTATCTTTAAGTTCTCTTAATATCTTAGTGCTACACACTATGAAAATGATTCCACATGAAAGAAAGAAAAAGATGCCACATACTACTAAATCACAAAGGATTTCAATTGGTTGAAATATTCAGTAAATAGCCATAAATAGTTCATCTGTGTATTTCCTTCAGCTTTTAATATGCCATACAAATTACCTGTATTTTCTGGCTGGGTTCACATAAAGAGACTGAAAAATAACTACAAATGGTCATTACACCATTGCTAAACAATTCTATAACTAATCTAATGGTGGCCTAAGACTTTTGTACTTTTGAGTTCTGTAACTCAATGCTGTCTGATTTCTCCTCTCAGACCAGATTGCCCAGCTGGCAGCTCACCTGAGGAGACCTTTGGCCCCCGGCGATGTGGGTCGACCCGGTCTGGCCGGACCTCCCGGAAAACCTGGAGAATCAGGAGCAATTGGACTCCCCGGGGCACGCGGTCCTCCAGGATACCGAGGACTTCCAGGAGAGCTGGGTGATCCTGGTCCTAGAGGTGAGAGACAAAGCTATGGCAAGAGAGTTCGACCTGCTTTTAACCACGTGCCGTAGACATTTCGTGTTCGTTCGGGGAGTTGTTTTTGCACATCGTGTCCGCAGAGTGCAATGCCAATATGACCAGTGGGGGCAGTATAGCAGGATGTGACGAAACCTCATCAGCAGATTTATAAACCGCAGTCAGTGCACTCAAACTCCCCTATCGGAATTTCATTTAAGTTTGCTCCAATTAGCCATAAGGTTGCTCTGAACCCTCCGCGACCCTCTCCAAGATAAATAGGAGTGAAAGAGTGCAAAAAGGTTGTGAAAGTTAAATAGATAAACCTTAAAGAACTGATGACACTGTATCTTACCCAAATTCTTGTAGGTGATCCTGGCGAAGCCGGTGATAAGGGTCCTGTCGGCAAAGCCATCGATGGGCCAGTTGGAGACCAAGGAGAACCAGGTAAGATTAAACAACATGATCATGCATGAAAAACATGACATCATTTGACTTTTAAGCTCCAGGGAGGCTAAAACCATATCAACTTTCACACAGTGTTAATAATCAGACACAAAACCCAAGCTTGAAGTTCACCAATCACAAGGCAGATGCCACTTTCACCAACATTTTATTAGTGTGTTTAAATGAGTAGCATAGCAGGGTGAGTCTCAAACAGAGGGATGTCATCATTCAGATATTAGGCCCCACCCACACAGTTCTCAGATCAGTGAAGCTGGTCTGTTTGGTGAGCAGCAGTTCAGCATGTGTCTATTATACAAACAGCCCACCACCTAAGATACCCAGGTACCAGTGCTGGCGGTGCCATCCAGCCAGGTTGGGCATTGTACAGATCAATCAAAGTCAGATTTATTTCTATAGTACTTTTTACAAGCCAGCATTGTCTCAAAGCAGCTTTACAATTTTCTGTCATCTTCTCTTGTCTATTATCGAAGCACAAGCCCAAACTGAGCAAGGCTAGGGCGACAGTGGCAAGGAAAAACTCCCTAAATGTTATAAGGAAGAGACATGGGAGGAACAAGACTCAGAGACCCAAACCTCCTTGGGCAGCTTAGATGTTATATGTAAGAATTAAACTAAGTTCTCTAATTAATAAGTTTATAGCAATAGTTAATACACAGAAGCGAAATAATATTGAGACACCATCATTAAAATAAAATATGTTAATAGACTAATAGATTAGAGATAATGTAATATGAAATGTATAATAACTATAGCATGTAAGACAATAGTGTATAAAATGTAGAACAAAATAACGTATACATCAGTATTGTTTAGCCCTAAAACCCGAATAAGATGAGCGGGCTTAAAAAATATTTTTTTACACAGTTTATTAGATTTAATGTCAGGAATTGCCTCATGATGCAAGAGCTTGTTTTTAGCTGAACATTTACCATGCCTTGGTTCGACAGGTCTACAGGGCGTGGCTGGCATCGTTAAAGACGGACGAGACGGCGCTCCAGGAGACGCGGGTGAGCCCGGAGAACCGGGACGATCGGGCAGGACAGGGCATCAGGGGCCCCCGGGAATCTGCGATACGACAGCGTGCCAGGGAGCGGCGCATCACGGCAAATCCCACAACCCCAAAAACCATTAACCTGTGCCACGTTCCTTCGTCTTTCAAAAACACACCAAGGAACGAGCAAGGAAAGGACCAGAAAAGGACCACAGAACCGCTGTAAAGGTTTAGGGGTAAAAATGAGGGGGAAAAAAAAAAAGCCGGCTCATCATCGGAGAGTTGGTGTTGATGAACAGGAGCTGAAAGACTTCAAGCCGAGACTCCATCGACCCCAAAGAGCAAGACAGAATGAAGCTTGAAGTATCGTGTGTGGATGTGTAAAAAAACCCAAAATAAACACAAAAAAAAAGACCAAAAAGAAGCGTCTGAACACGGTCAGGTAAAACCATTTTCTAGGTGTGATTATGAAGAATTTCTGACTTTCCTGAGTAAAGTCCTGTACAGTCCTGTAGAGAAACAACTGTGATCGACTAGTGTTATTAAAAATAATGTATGTTCACAGGAAAAGGAAAACAGGAATGTTTTGTATATTACCGCATATGTCATGAACCGGTTTGTGTTTTGTACTTTCTCCCAGTTCTAAATGTTTGAACACAGATCCCCGTCTGAATAAAACAGCAATAAAACCCTGAAAGCATCAGTCCGGATGCTTCATCCACCATTACTGTACAAAAACCGCGGAAATTTCCACCACATCCACTGTGTACTGGTGCTGTAACTATTAAATATCCATGACTTTCTATACTATTTATTATTTGTGGGTGACTGTTGAATGTACGATGAGACTCTACAGCACCGTGTTGTGAGAAAGACATACTGAATAAAGCCACTTTTCAGTAAACCATTACTCTTCTCTTAGACGGAGCTGTGTCCGGATTTAGCTCCTCCCTCCCTCATTCCCTATTCGCTGATTAGTGCGAAAACAGGGTTAATACTCCTATAAACCTGAAATACTATGAACCTCTGTCCATGTTCTTGTTTTCATCAACAAACCCAATTAGGAGCGGTGTACTTGAGCATTTATCCTCGCTTTATGCTTCTTTATGGGTAATGAACGTAAACAATGGATGATGAGACAGCACGGCGTTGCCAGATCTCGCGAGAAATAAACGAGTGTCATTAACTTTCCAGAGAACTCAGACAGCACTGCACACAGGGACTAGGGAGCAAATTCGGACACACCTCGAGTCGGTTAGGGATTTACCTGAAAGGAATGCAGAATGTGTAAACGTTTATTCAAAACAGGATCAAACAGACGCATTGACACACTAAAACTACAGCTCCGCGGCTTCGTTAAACACATCCACACAGCCTTCAAACTGAAGTTTCCCCTCCACCTCTGACAAACAATGCCATCTGACATTTCATTCTTCAACAGAACAGAACTACTGGCTCTATTCCATACAAGAAAAGGGTCACAATCTTTTGACTGCTTCGTCTGGTATGTGAACAGTATGTGATGGCCATTTCCAGCCTGTACTCGAATCTTGTATTATAATACACATGAACAATACAGAACGTTTATTAAAGTCCATACGTACCAGACCCGCCATAAACACACTTTCAGTGCCAGGAAACCACACCCCCAGACCTGATTTCCAGAGACGCGTTTCCCGGCATTTGTGATCCACCTCGCCCCTAATGTCAGCGCTCCTTGGGGTGCAACCAGGGTGGCCCCACATTACAGGATCTTCCATAAGAATCTGTCTGAATAAACCGACCCCATACCTCTGACAAATCTGTGCTGATTAGCTCTACACACAAGTACAGAGACGAGTCAGTCCTGTGACACCGAATTCTCACACTCAGGAGCGTCTCCGGCGCAGCCCGGTCCGATCCGAACGCCGGTTTCACCACAGAAAGCGTTCTGAAAGTCCTGTAACAAAACGTACAGGATCAGAAACATTCCATTCTGGTTCAGAGCAGAACGCGGCAAAGGTCTAAGTATATAATATCTTTATTTTTATATTTCAACTTCAAAACTGGTCATTTTTCCGTTAAGCTGTTTTCCTTCATGTTTAAACCATGTATAACCCCGCTGAAACTGCACCTGTGATCCGAAGGGAACATTTTAGATTAAGCTTAATATAGAAGTGATCTCTTTCCTTCTGGACCACAGGTTCATCCTTTCAGCAGTAGAGATGACTTTTCCTAGCTCATTAACCACGTTAAGCGTTACAGACTCTTACTTACTTTGGACATTAATTCAAGTTGGAGGTGTGACCTCCTTTATAACAGATCAATTTTCCACACCCATTACATCTCGCCTTTTCATTTCCTCTCAAAGTGGAGCCAAACTTTTGAGCGTTCATCTTCCTCTAATGTTCTAGCGGACCATAAATAAAGCATAAAATGTGTTCGTAGGAGCTCCTGAGTGGACTCGAAATTCTATTTCTCAATGGGTACCAGGTTCTTGGAATTTCCGCCTACTAAAATTCAGCAGCTGCTTTGGTATAAAGGTGATCCCGCACCTGTTTTAGGGCGTCTCCGTAGATCTCGCTGATGTATTTCAGATAAGCCGTGGTCCACTGCAGAGTCGTGGCTTTGTCAGTCTCGGGGTTGCAGAACGGCACCAAGAGTTTCAGCTCATCGCAGCACAGGCGAATTCTTCTCCTAAACATCAGTGCCAGGTTCAGAATTAGTCAGAATAAGTGCTTGCTGGTCTGTACTGGATTAAACGCAATCGAATCCCATTTTCGATTTCTGAAACCAGCACCGTGTACCTGCGTTCTCTCTCTTTGCTGTTGTGTCTCGCTCTGCGTTCACTCGCCTCGACAGCCGGTCCTGCTCTTCTCGGCTTCCAAGCAGCTCCTGTGTAGGCCGAGGTCTGCAAAATATTGGGGTCCCGGACCTGCAAAGGCCTGGCCGGCTTCACAGCTTTCCCTGCGGACACCAAATATAGTACAGAGACGGGTGAAAGAAATTAGACTCCTTCACTACATTCTAACAGGGCACCCCTGGTCTGCCTTACGTGCCACAGGCCCTGCCCGCAGTACCCGAGTAGGCCTAGTCTGGTCTCTTTAATGCATCTTGCCGATCGAACGTTCATCGATACCCAGTAGCAGGGCATGAGGCGGCAATATCTCGCCAATGCTGCAATGCCTGGGAGTGTCAGAGGAGTACTCAGAGGCTTATAATCTGTGGCAATTAAGGTCAAGCAGGGAGATTCAGAAAACATCCAATGCTATATCTATGAAAGAAGGATTTAAATAGACCCACGATCCATGCTGGCGACTCGCTGCTCATCAGTTGGGTAAATAATAAATGAGGATCGTAACGCAGAGTCTTCAGTTGTACTATAAGTGGAGTTGAAGGTCTTGGGAGCGATCACCCCACGATGCTTGCTCCCCTCCAGTAGCTCACAGAAGTGACCCTACAATATAAAGAGCGACCGCTTAAGCTGATACAAAACAGCCTCATACCATGCTTCTCTAACCCTGCCAACAGATTCCAGCTCCTCCTGAGGGATCCCCAGAATTTCGGAAGCTAATTGTGAGATATAACAGCTCTAGTGTGTCCCGGGTCTGCCCTGGAACCTCCGCCCAAAGAGACGTGCTTGGAACAGCTCTAGCTGGATGCTCAGAAATATTCGACCCATTTTATCAACATTGATATTACATGTAACAAACTGTATACCTGACCACGAGCGGGACCCAGTGGATTCCCTTCGTAACTGTTCTCCAGTGCAGCCGTCCTCTCTGTACTGGGCAACTTTTCTGACTGTGAATGCATCGCAATACCTGGCGTGTCCGTAGACTGATGAAGTATTGAACGGAATCTGAGAAGTACGAAAAGCAAGCCAGATCAAAACACTAATCAGACAGGCTTAGGACTCAACGGATTACTGAATACATCAAACATGAATACCAACCATTAAACCAACAGGTTTAGGCCATTATCAGACCTAATGCCAATACAACGTGTACATAAAGACAGTCCCACCAACATACATGAGGCTGGGGTGGGCGATTTTTCTGAGCGTATCAAGGATATCGTCAGGATATCGTCAGGATATCGTCAGTCCTCGATATTTTTACCATATCGCCCACCCCTACATGAGGCTGCTTTTAGACGTATTTGACGCACAAGGGTTTTTATCTACATTACATCGATTCAGTGTGAGCCCCGTGGGCGACGTTGGCACAATACGACATGTATTAACAATGTTAACGTGGGACTTCCTTTATAGACACCTTGTATAAAAATCGATTATATACTTCCTTATATGAACAGAGAGGAACGTACGTATTCAGAACCGCAGCCTGCGAACCCTGTTGCCTCTTTAAATCACACGGGCCACAGTTGAACCTCTTCTCCAAGCACACACGAGCAGGCGGGCTGGGTCTCGAACCTAGCGGAGGTATCCTTCGGTGGTTGCTTCGATCCCTTGCGACGTCCATTGTACATTTTAGCTTCTCCAGCACGGAGCTGGGCACCTCGCCACGCCTGACTGGCGTCCTCAGCTCCGCTTCGGCGGTGCCGGTCGTCTCAGTGTAAAGAGTCAGGTTCATATCCTGAACGCCATCCGTTCCTTGACCATCATCACCATTGTTATTAGACGCTGGAAGTGTGTAAGACGCTTCCATGACCAGTGAGTGAGACCCATTGATCTGACACACAGCTGAGGTGTTATTACTCTCGCCGGATGGTGGATTTAACTCGTCCTCTCCAGTCCCGTCTTGCTCGGCTGCCTCCGCTGCCATGTGGGACTGAATGATGTGCTGAAGGTGTGAGTATTCGACCTCGGTCATTTCCATGACGTTCAACTCGGGAGCGGCCACCTGGCCTTGATCGCACCCGTTCGGACCGACGATCACGCTCACCTGTTCGGTGATGTATTGATCTGAGGGAGGGGTCACGAACAGCGTCTCGCACACTACCTTAGTGGTCATTCTTCAACAAAACAGACAACAAAGTTAGTCAGCTTGTTATGTCCAGATCAGCAAGGGTGGGATTAGCGTTTAAAATGGCACCTACAGATTTTAACGAGTCTTTAATAAGTCAGCTGAGTAACATACTGAGACCTGACACAAGAGAGTGATTTGGAACGGTTCCCATTGTTTGCACACGCCAAACTTGGTCATTTTTCTCCAATATGACCCAAAGGTTTTGGTACTTCAGTGAATATGTGAACCAACTTTCCCGCCATGAGATGGCTCGAGCGTCTAATGTCCATATAAGGAAAGCTGGCTAGCGTTGTGGAATCCTGTCACCGTTATTCATGAGCACTTTAATGAACGTTACTCAGACAAGGTTTACTTCGTCGATTTTAATCATCATTTTTAAACAGAGATTTTCCCGGTTTAGAATTACAAAATCAAACTAAAAAGACATTTTACGACGACGCTTAATCAACGTTTCAATCCCGCAGCTAAGCGGCTAAATTAAACCTGTGTAAAACTGTTTGTTTTGAAGAACTTCTTCAGAAAACTGCACAAACCTGAACAGCAGGTGAGTTTGGCTGAAGAGTTTCAAGGAAAGTCAAAAAATGTGAATAAAGGCTGAATAATAGCCAGCTCTGGTGTTCATTATGCTATCTCTCTCACAAGTTTAATTGAAAGTCAACGTAAAAAGTCAGCCGATGGATCACAGGGTTGCCAGATCGCGTAATTTCACCCTCCAGGTACACTTTTTTTGAACTACATTGAAATGCATTAAAAAAAAGATAGTCATTTTGACATTGTTAGGCCTGTTTCGTTTCGTTTTTTAATTGTATATGTAATGGTTTTTAAATGAAATATACATGCATTTGCAATCACAATATTCACCTGGATAATAAATCTCAAGTTAATTTTACAGTAATGCCACTGCATTGTGTTTTCTTAACTGATTGCACAGTTTTGCAACAAAACAATGTCAGACACAGAAAGGTTTTACCTTCATTTTAGATAAATGCCAATATCCAGTGCCATTGTCTATGATTGTCACACTGTATATGTGGTGGCAATGTAAACAAGACATGGTACAGAGCAGAGCATTCATATGACCACCATATTTAAAATGTTGTCTGCCTGCTTTGGGTGAGACACTAGTACTGTACATCGCACACAGCTACCTCAGACACAGCCAATCATGCCTTGTTTGGCTGGAAGGCATCGTCGGGACCCGAACCCAAGTCCCTGTGGTGGTGGGCTAGTGTACCAGACACAAGGGTACAAGAGCCATCATGTACATGTTTCTCATATAATTACATCTCATAACTTTTCCCCTCCATCGCAGGGCTCTGTAACTGAACCACCTGACCATCATGCTGAAAGCCCAGCAGGGGGTTCAACCCCAGGTATTTCGGAACTGCTGTTTCCACGAGCCGCCTCTCACCGCCGAGCCACATGTGCTGCTACTAATTATTGGCTATTGATGTAAGGAAGGTCCCCTTGGTCTGCTGCATGGAACAGAACTAGCCCCCATCCCGAGGACTGTTGGAAATCAGGTGCCCCTGGCAAGGATATGATCCGAAACCAACCCCAGGAACACACACTGCTTTTCAGACTGGTGTAAGGTGTAATTGTTCTGCCTTGCCGGAGGATCCCGATTCTCAGCGCCCCTAGGGGTGGGGGCTGGGTCTGGCACAGGCCAGAACCGTCCTCCACATTACAACTGGTTTTATCGGAAAGGCACATTATAACGTATGAAGTGAATTTGATTTGCAGAACTGTAAGAATTCACCTTTTCTATGACCAAATCCCAAACCAGTCAAGCTCTCTTGCCAAATGCTTTTTGGTTAACAAGTCTCTCGTACTTTAAGCTCACAAATATGTAACGGTTCTTCACCAAAAACCATTATGAGATTTTACTTAACATCTCAAGCAGAGGTGAAATAACAGACAGAAATGTACGGTTTAATTTTTTAATGAAATAATCTCCACCAGACACGTTTCATGAGACTATTAACAGCCTAACCCTAGGGACTGTGCTGCATGTGTAGGAAAGTTTTTTTCTAAAATTTGTACAACCCAAATGTACAACAGTATTTACAACGCTTCAGAGCTCAACTTCAACATATACATGATGCCACAAAATTGATTAGCTAATAGACTGCCACACCAAACACAGCAACGTTAATTCGGGTAGTTCATCTAGTAGCTTATAAACTGGCAAATTTGTCTGACTGTGTTCCTTCAAAGTAAATTTACAAGAACAAACGAGCTTTTATAACTTTCACATGTAAAGAAAATTGACTTAATTACATACCAAAAAGTATTGTACTGTTTTAACTAAAATCATACATTAATAGCTTAACTTGGCAAACTGTTATAACACAATTTTTATGACAAGAACAAATGATCAAAAGCCGTTTCCTTTTTTCCAAGTAAGAATTAATGTGGATTTTTACAAATGTGTTACTGATAAATTTATTGACAGCATGTGCGCTCCCATTAGCCATTTTAAATGCATGTTAAAATGCTTAAGGCAATGTGTTTTTTCTCCGTAACCGAGCAGTTCTGATCTTATTAATATCCTGTAAGAAACAGAATCTCGGTCCGCATTTGATCGATTACTCTCCTTGTCGAGGTCCTGCTCCCATGGCTGTAGTCAATCCTGTATCAATAAACACTTCTCTCTGTACTTCGGGCCATCTCTCTTTGAGCGCCATGTTTTCTTCTACCTCTATTTTTTGGCCTTTTTGCACCTCTGCTTCCCCTTCTTAACTTTCCGTGGTGCCGTTTTCCAGGACTAGACTCCTGACTGCTATGATCTTCCCCTCCGTCGGTATATTCTTCCCATTCTCCTTCCTCATTAAAACTCTGCGAGGTTTGTCCCTTTTGATTACTGGAACTATCATTAAAGCTGCCAGGCATTGCACCATCATTCATATGACCTCTCGCAGGAGGGCCTTGTGGCCTGTTATAAGGAGGAGCTTTTGCCATCCTGGGGTTGTGTAATCTAATTGGGCCACCAGGGGGTGTTGGGAGCAAAGGACCAGACATCCGCAAAGGGAGAACGTCTGGCTGTTTGGCTGAGCCGACAAATGGGATTTGTGGTCGCATCAGGCTTTGGCCACCTGCTGGAGCTCGTGGTCTTTGTGTTTTTTGGGAGGAGGATCTCATCGTGTGTGGTAAAAGGGGCAATCTTGGCCTTTCCTCAAATTCTTTATTCTGGGGTGCGGGCATTCGCAGATTTAGGGACAAAAGAGGGACTGGGGCCTTTGAGCCCCTGAAATTCTGAGATGGTTTAAAGTGCGGACCTCTCATTTGAGCATCCCTTTCACAGCCTCTCCCCTTTGTAAACATAACAGGTGGACCAGCCAGTTCTCTTTGAATTTCCTGATCCTCAAACTCGTCAACTTCATGGTAGTGAGGATCTTCCATGCCTTCTTCCAGTTCTAGAAACTGAGGTCCTTTAGGCTGGTTGTGTGGAGGACTCGTGCACCTTGGGAAACGAGGGTGGCCTGGACTCTGCCGTTGCACATGATGAGGGGGGATATTTCTGGAGTTATTCGGTCTCCTTGACTGGTCTGAAAACTGAGGTGGATTGTAACGTTCTCCAGGGTGACTAAAATCGGAAATGGCTTCCCTATCAACTTGGTAAGGTGCGTTACTCCGCCTTGGGGTATTAAAGTCTGGTAACTGAGGGTCTCTCTGGTCATACGGTCGTTGAGGTACCCCAGGGAAGTCACCTTTAAACATACCACGGTTATCTACTGACCGGAGACTTTGAGGTCCAGGACGTTCTAACTTCCCTGGTCTTTGCAATCGATGTTTAGGTCCTTCAAACACTGAATAGTCTTGGTTCTCTGGGTCCTCTAACATTTCAGGTGCCAAGTGTGGGTGTCTTGGGTCAGAGTCAGGAGACGGCTCAAAATCGTTGCGTATACTTTGTCGTGGAATCCTTGGACCAGCATCCATAATGGCAGAGTCTGGAAATGGCCCAGTACCATCACTCAACCTTTGTCTTGGAATCTGTCGACCTGCATTCCTTGGCCCAAAGTCTGAAAATGGCACAGGATCATCATTTAGTCTGTGTCTTGGAAGCACTGGACCAGCATCAATTTGACTGAAGTCTGAAGATGGTTCAGAATCATCATACATCCTTTCTCTTGGAACCACTGTACCAGTGTCCCTTCGGCCAAAGTCTGGTGATGGCCCAGAATCATCATACATCCTTTCTCTTGGAACCACTGTATCAGTGTCCCTTCGGCCAAAGTCTGGTGATGGCCCAGAATCATCATACTTCCTTTCTCTTGGAACCACTGTATCAGTGTCCCTTCGGCCAAACTCTGGTGATGGCCCAGAATCATCACACATTGTTTGTCTTGGACCCCATGGACCAGCATGGTGAGATCCACGGCTCTCAAATCTCTCTGGGTGGGGCGGTCTGGGCAAAAGGGGCTGTGCAGGTATTGGTCCTCTTGGACCATCTGTCCTACACGGTGGGCCTCTCCACTGAAATTCAGGTGCTCTTGTTCTGAATTGGTCTTTAGGAAGAAAGTTTCTGGCTAAGGTATGGTCCACGTGTGATATGTTAACTCTTTCCGTCGGGTGAGGTCCTTGTGATGGAAAATCTGGTCTGCATGTTGACAAACTAGCTTCTGGATTTTGCATTTTTGGTGGATTATCCTTTAAATAATGGGTTTCATCCCTGGGTCCAACCAAATCACCGGTGTCGAAACGAGATGGCCTCTGTCGTGCATTTGTACAACGGTCTTTGAAAAGAGATGTTTGAGAGTCAGAGAAGCCGTCCCTTGGTATCTTGCACGTATTTTGCGATGGTTGGCTTTTGTGATCAGATTCATGCACGGACTGCAACTCCATAGGCGGCACATCTGTATGAAAATCCGTCTCATTTTTTATGCTAGTGCTTTTTAACTCCTCTCTAGTTTGCTTAGAGTAGCTCTCAGACGGTAACTTGTCATTGACTTGGAAGTTCTCTGATGTGTCTTGTGAAGGATCATCCCTTTGCAATGCAGCTGCCTCAGAGGTTTGAACCTGCTGCGTTTGACTTGGTTTCAATTGCGTTTGCTCTCCCTGTGGATCGGTTGATGGCGCTTCATTACTGCGGGCCTGATCAGCTTCAGGTTTTGATTCATCGCTTTTCTGCACTTGGTGCCTATCCTCAGACGATTCGCCGTGCGATTTACTACCCCTCATCTGAGGTTGCGCAGGTACAGCTTGGTTCGTACTCCGTTTCGATTCATTGCTTTGCTGGGTCGACTCGGTGCTTTGCTTTGAGGCAGATTTCTCTCTTTGATCAGATCGGTCGTCTTCTGGTTTGTCAGACGTCCTGCTTTGTGATGAACGGGACTTTGTTGAGTGATGCCGGTCTCTGCTACGTCTGCGTCGTGATGGCGTCGTATGAGAGTGCCGATCCCTTTGCCTCGGGGATGCACGCTCTCTTCTGCGACTGTGACTGCGGCTGCGACTTCGTCTTGAGGATCGCTCGGGAGAATTTCTACCTCTTCTGTGATGCCCATCATCCGAGGCTCTTCTGTCGTGGTACGACCTGCGGTCACGCTCGGTTCTCCTTTTAGGTGAACCATGACTTCGACTTCTACTTGTCCTACCCGACACATCTGAAGGTGACCGGGAGCGCCATTTGCTCCTGTTACCAGATGACGAGGTATCTTCAGATGCACCGGGATGCGTGCTGGACTCGGACCGCACCTCTGTCTTATCGGTTTTGGTGGACTTTTTGTCAGCTTGACCTGCTCTATCCGGATCTTTCTTTATGTTAGTCGAAGCATTATTTTCCTGATCTGTTGAGAACGGTTCTACAGAATGGCTTGAGTTTGTTAAAAATGTGGCCTGGGTCAATTCTTCATGTCGACTTTCGCCCGAATCATTTTCATTACCAGTATGAACAGACATCAGTTTGTGACCAACAGTGTTTTTCGCTTCATCTGGTTCCCTGCCAAAACATGGTGGTGGTGACATAAGCGCATCAGAGACCGAGAAATGGGCCATGGAAACGCCGACCGCCGCTCTCTGAAGACGCAGAGCCTCCTCCTGCTCGGCTAGCTGACGCTTCTGTTCCTCTATCTGCCGGTTCAGTTCTTCCAGCATCCTCTGCTGTTCGGACAACGACGCAGATGGCGCCATTCCAAGTTCGGTGCTGGAGGATTCACCATCTGCAAGGAAGCTTTGCATCTCCGCAAAGACCGTTTCATCTTCTGGGTCATAGGCTACGTCTTTCGTTGCACCCTTTGATGGTTCGGTCTCAAGAGATGTCGTAGCATTAATCAGGTTGACAGAGTCCCGATTTCCCAAGTTATATTCCTCTTCTGGATCATAAGGCCTATCATCATCCTCCTCGTTAACAGCAGGAGTTGACGTGTTGGGTTTTGCGGGTTCGGAAAGTGTGAAATATTCCATCGACGGGTCATACTCTTCCTCAGGGTCGTAGGGTCGGTCGTTATCATCAATGCTTATTTCCTCTGTGACGGCACTCTTTGGGTTCTGCTGGTAACGCTGAACGATGGGGTCAACCGCCGGCAATAAAGGTTGTCTGACAGAGGAAGGACTTGGCTCGCATGTGCTCGGTGTCATTTGAGAGCTCTGCTGTTTTTTTCCAAATAATGTTTGAAGAATAGTCTGAAGAGGTGTGGAGCTAGATGTTGCACCAGAAACAATGGACGCAGTAAGTTCAGAGATGTCTGCAACAGGGTTCACTAGAGAAGGCATATTTGGGCCTGAGAGAGAGCTAAACGAGGACGAGGACGAGTCTGGTGATTTTAAAGACGGCGGAGATCCAGGAGGAGTATTTATCAATGGGATAGCTGGATCATAAAGTTCTTCTGCAGGATTGTTGGGAAGGGTTAACACTTTGGGATCGAGAGACGTCTGGAGTTTTGGTCTTTTTTCCTCAACTTCCTGTGGATCAGAACCAGAGCGTTTTAACTTCTGACAAACTGCCAGTCCAATTAGTAGATTGGGATGGTTCTGTTCAAGCCCTAAAAGAACAAAGATGAATGAAGGGTCAATATGAAGCCATTCTAGCCATATTCAGCAGAGCATCTTCATCTCTACACCCAATTACCTGGTCCGTCTAGCGGCAGCAATACGGAAGGAATGGACTGATTCGAACCCAGCGGAATTAGATAAAGGTCTTTGATATTGTTGGAAATGTTGGAAACGACCCCAAATCGCCGGCGACTGTTAAAATAAGAGAACAGAGAAACATATGCAACCTCTTCTTCATCGGATGCTGGGTAAAAGCGGATCAAAGACAGCTCCTGAAGGGAAATCAAAGAATATAAATATTCAGTGAATGAATATGAAGGCATTTAAAATGTCTTGCGTGCAAATTTTGAGCAAATTGATGGGTTACCTTTGTTACAGACGTCTTTACTCTCTCAACATATTCCCAAACTGTCTGTGGTGATATCCGACCACCAATGTGGATGGTATCTGGCAAGTCCTAGACACAAAACAGCTTGTTATTCAGTATGAATACAGGTATGTGCCATTTAATGACCGGACACGACCATTCACATAGCCTTTTTATGCTTTACAGTGTTTATTTTCCCATTTTTTTCCCCGTATTTAATAATCTTACGTTTGATTTTACCTGTCTTAAAGAGAAAGGGAGCCAAAATTAAAATAGGAGAAAAATGTAATATAATATCTGTTAATTTTTTCCTACAAAACCTTACAAAGAATCACTTTATAATTTTGTGTGCAGGCTGGGGCTAGGATGTCAGGACTTTAGCTTTTTTTTTTTTTTTAGATATTCATAGGGTGGATTCCAAGAAAAAGGTTGGGAACCTCTACGGGATCAGCACCACAATTCCTCTTATTATTATTTCCTATTATCATTTTTAAAATTCTAAGAGCTTGGTCATAAAAGTGAAGACTCTGCACTCTAGATTGAATTAAAACTGAAACACATAAGAAATAACCTAGATAATTGCAAACGTAGCAGACCCTTAAGGACCCCTGACCTTTTTCAGAATCTCCGCAGACCCTGAGATGATGCATCCTTTTGTAACAAACTTGGCCACAGTCTGCATGTTGAGAAAGCCTTTCCATATGGTCTCCTGTTTGGACAGAAACTGCGACGTCTCGTTGTTAGCTGCGGTGTTTGGGATCGCCAATCTATGAACGAACAGAAAAAGTGAGCTATACAAACAGTTCATGTTGCTGATGAGGGTAAAGACAGTGATGGCTAACACACCTTGTGGTTGGACTGTAAAACCTGGAGACTGATGGAGCCAATGGTTTCATTAGAATGGATTTGGGCATTGGTGGTGGAGGTGGCGGTGGAAGGGGTGGTGTCTGGGGCTCAGGTGTTTTTGTTACTTGCGCTGTTTCTTTGTCATTAGGTTTTGCGGCTAGGGTCTGGGGTTTTTCCGGAGCTGGGGTAGCAGTCGGGACGGTATTGGCGGCCGGTGCAGGAGACGACCTGTGTGCTGCTGTGCGTGGGTCCCTTCTTGTTATGGTCACAATGGAGACGGCAGGGATCACAGGTGGAGCAAAGGCCGGCTGAGCAACTTTGGCACAAGGGTCGTCCGATGTTGGAGAGGCAGGTGACTCCATGATAAGGGAGTTTTCTGTGTTTGTAGCAGGTGCAGGCTTTTTATCAGGCACGGATAAAGCGGAAAGGGGTTTTTCTTCCTCTTCAGCTTTTGGCTCCTCTCTTTTTAACCTCTTTGTTTCCGGATCCTCGCTGCCAGAAATCTGACCTACAGCATACAAAAATCATGCAACGTCAGTTTCAAAAGACCGGGCCATGAACATGAAAGAGATCAGTTCTTTTATGGATTGGGGTTCCATAAAATTGGATATATCATGATATACAGGACTGTGCAAAAGTATTAAGCCACCATTATACTGGCCAGCTATAGAAATGTTGACGAAACTTGTATTCGTCACTTCATAATACTCATTTCTTTTTTGTGAGCTTTGGCATATCCTTTCCCCTTCCCTTCCCCCTTTTGCCTTCTACCCTTCCAAATAAACATCCCGATCAAACTTCTTCGGACTGCAAAAGCTTCAACTTGGCATCCTGATGAAGTTGTCATGGGAGTGTAACACACTAAATACTTACCACTGGAGCCTATCAAAGCTGTCTTGACGGAGAAATAATTATATATGGGCATTATACCACTGCTAAAACTACTGTATATTTAATCTAAATGGTGGCCTAAGACTTTTGCACAGTACTGTACACAATCATTTTATAATATCGTGACATAGAAATGCGGCTGCTCATTTCTACCTCTTAATAAACAAACTGAAACCCTTGGATGATTTTTGGACACCTTTTGCAACAGTTCAAATATGAATAAAGTACCTGACACTAAATCACCTGTGTACGTAACTACGTACCTGTACATATCCTGCATTTGACGTCAAAAAGATGCATCTTATGTTCGGCCGTCGTGTCTTTGAGCATGCTGCTGATGAGATCTGAGACGGCAGAACCAACCATCTTAGCTTGTGCAGGCCTGACCTGAGGAACAGACATCTTGTCTTCCTGTGGAAACGTTCACAAAAAGACCATATTAAGCCACAACTACCTTATAATCCATACAGACACTGCACTGTATCTTATGGGTCAGCATTCCTATGAAATGACTAATTATTGGCTTACTGATGAAGTGGCAACATTGGCACTTTTGACCACTTTGTTCTCGCATGCATGGAGAGGCTTATCCGTGTCTAAACACACAGGGAACAGTTCTTCCTTCTGAGGCAGAGGATTAGCAGTACAATCCTGGTGATAAGAGATTTTTGTTAGGAATGATCAAGTGTACTAAGGAATAAACAGCCTTTATGCATATATTTAGCACCATAAAACAAAGCCACACAAACCCTCCAAACCCTACCTCTAAGAAGTTTAATTACTATTTTAAAACTTTTTATTGTCACTACATACTGCATTTACAAGACCCTACATAATTTACTGCTTAATTTTCTCCACTAAGCCATACACTGAGAAACCGGTCATGTACCTGTACAGACAGAAGCTCCTCCTGACTCAGACGGGTCAGTTTATATGGAGTGATCAGCCCCTTCACAACCTGGTAGAAAAGTCCCTGAAAGCCAAATATCACAATACATGGCGTCAGCTGAAGTACCCACATTGGCACGTCCTATCATAATGCCAAGTCCATTACAATCACTCATTTAGCAGATGCCCTTATCCAGAGTGGCGTACAATTGATACGCTCTTAGGATCCAAGCAATAGTGGGTTAAGGACCCAACAGTGGCAGAGGTGGGATTTGAACCCTGAACCTGCTGGTCTACAGTCCCAAGTATGATTAAGAACAGTTAAGAAAATAATAATTTGGCAGTGCTTCTAGCTGGGTGCATGGATTGAAACACCTGACTAATTTCACCTTTAGAATTAATGGCTAATCCTAGAGGTTCACATACTTTTGCAACTGACATATGTAATACTGGACCACAGATATTGTCATTGGATCAAGTATAATATTGTGGTTTTTTTTGCTTCCCAATGTTATATCACACTACAAAATTCACAATGTCAACAAACATTAAATCCATTTCGGTATTCCATGCCCCTTTTCACGGGTTTGGTTTGGCTGCTCCTTTATTCTTATCGGTTTTAACACAGCTGCATTATATTCTTGGTATTAACCACACCTTGTTCCTGGGGTCTTTCAGGCTCAACAAGAGAGTCCTATATTTGGTCTTGTACTTGTTGTCTGTAGTATAATACATGTTGAACATCTCCCTCTCTACGTTTACAGCCAGCTTTTCAAGGTCGCTCTCGGGGACATCCAAATCATCGCTATCGTTCACCCTGATGAAGAAGAAAATAGTCCGTAAAAATCATTTTTAAAGTTGTAATGAAATGCTGGTACCAGTTTCCGGAATCTAACCTTTTCAGTAAGGTGTCGGTGAGGGAGCGTCTGATGTTCTGCCTCATCTGCATGTTCGGGTGAGCTTGGAGAGGTCTGGAAGGAGGGACAGGTGCAGGAGTGACAGGCAGGACCCGAATTTCTGGGGCAGGACTCGAGGTCTGGGGTGGTTGAGATGTCTCCGGTTGGCATGGGATCTTTGGGGCTGTACTGACATTCTTGCTGACTTGTGAAGCCTCGGTCTGGAGCTGTCTGGATCCAGTCAGTCGTGGGGAGCCTGGCATGGTTTTTTTGGCTCGACTGGTAAGGGGATTCTTAACTGGTGGAGCTGATGAAGCTGGTATTGTGACTAACTTTTCACTCGCTGGGCCCTCTGATGAAACAGCTTCTTTTTGAGAACCTAAATTCTCTGATGAAGCTGCTTTTTCAGAAAGTTTCTGAGCAGCCGGACCCTCTGATAATGATTCTCTCTCAGCTCCATTTTGAACAGACAGTAGCTTTGAGGAAGCTGCTTTGTCTGATGTTTTTTGAGCAGCCTGTCCCTCAGATGAAGTTGCTTTCTCTGGTAATTTTTGAGCAGTCAAATTCACCGATGAAGCTGCTTTCTTGAACGTTTGAGCAGCTTCACCCTCAGATGAAACTGCTTTCTCAGCTACTTTTTGAATAGCTTGACCCTCTGATGAAGCTGCTGCCTGAGCTGCTTTTTGAGCTGCCAGACCTTCAGATGAAACTGTTTTCTCAGCTCCTTTTTGAGGAGCCAAACGCACTGATGAAGCTGCTTTCTCAGAAGGCTTTTGAGCAGCTAGACCTTCTGATAAAGCAACCATCTTCGATGCTTTTAGAGCAGCCAGACCCTGAGAATAAGCTGCTTTCTCAGCTACTTTTTGAGGAGCCTGACCCTCAGATGAAACTGTTTTCTCAGCTCCTTTTTGAGGAGCCAAACGCACTGATGAAGCTGCTTTCACAGAAGGCTTTTGAGCAGCTAGGCCTTCTGATAAAGCAACCGCTTTTAGAGCAGTCAAACCCTGAGATGAAGTTGCAGGACCTTCTGGGGAAGCTGCTTTTGCGAGTTCTTTTTGAACAGTGAGACCTTGTGATGAAGCCGCTTTCGTGGCTGCTTCCTGTATTGTGGGACCCTCTAATGAAGCTGCTTTTTGTGCTCCTATTTGAGCAGCGACAGCCTCTGATGAAGCCGCTTTCTCTGATGCCTTCTGAGCAGCAGACCCTTCTGATGGAGCTACTATCTTGTCTGCTTCTTTAGCAGCAGGACACCCTGATAAAGCTGCCGTTCCAGTTCCTTTTGGAGCAGTAGGCCCATCTGATGTAGCCGTCTTCTCTGGTGCTCCTTGCGCAGTGGGATTCTCTACTAGAGCCGGTTTGTCCACTGCTCTTTCAGCAACAACAGCCATTGACAAAGCTGATGTAGTGGGAGTCTCAGTCCGATGAGTAACCAGCTTTTTATCAACTTCAACTTCCACACCCATCTTTTCCTCCTTCATTGTGGCTAAAACAGAGCACATAGGATGGCATAAACTTCTGTAGTTCAGCCAGGAGCAACGATAACATTAAAGCATGCATGTACAGATTTACACTGTACTCCATATGTCAAAATATTGAATAAAAAAACCTTGTGATGGGTCAAACAACACCAGTTAAAACTCAGGAAAAAGAAAGGCTGGGACTGTAGTGATTCTCCAACTGAATTATCATTGTTTTGCAGGGTTATTTCTTTGGAATACTGCATAAATGTTTAACTGTTGGCCCTACGGTGGAATGGCGCCCTGTTTAGGGTTGTTCCTGCCTCACGCCCTGTGTCGCCGACTAGGCAACGGCTCTCCTACGAGCCTGTCCAGGACTGACCAGGTAAGAAAGTGAATGAACGAATGAATGAGTTACACAAATTGACAGATAATTGGACTTGCCTTTGACTTTGTGTTCATGACACGAGACTTGATTTAGGATTTAGAAATATTTAGGTTTTTAGGGATTTATTCTGAAACATGATTGGGTGATTTATTTTTCAACGCTCGCAAACCTGACAACCTATCAGAACGTGAGAAACCAGCGGAGACAAACTTACAAAGAAGTTTGTTTAGTTTATTTAATGTTGCTATCACCATCAATGGCCATTTTAACGACAAACACAAGGTTACATTGAGACCAGCCATATAGACACATCCAGATCAGGCCAATTTAGTTACCTAATGCATGTCTTTGGACTGACATGGGCAGGACCAAGCTACCCACCAAGCCCCAAAACTAGTGAAGTTTGGATTCAAGGATCATGTTGTAATCATGATTTGGTACAAAAGCAGTATCCACAACTGGCTGAGTCTTCAGAGTATCTTCAGTTTGTCAGCAATTAAAAAAAAAAAATCATTAGTAGCCCGAAATTACCCCCCATCTCAATTTTTGTTGGGATGTGTTGTATGTCTGGAGGTTTATTTACAAATGAAGTGAAGTTGACCAGAAAAAAAAACATGAAATATATTGGATTGATATCATCTGCAATGAAATAGAAGTTAAAATAAATGTCAATTTCCATGCTATCCCAGCCTTTTCTGATTCGGGGTCGAAAAATAGTTAAATAAAAGGTGAATAACAAACCTTGTTAAAAAGGAACATTTTGTTAAACGAGGGTGAAATAAAACTGGCCACCACTAGAGGGAAACAGTTCGCTTCAAAGTGTGATAAGTCTGACAGAATACACAAGCCATTTCTCCAGGAGGGGTACAATGAGGGCCAAAAATCTGAGACCACTAGGGAAAATTCTTCTATGTTGCATTTCTGTCAAATTTAATAATGTATTTTTTTTAAACAGAAATCATATAATCAGCATAACAAGCTGAGTGAAAAGTTGAATCTCTGACAAAATATATTTCAGAACTGATTAGCATTTGATACCACAGGTGATTGCTTTAAAACTTCACGGGAAACCTGGCATGCCTTCAATTTCATTAAAATATCTTAAATGTTTATCAAAGTGTCTATACTATCAGTATATCTCGGTGTCATTTAATATTTTAGTCAAGTGATCACTGCAGCATCATACTGTTTGTTCAGTAGACTGTAACTTTTGGTGAAACTCTGCTGAACACGGCGGCACAGTGTGCAAAATCTGTTTTGAAGCCCCAAACATAGACCTAATAGATACTAACTGAGTTGTGTGTGTCTCTGGGAGTCTACGGAGTGAACACACCATTTTGAATGTGAGGCAGGTATGTTTTGCAAATAAACATCTCGCTGTTTACTGGATAGTGTTTTTTTGTCCCGCTCATAAGCACGGCTTCTCTTACTATGATTGGTCGACCTGTCAAAATAAATCAGGAAGTCTGACCTCTCATACGTCAATAAATCAGTGTCAAGTACGTCTTACAATATATTTTCTATTTACTTTGATGAAAGTGCCATTGTGTAAACTGGCTTTGCATTAGGCAAAGCAACTAACACTAGCAGGTCAAAAATAAACCTGCTATGGCCGGCCAGTAAAATGAAGGGATTGTGTGACATGGTCCATCCCCAATGTTAAAATTGCCACTGTCTGTCTGTCATGTGTCCCGGTTTGCTGTAATGTCGACGTGTACTCAAGCACAGCCTACTCAAGTCGGTGTAAAATCTGATGATCCATGTTACCCTAGAATGATTTCACAATATTTCGATGAGCATCTTCTGATTCCTTTCTCTGGTTTCAAGTGCCCCCATAAATGCTTGTTAGGGGTAAGGTCATGGGGATCCTTGGAGGAAGGTTCATGACAGTCAGCGCTCCTTGATCTTCTTTAGTCTTCAATTGACTCTTGAGTGATTACATTTGTAATGAAAAACACTACTCACAATGTAGAATCAGGTGTATGCACACTGCGTAAACCGTACCGCACCTGGCACGTTTAACTCCCAAAGCGAACTTTGTTTGACTAGTGTGATTGCTAATCGCACCCATATGCAGAACACAGCGCCTCACTAAAAATCTCCTTATATGTGCAGCACTGAGCTGTGTGTCAGCACACCCAAAACGAAGAAAAAAAAAAAAGCCACAAAGTACAGTGGGGCAAAAAGTATTTAGTCAGCCACTGATTGTGCAAGTTCTCCTACTTAGAAAGATGAGAGAGGTCTGTAATTTTCATCATAGCTACACTTCAACCATGACAGACAAAATGAGAAAAAAAAATCCAGGAAATCACATTGTATGATTTTTAAAGAATTTAATTGTAAGTAAGTCAAGGTGGAAACTAAGTATTTGTTCACCCACAAACAAGCAATATTCCTGGCTCTCACAGACCTATAACTTCTTCTGTCCTCCACTCGTTACCTGTATTAATGGCACCTGTTTGACCTCGTTATCTGTATAAAAGACACCTGTCCACAGCCTCAAACAGTCAGACTCCAAACTCAACCATTCCCAAGACCAAAGAGCTGTCGAAGGACACCAGGAAGAAAACTGTAATCCTGCAAGCAGGCTGGGAAGAGTGAATCTACAATAGGCAAGCAGGTTGGTGTGAATAAATCAACTGTGGAAGCAATTGTAAGCCATACAAGACCATTGAATAATCTCCCCTCGATCTGGGGGCTTCCCCACGCAAGATCTCATCCACCCTGTGGGGGGTCAAAATGAAATCAATGAGAACGGTGAGCAAAAATCCCCAGAACTACAACGGAGGGAACCTGATGAATGACCCTGCCAGAGAGCTGGGACCAAAGTAACAAAGGCTAACCATCAGTAACACACTACGCCGAGAGGGACTCAGATCCTGCAGTGCCAGGGTGTTTGCCCCAGCTTAAGCCAGTACATGTCCAGGCCCGTCTGAAGTTTGCCAGAGAGCCATATTGATGATCCAGAAGGGATTGGAGAAATATCCAATGTGGTCAGATGAAACCAAAATAGAAACTTTTTGGTTAAAAACTCAACTCGTCATGTTTGGAGGAAGAAAGGATGCCTGAGTTGCATCCCAAGAACACCATACCCCTACTGTGAAGCATGGGGGTTGGAAACATCATGCCTTCGGGGCTGTTTTTCTGTTTTTTTCAGATGGGGCAGGACAACTGATCCAATGTTAAGGGTAGAATGAACGGGACCATGTATCGTGAGATTTTTAAGCCCAAAACCTCCTTCCATCAGTGGAGAGCATTGAAGATGGTAATGTTGAACTGGGTCTTCCAGCATGCCCATAAATCCCAAACACACACCCAGCCCACCGCTCGGGCAACGAAGGAGTGGCTCCGTAAAAAAGCATTTCAAGGTCCCTGGAGTGGCCTAGCCAGTCCTCCAGACCTCAGACCCCATAGAAAATTTGTGGAGGGGGAGTTGAAAAGTCCGTGTTGCCCCAAAAACATCAACTGCTCTAGAGGAGATCTCTGCATGGAGGAATGGGCCAAAATACTAGCTGTTGAAGAACTGGTGAAGACTTACAAGAAACATTTGACCTGACTCTGTAATTGCCAACAAAGGTTATGTTACAAAAGTATTGAGTGAACTTTTGTTATGACCAAATACTTATTTTCCACCATGGATTTACAATTAAATTCTTTAAAAATCCTACAATCATTCACAGACCTCTCATCTTTCTAAGTAGGAGAACTTGCACAGTCAGTTGGCTGACTAAATATTTTTTTTGCCCCACTGTACATACGCACGCACGTGCACATCCTGGCCAACAAAAAAGGTCACCATTTGGATTTATCTAAGCAAAAAAGTAAAAAAAAGAGCCTCCCATCAGATAATTAACTACTTTACTGCACTGCACTGGTGATTATGTTTTCAGCTGGCAACAAGTTCTTTAAACCTAACTAATGCAGTGGTGGTAGCTTCTCATTTCTTACAACAACAATGTCGAAAGACATCCTGTTGTTCTGGAAAAGATGTTCATCTGTTTCAGAAGGGTCAATTTTTGTTCAGGGATACACAATGACCAGTAGTGTGTCATGAGTTCAGACCTGAACCCCATGCGGTGTTCAGAAATCTTTGGGAGAATGTGGCTGGAGAAGACTTTGTGCAGTGGTCCAAATCTCCTCAATCATCAATACAAGACCTTGGGGAAAATTAATGCAAATCTCATGGACAGAATATAAATGCTGTGACATTGCAGAAGCTTGTGGAAACGATGCTATGGCGAATGCATTCCGTAATCAAAGCTAAAGGCGGTCCAACAAAATATTAGTGTGACCTTTTTATATAGGCACATTTTGTCACCATTTTGGAACCAAAACTTGGAATAGATAAAATGCAAACGATACCCAACCCTAGTCATGACGAAAAGAGTCCTCGAGCACAGATCGTTTTGAAACACAACATGAGTGCAGGCCAGCAGGGGAGCAGGGAACCCTCAGAAACCTATGACATTTAGTTTCTATATGTGCCACACACACACCTGAGCACAGAAACACACTGAACATTAGGCGTTATTGTTGTGGTCAGTCTCATGCAAATGAAAAAGGGAGTGTGTTTGCATGAGGGCTTTCTAACTTCCGTATTAACAGGCTGTTCATCCAGTAGATCTTCACCATGCCCATGTGGGCTCCATGCTGGACCAAACTAGGTACATTTCTGTTCTCGGTCATGCCGTCAATGAACAGCCGAAGTGTACGGGTGTGCGTGAGCTGCCAAAGTCTCAAGCAAACACAGTGAAGCCCTGCACTTACTGCTTCTATTTGGCATGCTGAGCTACCCGTCAGAGTGATCACTTCCAAGTTCAGATCCATTGAAATGTGCTTTCAGTTTGCTGCCCTTTATCTGCATACCCTAGCAATGTCACCATGCTGGTCTCTGTGCTGTACTAATGCTCCAGCACAAGTACAGTAATATGAAGTCAAGACTGGTCATATAACGGTCTACAACTTTGTGCAGAGCCACAGATTGACCACAGTATCCCAAAAAGTTCTTAAAAATGCCGTTTAGTATCTCCCCAGACCTTTATGTTTTCATGCTGTTCGGCCCATTCCCAAGGATTTGAGTTGTGTTTAGATCATTAGTTCTCAATTTCCATCAGCCGAGCTGTGACAGTAGCAACCATTAAGTCATGTGGCTGCAATGTGCATTAATTTCTAAGAATAATAGAGTAGCTCGAGTGGTGCAACACCAACATGGTAGCCCACCACCCAGGTTCGAGTCCTGATGCTCCCTCAGTCGGGTTGACGTTAGGCATGATTGACTGGTTTTGGGATCATCCACCGGCACTGCAACAGCAATTCCTGCCGATCCTTTGATAGGCTGGCATCCTGTTATGCCTTTGCCCCGTGTTGCCCATAACAGTTGCCTGACCAAGCACTGGGAAAAAGGTGGAGGGAGGGAAAAAAGTAAACTTTAAGCACCCCAAGTTTAAAATAACTGCATCTCCATTTGCTGCAGGCCACAGACAGCCCAGGAGCTGCAGCTGAAAGTCTTTAGGCCTCGTACACACTAATACAGGTACAGCATATTAAATAAGATGGGATGAATGTAGTGGGAAAAGTGATTTAAGTAACACTACGCTATGATATGTACAATATATTTTAAACTCCTCGTTTCACAATAAATTCAGCTTACGATGGATTTGTTGGAAATCGGGGAGTACCTGTATTGTAAATGCAGTTTGTTAGAGAAAAAACATCCAGTGAGCAGTAGCTGTGGGCAGAAACACCTACTTGGCAAAAAGGCTACAGAAATTCATAAAACAACTCTTTACAACACTGCACACTGCACCTTGAGGCGAATTGGCTACCACTAGCCAACTGGGTTCCACTAATTTCAGACAAGAACAGGAGTGTGTGCCAACACGGGGTATGGGATTATAGGCACTTAACTGCTGAAAATGGGAAAAATGTCACCTGGTCCGATGAATCGGGCGGAGAGTTGTGTAAATGGTGAACTTATAACCCCGTCTGACTTGTCAACAGTTCAAGCTGCTGCTGATGTGAGGTGTAGATTTCCTGGCACACTTTAGTCCCACTAAGCAGTGCAGTATGGTCGGAATGCCACAGTCTGAGTACTGTTTCTGACCATGTGCTTCCCTTCGTGGTTGCATCTTCTGATTAATTCCAGTGTGGTGAAGCACGTTGTCCCGAGAGCACAAGTCACAAACGTGACAGTGAGTTCACAGAGTTCAAATCTGAGAAGAAATCGTTCACAATGTGGCTGGGCGGCATATTCGCAGCATAAATGTGCAGCTGACAAATCTAGATCGAGTATGTGGTGGAACCATGCCAATATAGGCCGGAAACTCTAGGGGATGTTTCAAGCACCTTGTTGAGTGCCGTGAAGGAATCATGCAGATCTAAGACCAAAAAGGGGGTCCTACTTTACTGTAGCAATGTGTTCGTGATATAGATAAACCTACAGTTCCAGAATGCAAAGTTGCGTTGACTAAACTGGAACTGGTCTCGCTGCAGTGTCATTAAAATGGCATTGCCTTTAATGTAGCCAACCATTATGAAATGATTAATGGATCAACAATGGCATCTTGGCAGAGTTGAGATTTAACCTCACAACCGTCCCAATTAGTAGTCGAGAGAATTAACCATTGAGACAGTAGCTCAGCACGACCGTGCAGATTCAGTAAACCATTTACCAGCAACTGGCTGTGGAATTGGGACAAAAACACTAGGGCCAAGTGTTAGGATTGAAAAGCTGAAAGCCTGAAAGATGTTTTGGGCAAACTGGAGGACGTTAATTTAATGTACCGCACAAGGGACCAGTTTCCATTTGCCTCTCCTAATTAGGGTCATGCGGAGTCCATTTGGTGCTCTGCCTCAATCACTCTTCAACAGCAAGAGACCTAGAGACTAGGTAATGTGTGAAGAGGATAATTTCGGTCCCTTGTGTTGCGCAAAGCACAATTCAATTGAACCTATATGGTAGATAACCGATTACATATTAGGTTCACTATTTTAGTCAGAATAAAGCAGCTTTTTGGCATCTCCATTAGAACGTCCGTTCATGACATTTCTCTTTCCTAGAATTCCTCCCACGTCGATGCAGGGTCCACTTTCCATGTTGTTGTGACCAAAATAAATTCCAGCAGGTGTGTCGGAGCACCTGACATTGCCCCCCACCCACTCTGGGCCAATTTAGAGTAACCAACTAACCTAATGCATGCCTGTGGAAAGTGGGAGGAAAGTGGAGTACCCGGCGAAAACCCACACAGATGAAACCGGGGATCTCTGGAGCTGTGAGGTGACTGCGCTAACCACATACACCACCGTGCCACCCCAGTTCATGACATTTAAGACTTTGTAGAAAAAGAAAAAAAAAATTGTGTTTTGCAAACCCGGTCTGAAATATATCAGTGCATCAGTGCACTCAAAGTCAAGTTCAGTCAATCGGCAAGTGAGCGTCACCTGGAAACGTCACCACCAAGTGCCAGTTCCAAAGCCAAACTCATTTCATTGGTGTCTCCGTGATGGTGGAACGATTCGCCCAGCTCTTAACTCCACATCCCTTCCGTTCTTGTGCTGGGCTGTGGCCGCCAAGTGCACCAGTGCGCTCTTTGGGTTAGTTTGTAGAACTACTTTCCTGATGATGCCACAGTCAAGCATGTCCAAGAGGGCATAGTGTGCTTAAGAAATCTGCCCAGAAAGGATGGCATTTGTAATCCATAAGTCAGATTGCGCACCACGTGTATTATCTGCCCCTCGATGTTATAGGATGCACTTATGTAAATTGGGTCACATTAAATTTCAAAAGGACAGCAGCACATGAGGCTTTATGATGCTGTTGGCATCCTTACTTGACAGGATTGCAAACATTAAGATTTGAGATTTAAAGACGAAGCATTAAAGAAAGGACGTGTGTGCCCCAATTTTTCCCGTGCTGCTGAATGTCTGAATTGACCATGACCGCCTTAAGACAGAAAAGTTATTCCCCCCCCCAGTCCACAGCATGGGAGATATATCCCTCGTGAAATTTTTTTTTTTACTTAGTGTGTGTCAGTTTCCTTTGGGGAGTACAAATGTTGTGTCATGGTAAGAAGGATGTGAACGTGCCTGTGTTTGGTTTCATGCCGAGCATTGGATGTTGAGGTTACTTGAGGTCTGTGCTGAGGGACTTCACCCTGCACTTTAAGAGCAAAAGAGGGATGCAGTTTGATGCGACAGTTTGGGGACAGCAAGAAACCCCTAGTTTCACAACTGCATCTCATGAACTCAGAGCATCACGAGCACAACGCTCTAAACACAGCGAGTCCATTTTGCCAGTGCACCAACTTCAGAAATCTTATGATGAAAGAACTTCAGCAATAAACTGAGCCAATTAATATAGCTATCATAATTATGACATTAGAAGCTATTCAAGGTGGTAATAATATAACCGTTACAGAAATACACGGTATGTTGCAAATTATGATACAGTAAAGAATCATCATCACAGTACTACTTCTAAGGATAATCATTTGCCTAAATGGCATTAACTGTTCTTAAAGTGCCAAGAATGAGTGCTGAGTATATGCTGTGGACGTAAGCTTTAGTCCTTGTTCATATCATTGCAAAGTATGTTCAGTGTTTTGTTTGCTTTGCTTAAGAACAAACTGGAAAATTCGATTGGGACTGGCTACAAACTGGCATGTGTGTTTATTTAAGGGTTTAATGCCATGCTTGCACCATGGAAATATTCATGGCAGCACAGTTTTTCATTAAAATTTAGCTGTTTTAAAGTTCATATGTACTGGTTGATGATATGAATGCCCTTAGTTTTGTATGCATGAGGAAATCAAGATACACCAAGGATATCAAGATCACCATTTCTATTTCAGCAACTTGTTCCTTTGCAGATAGGAACGGTCACAAGATATCTCATGAATATGCAAACTGTGGCTTTGAGTCGGGCTCGGGCTCGGGCCCATAATGTTTAGGCCAATGGGGAGTGGGAAGGGGGGTAAATCATGCTTTTGCACATTGGGTCTGCTAATAAAAAGCAAACATCTGTGTGAAAGCACAGGCAGAAATGCAATCAGACAAAACTGCCAAAACAAACATAAATATGTACTCAAGTGCCGACTTCAGAATGAAAGTCTTTGGAGGCTGGAGTCAACATCTAGGGGTAGAGGGGCTGCAACCAGTTGGGCGCATCAACAAAAGATGTCGTTGCATTATAGTTTTACTCTAGTGGCTAGAGAGCAGTGTAAACAAGGTATTGGATACTTTGAGAGTTTCGAGAGTTACCAACGATACCTAAACAGAAATGTGATTTCACATACGGTACAGGCTCATGGGGCACAACAGTAATATTTGTCATAAATAATTGCTTTATGCTGAATTATGTGTGAAACAAACGTTTTGTGAGGGTTTAAAAAAATGCAAGCTTGGGCCAAACAGGGACAAAATGATTTAGCCTTCAAAGAGTTAAATGAAACATGAGAAAAGCACTGGGTCTTGCAAACATAACAAACCCTATGCATATCATACCCTAAAATATGCTGCAATGTGTGCAAAGCTGTGTTTTACTAGCATGAATGCACCATACACTGGTACTGGAGGAAGTTTTTCCATATTTGGAACTATGCCCACTGTCGCACCGCAGGACAACTTTTTATTTTTTAGCTCCTAGTCCTACCCTGAGAGGCACAAGTACACGACAAGTGGTCCAGATGTAGTGAAGCAAGTGTATAGCGAATGCCCCAGATGCAAGTGGCTGCGTTGAGCTCAGCCGCAATATTGTACACCGGTAGTTGTAGAAAAAGATCTTCACTCTTAAAATAAAAAGAAAGGAAAAAAGAAAAAGAAAACTGGACCGACCGTGGCGTCCAGATTTTACTAAGCCTACATGCAATGGAGGAACAACAGGATTCGGAGTGAAATTCGGGCTTCAACGTCACAGCGTTCCCACTGGCGGTGTTACAAATGTTCTCGTGGGGGCTTCGTGTGGGGGTAGTTCCTCCCAAATTAGTCCCTAGAAGCAGTTCGAAAGCAGATCTCGACTGCTTGGTGCAAAAACAAAAGGAATTCCAGTTTCCGGGTGCCATGATTATCATCTAAAACTGCCAGAACGCCAAAAAATGCTTACTTTCAAATACCAAAAGTGTATTGATATGAAGTTGTGTTACTGTTGGTTTGGTTTGATGGTGTGCAGCTCATTGCTGTACTGATTCTGTGAGGTGGTGTGACTTTTCCTGAAGCTGTTGTGGGATTAAAACGTGTCAAATGACCCATCCCGACGATCCATCCTGGTGTGGTGAAGGATTCCTGGATAGTGGTCATTGCTTTTTGTACTGATGTTTCTCGAAGTTATTGAGGTTCAAACCATGTGCACCAACTGAGCAAGTTAGCTTTGAGGGGGGGCGTCATCCGAACTGCACAACGACTGGTCAAGGAAACAAACCTAAACTCTGCTGTGAGATATACATGTCAGACACGTGTCCCAAAAGACCTTCTAAAGTATTCCGCGTTAGTACAAGGTGTACTGTGGAATACCAGTGATTCCTCTGTTAATCACTTTAGAGTACTTTAGATAGCAACTATAAATTTTCTTGTCCTGTATCAGAGCGGCAGTGGTAAATACTACATACTTTTGTGTTTTCTTTATTGTCAAACATATTTTTAACCATTAAATTAAGCGTTTCTGGACCGAGACTCCTCATCCTGGAGACGGTGTTTACTTTTGTGGAGTAATTTTACCCAACTGCAGCTCCTGAAGAAAGAGCCAGTTGCTGAAAAGAGCAGTTCCTGAGGATCTGGGTTCGAATCCCTTGCCTGGGCTCCAATGTGAAGGTCAGATGGTGCAGTTTTTTGGTCCTGCAACGGACTGGCGTCCCATCTGGGGAGCACTCTCACCTGCGCCAAGTCAGTTGTGACCTAGGATTTGCGGCTCAAAATGGGAACTTTCAGTTTACCCTGCTTTTTTGCCACCGAGATTTTGACTCCATGTCACTCGGAATCTGTTACAGTCAAACCCTGTCATCCGAGCTCCTGGCATGTGATTGGCTGCTATAATGCAAAAGGAATATTAATCCTCACCCCGCTATCCAACCCAGCCATGATTATGTAAATTAAACCTGTGAAATCTATTCAAAACCATGTGAGAGTTTAATAGAATGTCTCTGAATGGTATTTTGCCTCTCCCTACACCTTCCACTTTCTTCCTCTCAATAAGAAGTTCCACTTTTGGTTAATACAGGGACTCACAAGATCAGTTACTGAAGAAACTCACTCCGAGACTCTAGTTCCTTACTGGAAATGTTTCATTCTGTAGACATGGCACATGCATGCAGGAGCAAGAAAGCCCACAATGTCCCTATATTTAGTTACGTTACTAAAAGTATGAAGGGTTTTGAAGATGCCAAACAAGGTTGTGATTTTTAAATGAACCCGAGAACGATCCTGTATCCAAATATTCATTATCCAAGCCACTTCCAAGAACTGGGGTTTGTTCAGGTATTTTGTATTGAAGCATAAACCAGGCTTGAGTTAAATCACAGCTTAAGCTTTTAGGAAAATTAAAGAACATGAGGTAGCTGTTAGGTGGTGTTGCTTGTACACACTATCAGTAAAAAAGTATCAACAACCTTAAACTTGCAGGTTGGACCTGAGGTACGTTGGAGCAGACAGACCTATGGTGGCTTGTTTGTTTGTGTTTCTTACGCCATGGATACCTCTCGCTATAATCATGGCAGATACGGTTTCATTTTCAATGCATTGTTTCTGGAGTTGCTGTCCAGCAGGATCTTCAGTAGGGGTTAAGTCCTATACATGTAGGATATCGCAGTAGAGGTGGTACCTCGGTTCTCGACCACATCGTCGAATTCGGTTCTTGACGCATCTTAACCAGAAAAATTCGTCTTGGTTCTCGGCTAACTTGCTTAAACTTGTACGAGTCGAGCCGCACGACTTCACGATTCAGATCTCATTTTTATCATGTTTTTTTTATTTTTAGACCAACAGTACTCTATTAGTGCAAATAAGCCTCCATGGGTCCTAAAAAGGGGTTGTATAGACTGCCACCTGAAAGGGAAACAGGAACTGAATGCTCCAGAAGACAGACAGGCTGCAGGTAGCATTAGCAGCGATGCTATAGCCAGTATATAAGCTCTACCAAACACTCAAACCCATCAGCTCATGACATATGTAACTTCTGATGGATTTGTTGGACATATCCCCATCATAAATCAGGAGCTCCTGTACCATACAGCTCCATTAATGCATATAGTGCCTTATACAGGGGGGGTTTTCTGGGGGTCTGGAACGGATTCATTCAATTTACATTATTCCTTGTGGGAAACATTTACTCTTCGTTTTCGGTTGTCGACAAGCCTTGGGGAACGAATTAGCAACGAGAACCGAGGTACACTGTACTTAGTCACGTATTGTTTTAATGTCTCTGCGATTGGCTTGGGTACTTTCAGTATGTGTGTTATTTTTATAGTGGTGTGGCAAGTTCGCCTATCGGTAAGGATTCCCCTCGTAGCAGGTGCTGGTGGGTTATACTCGGGTCCAATGCGGCATCCGGTCCATGTCCTGCCGTCCGTTCTGAGGTGGAGTTCCGGTGTCACGTGGGCTTTTATTTGTCTCCGATATTTGCTTGAATCATTGGTATGGTGGCTCATGAGTTCAACAGGTCATGTGAACGAACCAGAAACAACATGGCATGGTTTCTGGTTCTAATACTCGTGTGCAAAAGCTGAGAACGTTTAATTGAAAGACTGCGATTTGTTTCCTTCGATGGATTCCGGTCACTATCTTCTATCATTTCACTTAATTTTCCGGAATGATTAAACCAGTAATGTGTTTGAGGAGGAAGACTAACACCGAACCAGAGCTGCCACGGCAATCAGTGGCAACATCAGACTCGCTATATTAAACGATAAGCACGTCACCATTATATAAATGTTTTTACATTCAGTTGTTGTGTTGTTGTTGTTTTATTTTTTATCAGCATACAATGAACCGACTAACACCCAATGAATAATAAAAGTTCCATATTGGTGTACTTACCTGCTTCGGATTGTGGACGGTTTAGATGATGGCACATTTGATGGATTTCCTGTTTGGATTTGCACAAGTTTGGTGTTCGGTGTGTATGGGTGTGAAGTGTATCAGGTGTATGCTGTGTGACCTGCCCCGTGTGTGCCGAAAACCCTGTGTGATACATACTGGATTTGTAAAACACTGATGGCGTGATTGCTGCAGGTTGTTGCACCCCGTTCGCTTTGTGATCAGGGTCAGGGATCAGAGGAGCAGCAAGGACCGACTCCTGCTCCTCCTTCCTCCTACCATCCTCTTCCTCGGGCGGCTTCTCTGCCGGTTTCCGCTTAAAGAGCTTTCCCAAATTTTGGATCTGAAATCACAGGAGAATGTCTAGTCATCTACAAGCTCTGATTTAAACCACGTGCACACCTGAACTGAAAGATGAATTACGTGAAATAATAGGCATTTAAAAACTAACTACTTTTATGTATCCTAATAACAGTTAACTGGCATGAAGGTGATGCCTAATAAGGCAATATATCCTTATCTTAACAGTCGTGTAACTTCTAAACTGCAGGACAGACCGAGGATAAAAGCAGCAGCAGAGTTGACTTACCTTTAGCACAGGTTTAACAGCAGGTTTGGCTTTAAGCTCAGGCTGAGGTTTGGGTTCAGACAGACCCTGCATCGCCAAGGAGGCGTGCCGAATGATGCACTGATGGCCGCAATAAACGGATTCAGGCAAAGCTTCGTTATAGCAGCCCGGGCCGATACACTTTGGGGCGGCAGCATTCAGCTCTTTCATTATTGGTTCCTCGGTTTCCTCCTGCTTCATCCTGTGCGTCATGACCTGCTTCTCCAACTTCCCCACTTCAGGTCTGGGGTCCAGTGTGGCTGACATGACCTCCACCTGAGACGATACTCAGAGCTCAGCGCACAACAACACAGTGCAGGTCAAAAACAGCAGCAAGAATGTACAAAGAATTAGTGACTTTTTTTTTTTTACCTAAAAGCCTGTGAAAATTTGTACAGAAAAAAAATACAACCAGCTGGTATAAATACACTACAATCACACAGCATCCATTTCCATGATTGGGAGAACGTTAAGCGACCTAAACAGGGACGGAACGCTCCATCCAAAATCCAAACAAAGCCATTTTACCGGTTGGAAGATCTTGATTTTCTTCTTAGTGCTGTGGCTGCTGGCCTTTCTGATCTTCCCTTTAATGCCCTCGTCCTCGCTGGGTCTCTCTTCTCCAGCTGAGGACAAACACAGATCTTCAGACGAGGAGCTCAGACTGGTTTTACACAGCACAGGCTGCATCACGCAGATAATGGGACTTGGACACGGAGAGCAAGAGGGGCAGATATAATCCTCTCCGTTCTTCTCCAGGAGAAGTCCACGTGCCTCGCTGATCCCCACACAGTCCCCGTGGAACCACTCCTGACATCGGTCACAACAAATCATGAACCTGCAGAAAAACAGGTCGGCATTAAGAGACAGTTTAGCATTAACTACACAAAACCTGCAGCTTTTGCTTTATTTTATATCCAGGACCAGAGTTCAGCTGCGAGGAGACTATCTCCAGTGTGTCCTTAGCCTCGGGTGGAAGTGAGACTCCAAGTCCGGAGTCCCTACCCTCGAGTGGAGAGAGTTCAGAGTCCCTAGCTTTGGTCAGGATGGAGTTCCAGAATGCACCACCTCTGGTGAAAGAGTTATGAGTCCCTAGTCTCCAGCATAAGAGAATCCGAGACCCTAGTCTCCAGGTGGAGAGAGTCGAGACAGAGTCAGAGACCCTAGTCACTGGGAGGACAAAGGTTGAGACCTTAGCCTCTGTCAGGAAAGGGTACTGAGCCCCTGGCCTACAGAGGGAGAGACCCAGAGACTCTAGCTTCCGGTGGGTGAGAGTTCCAAGTCCTTAGATTCAAGAGGGGCAGAGTCTGAGACCCTAGCCTATGGGAGGACAGTGTCCGAGTCCCTACCCTCCGACAGGAGAGGGACCCACATGGCTAGCCACCAATGGGAGATGGTCCCCGAGTTCCTTAGCCTCTGGCAGGAGAGAGTCCAAGACCCTAGCCTCTGGTGAAAGAGAGAGAGAGTACGAGACCACAGCCCCTGGTGGGAGATGGTCCCATGTCCCTAGCCTCCATGGAGTGAGAGTCAGAGACCTTAGGATCTGATGGGAAAGCACCACCACCCCCAACTGAGTAATGGGAGAGTGTCCCTAAGACCCTAGCCTCCAGCAGAAGAGAGTTCCAAGACCCTAGCCTCCAGGAGGAGAAAGTCCAAGATCCTACCCTCCGACAGGAGAGTGTTCTGGAAGCCTAGCTTCCAGTAGAGTCTCCAGTCTGAGATTCTAGCCTCTGATGGGGAAGAGTCCCGTGTCCCTAGTGTCTTGTGGGAGAGAGTCTGAGGCCCTAGCCTCCAACTTAAAAGTCTGAATCTTCAGCCCACAATCCTGAGTTGAGTCAATTCGAGTGTGCAGTCAAGTCGAGTCGAGTCTCTATCTGGGGTAAGGTATTCATTTCAATGTCAGGTTGTAGACAGAGATATCGGAGAGATAAATAAAGATATTTTCCCAAAATATAACCAATTCTACCAGATGAGAAACAAAAATGATCAGCAATCTGTTCTATTAATGACCTCTAACATCTTGTACTTACCTGTTATTATGCGTCTGTCGACAAATGCAGTACACAGCGTTGGGGTCGCTATCTTCAGCGCTATCGTCTGAAGATTCTTTACGATCCTCTTTAGACTGTACATGTCCATGTGCCTTCTCATTAGCGTTATTTACAGGGCAAGTACTTAAACCTGCAGCAGATCTGCTTTCCTCCTCTATTTTTTGCCGGTTCCTGACCCGCTCTTGAAGCTCACGGAGCGTTAGTTCATCACTGTCAGACGTCTCCACGTCCAACTTACTCATCTGTGGCAAGCACGGCCGAGGAAGAGCAGCTGAAGCCTCTGTATGATGCTCCGGTTTTGAATCTAGGTATACCGGAGCAGATTTCCTTCCTCCTCGTCCTCTTTTCGCAGTGGGCGAGGGTCCCTCTGCAGTCTGCCTTCCCCTCCCTCGGGCCCGTCCTCTGCCCCGCGACTGACGTCCACCTCGGCGTGGAGTCAAAGTAACGAGATCCAAGTCTCCAATTTCCTCCATGAACTCACGTCTGGCTAGAGTGCTCCTGCGGAAGCCCCAAGTTTTGGAAGCCTCTTTAGAAGACAAATCGTCCTGCAACCTCGATTCTGTTCCCTCCATATGGCTAATTAAGGACGCTGCATGGACGACAAATTAAAGGGGGAACTTTCAGCTCACCATGTCTAACACGAGGGTGTAAAACAGTTAAGTGTCACTGAAAAAGCTAGCCTATGGTAATTCATTTCATATACAGTGTTTCTGCTAAACACATTTTATAGTGCCGGCCCGCCGCTGATTCAGAGCATTAGGAGACGTCATAAAATCGCAAAACTCTGCAGAGGGATTTCAATTTGAAACAACAAACGGAAAATGAAACGAGGGCAATGGAGCATGATTAACTTGTGATTGTTGCATGTTTGTTTGATACCAAAAACCATACTGGCTGCTATTGCTAGATATTTGGCGCAAAAAGGGGAGTTTGAAGCTTTAGATATGTCTTTAATGTCCTTTATTGTCTCGTGTAGATATTTCTTAACTGTCCAAAACAAAAAAATGAGAGAAAACTGGCTCACAGGGTTAATGTGTAGAACTGAGAACGCACGCTGTTATTACTATTTTAACATGTTGACTGACGACGACACGAGACAGTTAATGGAAGTGAAAGCTGAGATGAAGCTCTGCTTGCTTTAGAAGACGGAGTGAAAAGGTCATTTGAGAAAACCAAGCTAAAGACATCAAGGAGCCGTTCAGCCTTCCTACCAGCACGGCAAAACCTCAAAAACTTCACCATTCACCTTTCGATGAACAAGTTACTCACCCTGTCCTCCACATCAACACTACCAAGTAATATTAGATCATCCTCCATTATTAATCTCTGGAACTCCCTACCACAGGCCTTACATAACACTGAGTGCATTTACATGTGCTTAACAATCCGATAACTGCAGAAAATCAGATTTTCGAAGTAATCCAATCAATGAGTATACATGCAGCTGAGTAATCTGATAATGGGACGTTTCCATGTTTAGTAATCGGATTTCTACTTTGCAACCAGCCAATAATCTCACAAAAATGTGACAAACTTCAAACGTTAAAATTAAATAATCAAATTCTTCGTTTTCTCAAGTATATACTGTGTTTTGGAGCCTCCATGAAGCGTTCAGTAGCCGTTTCGCAGCCTTTAATTCCATGGTGTGTCTAATTCTGGGGTTGCCAAACCTGTCACAGTCAAGGGACAAAAGATGCCAAATAAAGCCAAATCTTTAGAATAGGTGGACCTGGCAACCTGTCAGTTTAGGAAATCGGGTAACTGGGATACATGCTATGAGTAATCCGATTACTTGAGTAAAATCCAGCTCTTTATCGGATTTGTTAATCTGGTTTGTATATCGGAGTATGCTGTACACATGACCTCTTGAATAATCAGATAGCTGCAGAAATCAGACTATGATCAGATTATTAAGTGCATGTAAACGTACTTCACTAAGGGAAAAATAATCATTTTTACGTTTAGCTTTAGTCCTAAGAAAAGAAAACAGTTAAAGCCAAAAATGATTACTTTTCCACGCTCACGGGGCACTTTATTAGGAACACCTGTAACCCTTCTCATTCCTGCAATGATCTAATCAGCCAATCATGCATCAGTGCAATCCATAAAACCACGCAGATATAAGCCAGCAGCATCGGGTAATGTTCAAATCAACCATCAGAATTGGGAAAACGTGATCTCAACAAGAGTGTAACGGATTTTATATTCAATAAGAGTCACTCCTTTTTTATTTCTGAACTGTAAACAATACAAAACAATGCATATTTTCTTATAGAAGTTTCTCAAAACCTATAGTCTCCGACCACCTCGGAACTCGTCAAATTCAGTTCTCTATGCATTTTGATTCTAAAAATTTGCCTTCAGCCAAAACTCGATTAATTCCTTTCTCAGTGCAGATCTGCATGGTTTATTATGATTTTCTTTATTTTTACATCTACATTACTGCATTCTTAGTGCAAATAAGTCTCCATGTGTTCTAAAAAAGTTACTTACAAGAGCCAACTGAAAGGAAACCGAAAGGAAAAACAAGGCTGCAGTTAGCTTAACAAGTGCACTGCAAGTGCCCAGAGTTCACCAATAGAGTAAGTGTTTCGCTTTTACGTTTCACTTTGAATCCATTACCCACTAAATTAAATGAGATTTTAACACTTTATTATAAAATAAGCTTTGCAGTAATCATTTTGTCCAACTGTAGGTTAATGTAAGTGTTTAACTTACTCATCATCGGCTCCAGTGTGAATTTTCTGGGGATCTGGAACCCATTCATTCAATTAACACTATTCCTCATGGAAAGAATTGCTCATAATTGTCATTTTCGGTTCTCGACAAGCCTTCCGGAATGAATTAACAATAAGAATCGAGGTACTACTGTACTAAACTTTTCTTGTAGAGAAATGTTAACAAAAATTTTTTTTAACAAAGAGTCCCTTGCAATTGAAATAAATTAGGAGTTTCACTGAGAACGGAAAACAGTGGCCTCTGGTATTCATAACTGGATGGTGTAATAAACAAGAACGCATCAACCAACGCGAAAATGCAGATCATAAGATTTTTCTATCGCAGATAACCACACCTTGAGGTGGGTGGGCTACAACAGGGACCTGGTATTAGTAGTCTTACTAATGAAGTGCTCAGCAAGCATGTGTATAACTGTTATAAGGGCCAGGGCATATCATTGTACGTTTTTAAGCAGGTACAGGGTGGGTTTTAGGTGTATTCCTGTGTATCACCTTAACTACGCCAATGCTGTGAGATTTATTTCGTCCTTTTCAAGAAAACTAACATAATTACGCTTAAATAACGGAGGCACGTCCCGGATTCAGATACCTACGTTACAAAATCGACTCCACTAAACACTAAAGCCGATTTAGAGAACAAAAACCGCGTCAATCCGCTGATTATTACCAATAAACCCGTTAAAAACACGACGTACCTGGACATAATCTGACCGTTAGCGTGAGAGAGCGCGAGCGTCTGACAGGGCAGGTAACCGAGCGCGCGAAAACAATGCACGAGCACGCAGGTTAGCGTCCTTCTCAGCTAGCTACGCCTTCGTATCTAAGCAGACTCACACTCAAAGCCGTCAATGACAAGAGAAAGACGTTGAATCGTAACCAAACTCACGTACTACGCCGCTGCTGAACTCCAATCCAAACAAACTTAAACAGCGTCCATTTTGTTATCCGAAGAGGCGTAGAGACGCAGCTTCCTCTTCGGTTTTAGCTGCTGTACACCCAGTTCATAGAGCGCCCTCTTTAGCGCTTAGATGGCAATGCATGTACTATACACCGTTATGGGACTGTTGTCTGATCTAAGCTTTCAAAAATGATTACAATATTTCTTCCTTCTTCTGTTTAATAAAACTCCTCAGGGCTGGTGCGGTGGTTACGGTACGTTTAATACACCCTTATCCAGAGTGACCTGATGCAACCACACATTTAAGGTATATGAATTAAAGCATTACTAAAAACTACCTAAAACACAGAAAAATAGTATTTGTTAGCTGTCTCTGGTCTCTGTCATTACACTTTACAATGAAATATAATCAGTAAAGTCCTTTAGTTTTTTGGGTTTTTTTTGCGTTGTGTCACTCCATATCTTGTATATGCCTTAAATATATTTGTCACAAGGAACCTATAATATTTTACTTTAAAACATTTTAGTCCTGTTACCCTAACATATTCCCACTTCTGAATTTTTTGGAAAATACCACCAAGTCACATGTTCAATAAGAAGCTGTATCATCTGGACCTTCTAAAGACCATGCGAAAACCAAAAGTAAGTTTTCTCTTATTTTTTCCTGTACATTTGATAATGCTGTACCTTACTCTCCTGTTATCTAAATTATTTTTGTACATTATTTGTTTCTTTAAAACATAAAAGTATTTAAATACACATTTTATGGTAAATCATTAGAATAGGAACGTGTCCTGATGCTACTAGTGTGGATGCCGTGTGGTTATATTTCATGTATTTGCTAATTCTGTGCTAAAACCTCAGTCTTGTTACTCTATATATGGAGTGACATTCACAAATGCCACTTAAAACTTTACTGTTCCATCTTTTTCTGATTTGGGGTTGCTGATCTCTGGGAAATGTCCTGAGTTTAATATCAGATTAAATAGATTAGTGAGAGCTTCTGCTGTCTGGGAGCTTTTAATTTCATTACTGATGACGTGATTGGCTGATCTATTTGGGTTCTGATTGTCTTTAATAGTTTTAAACAATTCATGAAGTTTTTCTGTCACTTGATTAGAATTGGGACGATCTGCTTTCCAATTTCCACACAGTAGCCTACTGTTTTTAGATTGGCAGAGGTCATTAGCGGTGAGGCTTAGTTGGCTTAGCTCACAGAATGGCTTCTTCGATTTTGATTTAGTTCTTATAGATTTATTACTGTTTAACAGTAATTTCCATCCTTTTAAAGCATTTGAATAAGTTAGGCATATATCTTGATTATTTATTTATAACATTCTTAAACTTTTCATTGATGATTTACTCTTGTCTTTAAATAACAGTGGTCCTCCTCTGGTCTTTGGGGTATCTTTTATTGTGTGATGTCTGACATTTTGGAAGCTGTTGATGATGTTGTTTTATTCCTTTGTGCCTTTATTTTGGTAAAAGCAGTGTTCTGCATCCCAAATAAGATATATAATACTATAAAACTAGTCTTGGGACACCATTAGATTTGTTGTTTTTAGCAATGGTAATAATAAACCATATATACTTATTTCTCAGTCTATTTATTAGAGCACAACCAGAAAGTACAGGAAATATGTGTTGCAGTATAAAAAACCCAGAATATTTTTAGAGGCAGTATGGGATCACCTGACCAGAGGAAGAAATAAGACTGCCTAAATCTAAAGACTCTGGAAAGTGCTGAAAGGAGCCAGGTCCTAACATATCAGTAGAAATAAAACAGTTAAAGGAGGTCATAACTAAATACTGACTTTTGCACACTGAACCTGTCCCTCTGTCTGTCACTATTCCTGCCAATATTTGTTTTGTTCAAGGTATAACATTAAAAGGAAATATACAATAAAAATTATTCCTTCTCTCACATTGTTAATTGAGTCACCTGTTTTTGTCCCCTTCCTCATTTCGTTTGGCTTGGTTTCTCTTGCGGGAATCTGGCAACCCTGGAAATATCGTAAGCCAGGCCATCATAAAATGGGGAGGACCTGCTATCATGACTGTTCGAGAGCCATCACCAAAAGACCACAGAGGTTAAGTTCAGAATTTTTATTATAAAGTCTGTTTTTATTTTGCAATCCATCAGGACACTTAAAAGTCTTCAAAGTGCTGATTTACGAACGGCTCGCACCTTCTTCGGCACCGAACAAACAAAAAACATCCTAGGCACGCGGGAAAAAGGTGAAGCGATGAGGCAGATGCATGAGCTCTTAGGGTGTAAGAACGCTATTCACATCCGTTTTACTTCGGCGGGGACGTTAAAAAGCAATGACACTTAATTTCGTAAAAGGAGAACTTCATTCCGGTGGTCTCTCTGCGTTATGAACGTACAGTTTGTCAAAGTCTCATCTCTACCCGTCCTTCGCTGCATTGAGCTCGGTGTCCATCGGCTCCGATCTGTCCGTTACGTTCGTTTTCTCTCGATCGTTCGCGTCCAAATACTTTGGCTCCTCCGCTGAACCCATGGAGACGGAATCGGATATCGCTAACGAGACGTCGGGATCCGTCCTGGGAAGTTTCTCCGCCCGCTGCCCCAGAGGCGACGACGGCAAGACGTGCTTAGGACTCGGAGCGACCGCCTTTCCCGAACTCGGCTCTTGGGACGCATCCTTAGGTGCGTCCCCTTCGGTACAGGTCTGGTCCTGATCCTGTTGAGAGGACATGTTGACGTCCGCCTGGGCGCTCTCGTCTTCGTTTCCCTCCTCCCCCTTGGCGGCGGGGGCGTCGCCGCACGAGTCGTCCATCTCTCCGTTCTCGACGTGGCTTCCATTATTCATCGGTAACGGATCCACCGAGGATCCTTCGTACTCCGGCTCCGGGTCGACCGACGACCCCTCGTGGCGCGTGGCCTCGGCGCCCTTCCCCTCTCTCTCGGCGTCACGGCTCCGGCTGGGCGACTCCTGCCTCTTCTCCGCCTTCTTCTTGAAGCGTTTCTGGATTCTCCTCGGGCACCAGACGAACTTGTCCTTGGGTTCGAAATGCTGGAAGGCGAAGCCGATCAGGCTGCGGCGCTCCCGCTTGTCGCGCACGGCGAACAGGAAGTAGTCGAGCACGCTGCGCTTGACGCCGCTCAGGCTCTTCTTCACCAGCGTCTCCTCCAGAAAGAAGCGCACCAGCGGGGGTTGGTAGTGCTCGAACCCGAGCTCGCCCAGGCACTTCAGGATGCGCGTGATCCGCAGGTTGTTGTGCATGTTCCTGAAAAAAAGCACAAAAAACACAACCATCCTTTAAATCATCTGCTGGTCTGTTTGAGGAGCTTTTGAAGCAGGAGTTCGACATCTTCAAAAACCGCCTCATATCCTGCCTCGTGTTACTCTCTGGAACCACAGAAAACTCATCTTTCGCAAATACAGATACGCGCCTGTTTATCGTCCATCCATCTCTTCCCTCAAGAGACCAGAGACGTATAAACACAGATAAACATCGTCTGAATTCTATCAGTGCTCTAATCTGTTAGTGACTCACCGCTCCAGATTGGCGAATCGCTCTCTCCAGTTGTCGCCTCGCTTCACCTCACCACTCTCCTTGTCCGTCAGCTGGATGCCATAGAACCCCAGCATGAGCTCGTAGGATTCCACCAGACGCCTTTTTGCCTCTTCGTTCTCCCGGAACGCCTGCCAAGACATTACAGAGTCTTACCACAGACACCATAAGGGGCAGGTTCAGAAGCCAAAAGTTTGTATCACGTCCATCGGTCCTATTTTACTCAAAGTGGCTGCATCCTGTCCTGGACAGGGTTCTGTAACCTCTAAGACTTCACGAAGCAAGCCTGGCCTGGGCTCAGAACCCAAATGGTGTTAATATTAAACTTAATTGCAGACTGTGAAGACGTTTTGGAACTAACCATACAGTTTTAAAACCAAGTTGCAGTTTGCTTTCACAAATCAGAGTAGCATGCCCATAAACGTCCCAAATCCTGTTAGTTACAGATTAATTGAGCAGTGCTTAGTAGAAAATGGAGAGTGTAAATCTTCCTTTTTACCTGGATTTCTTTTTTGGTGAGCTCTGTAGCCATGTAATTCACCCCCGGCTCACGCAAAGGAAACAACCTACAACAACCAGAGCACACGCAGTTATTATTATAATATTATTATTTATTTAATGTGCACAATTTCTGTATTTGTAAGCACATCCTCAATCACGCTTCGATTCGCATGTGCATAGAATCAAATTCTTATGATTCAGTCACAAAGAGTCGATTCTGTGATTCAAGGCCCCTAGAACTAGGAGTCGACTTTCTGTGAGGAGTCACTTCCTCACACAGAAACAATGAAACCTAAAATTCGTTAAAAGCTTGGCTAGATAATGCACTTGTGTTTTTTTTTTTTTATAATTTAAGCTTTATTAAGAAACTGAATCGCCTCACATTCAGGGCGTACAGTGAAGTTACGTTAGCAGCGCTAGCTCTATAAACCTCCTGTTATTTAAATGACCTTAATACAACAAATGAGTTAAGTTCATTCATCATATCGTTTAACATTTAAAGTAACAGGCACTCAAAATTGCTGTTCTAAAAAGTGCTGTTTAGCCAGGGTGAGGCGCTGCTGTGGTGAACAAAGCCCGTAAATCCATAACCTTCTCACCACTGAATGTAGGAGTGAACTCGCTCCAGCCTCTTGTAATCATTTTTCCACTCGTTATGAAACGTCTCGATCGAAACGTCTGAAACGAAAGACGAAAATTTAGGCTTGTGACTGGCACCAGGAAAGAACTACAGAGTGAGCAGAAGAGACGGGTACCATCAGGAGACGACTTGATTTCATTCAGGTAGAACTTTAAATTGGGCATCCTTTCCTCTGTACAGTCCTCGTCGATGATGTTCTGAAGTGAGATGAAGACGAATGAGACAAAATTCAGTTGCAGCCAGGCTATTTAACCCTAAATGTGTTCCCTAAACCATCTTGCTGATAAGAGTTTTATGTGATGCATGCCCATTCATTGTGGGAAAATATACTAGTGTGAGTCTGTGTCCCAGTGATGCCACTACTGGACTCGTCGGATGCCTTGTGTTAACGTGTTTCAACACTAATACTACTGCTTATGGTGTTCTATGGGATATGCGCTGGAGCCACTATGACCCCGACTAGGACAAAACGGGGTAAAGCGTGAAATACCTCCATTTGAGAGATCAGTAAAGAACAAAGCTACTCACAGGATACCCGTGTCTGTAGTTCTGCATGTCTTTTGCTGCCCGGAGGTTTCTGGAGGACGAATTGGACCACTGAGGGGGAGAAGCAGAAAGAAATTACCTTCTAACTAAAATTTGTAGAGACCTTACGAGGTCAGGCCGATTTGCTGAACCTTCATTCAAAGTCTGAGTTTACACTTGGATTCAGATCATTACATTTCCAAGAAGGTCCAGGGTTCTACCACCGTTTGTCCACCAAGCTCTTTAAACCAGAACTTTCTTCCATACGCTTGGCTGGCACAGTGGTCTAAAGCACTAGCTGATTTCATTATATAATAATTATATGTGGCTCTTTGTGATGCAATGTGATATAATACCAATTTTAATACATGTTTAACATGAGATGCCCGGGTTACTTTTAAAAAAATATATAAAATACCAACGCAGATGAATAATAAGAGCATAAATGAACAAACATAATATCATTACAATTAATTAACCCTCCCAATGTGTGTTCGTAATACTAGCTGAGAGAAACCGTTATTTTTCACCCCACCCGTATTCGGTCATATCCCGCCTCCGTCATTCATTGGCTGTAAAGGTCCCGCCTAAAAAGACATCAAATTCTGTCCAATTAGCTGCCCGCTCAAACGCGCACTAGCCAATTAAACGCGTTCTCCAGAATACAGGTGGGGAGAGGGGCACAAGGCGAATGAATCGCTCGATAGCTAGCATAGCTAACCCGTTCTGCAAATGCAAGCGGTCTTTTGAGGGTAAAACAATTTAGTTCAATAAAAGACATACAAATTAAATACATCATCGGAGGAGCTGTTCTAATTACAAATGTGAACATATAAATCGGAACGAGAATTAAAACGTAGCCTTGATCCCGAATACGAATAACATTTTGACCGGTTTTTAAATCCTAGACGTATAATCGAACCTTATAATTTGTTTCAATAACCTGTAGCAGGACGAAACTCTTAAAAAAATCAGCAGCAAGGTTTATTCCAGGACAATGAGATAGTGATGTAATCATTTCACCGATATTATGTTGGTAATATAGTGAAATAAATACTACAAATGCATGCTCGGGCGTTCTTTTGCACGGTTGTGTGGTTTGAAATTAAAGAATGTGCATTTAACTCTAAATAGATTTATAAACACATACAAATCCAGCCTTGGCTTTTTTATTTTTGTCCTGGCCCGGGCGCCGTGCAGCGTTCACTGTCCCCGCATCGTCCCCGTCACTCTCGGTGTCCCAGGTGGAGTCATACTCACACACCAGGTCGTCTTCCATCCTCACAGACACACACATACACCGGACAGATAAAAATCAGCGGATCTACACCTGGTGTTAAGGCGCCTTTCAGGCCACCATGTTCACTAACAGCAATAAAAGAGCGCAAAGCCCTGATGCTAATGCGCCAACAGCTAATCAAACAGCAGCAGCTTCTTTCTCGGCTTTCATTTGAATGAATCCAAGCTGCACTCCCGACCCCTAGTGTATTAAAGTTTGTAGTGCACCATGTGGGCCGTGGTGGCTCATGTTTAATACAAATAATTCATTTTATTACGTTTACACTTAAAATCCAGAGTTTACAATTACATTTAATAGCATACGTTGTCACACAGTAGCAAATAAAGAGCCTATAGCACTAATGAGCAGGAGGAAAGCTCAACAATAGCATGGAAAGAAGAAGGTGCGTCATTAACCTCACTTTACTGAGGTACATACCTCAATAAAATTACAAAAAAGACCGTTTTTATCACCACCACATTTCCCATAATGGCCCAGTATCCTTCCAATAGCTTGAGTGGCTAACACTTTCAGTCAGAGCCACTTTCTTTCGTTTTTTTGAATGGATTAATGGACATCAACAAATATTTAGGCAGGTTTGTTCACTTTTAATGGGGAAAGACCAATATATCGAAACTGAAAGAGACAATAACGCATAAATGCATATTTAGAATCACTGCTATAATTTGACAATAATGGTATAACTTGTTTGCGCTCTTGGGTTCAAATAACAGAAAAATGATTTTTATCAACGCTATGAAGCTATGATAACCTCGGAAGCTAATATCTGCTCAAATGAAACAATAAAATGTCAAAATAAAAGGAAAAACTAAATGGTTAATGTTGTACCATGTCATATTGTGACCAGTCTCCTTGTATTACACCTCTGGTTTTGGCCAATTATAACCATATACCCATAAACCATAAGTACAAAGTAGAGCACTAAATCCAAAACATTCATTAAACTAAGGCATCAGTTACTGTAGCATAAACACAATATACAGCCATTAATTTAAAAAATCCAAGTTAATTTGCTTTATTTCTCATCCATGGCAGATTAACGCCCGCTCCTATTACACTTAATCTGTTTAGTGTTTAACAGGCGTATTTTTTATGTGCCCCTCTAAATTCTGTGTGTGCCCCAGAAACGCCCCTAGAAAGAATACTGAAACATTTTGGTCTCTAGTGTTTTCCATTTATTGTTTGCTTTAGGTGGCACATAAAGCATTAAAAGCCTTTAGCACATGGCCTTGCCTTCTGTCTTGCAGGGCACACATGCTAACACAAACCCAGCCTTATTGATTAGTGGAACTCCTGGACTCAAGCTTAGGTACGTAGAGCACTGGTTCCCAATGCTGGTTCGTACCGTACCTCTGGCAAGTTGAGGTTTATCTGTTGGTCGCCTTGTGCATCGGTTCTGCAGGTGGAAAGTGTTCCATTGTTTAGGACATGCCCTGATTCATGTCTGTATTTCGGGTACCAACTCCGCATCAGTCCCTGGACAGGGTGCCAACCCATCTGTAACCACACCACCCAACCTTCACGTCACAGGACGAGTCTGGGGTTCGAGCCCAGGTCTTCCGGAAGTGTTGTTTCCATCAGCTGGCTCTTTGGTCCAAGCCAAAGGACAATAGCCACCCAACACTTAGAAACAATTAGATCTTAAAAATGGTGGCACACTGGTAGTGGTTTGCGCTGTCTCATCACAGCTCCAGAGTCACCGCCTGGCCTTTGTGGAGTTTGTATGTTCTCCCCTGTCAGCGGGTACTCCAGTTTTCTCTCGCATTCCAAAACATGCTTTAGGTTGACTGGTGCCACTAAAGGATCAGTGTGAATGTGTGTATGTGTGTGTCCTGTGATGGACTGGTGCCCCGACCTTGTCCCCTGTGCTGCCAGATGGACCCTGACCTGGACGAAGCTGATATGAAAGTGATTGAATGAATCTCAGTAATTGTGGTTTTCATACTTTAAGTGAACAGAGAGGACAGAACCAGTGTGTGTATCGATGTTCTGCTGTCCTAACAGCTTCGTTATTTTAATAACAGGAAACAAACAGAACAAAAACACATCCATACCGGACGGCAGGCTGACAAGAGTCGGACACAATAAAGATTTATTACCACAATTAACGACCCATTAGTTCAGCGTCCAGTGACAGGTACTGATCTCACATCTACTGGCTCGATGCTAACGGTGTAAATGTCAGACCGAGTTGTGTTTGAGCAAATTGGGCGCCTGACTGTTTCTGACCCGGCCATCCCACACCAGAGGAACAGCATGAGGCAGTTTCCATGGCGCTAAATGAACCAATCAGAGAGATGGATCATATGTCGAAGCGTTGGATCATGACGATATTCTACAGGGACCAGACACATTCATAAACCTGAGCTGTGTTCAGTGTCAAACGTATGAATTACTGAACTTCCACAGGACCTTCCTTTGTTCACTTGATGACACTTTGCATTATTTAAATGCCTGAAATTAAACGTCTTTACTATTAACGCCATTTTAGCTCTTATGTGTGGTCATATTGTGCATCATTTCAGCATCTTATCTTTTAAAAATGCCTGCAATATTTCACCAAACATGCAGTGGAAATATGAGTAACATTATTCCCAGTTTGACCTCACTCTCCCAACCTCAAACTTCAACGAGTAAAAACCTGCAGTTTTGCTCATAATTACATCAAGAAAAATGCTTCAGTTTCACCTCGATATAACCCCAAATCAGACAAAGTTGGGACAATATGGAAAATGCAAATAAAAATAAGTATTAAAAATGTTTCTTACATTTAATTTGACTTTGACCAAGATAAATTAATTTCGTTTGTTAATAAACATCCAATTTAGGGCTATTAGTGGGGTAAAAACAAATAATGATGTGTTGTTAAACAGATAATGTCAACAGGTACATTATAATCATGATTTGGTACAAAGGCCTTTTCACCTCGTTCTCCTTCCGTTTTCTTGGCTGCTACCCTTCCAGAAAGACCATTCCTGATCAAACTTTTTGGACTGTAGAAGGGCAAACTTGGCATCCCAGTAATGCTGCCAGATGCTGCTATTGCTCTACTGTAAGGGGGGGAAACACTAAATACTTTTTCTGGTTGTAGTCTAATAAACAGACTGAGAAATAATTATATATGGTCTTAATACCACTGCTGAAACAATTGTATCTCCAATCTAATGGTGGCCTAAGACTTTTGCACAGTACTGTATATGGAAAAATTTGAGCGTGTGAGGCCCGAGAAATACGTATCTTCAATTTTTTTCCATATACCTGTATCTGACTGGCAGCCGAGTGTGCCTGCATAATGAGTCAGAAGGGAGCAGAGTTTGCCCTGGTGTTAATTGGATATGGAAGGACAGCGACTCTGGTTCTCACTCGTGGGTCTCAGCAGCAGTGGATGGAAATAGCTGCACCCGTTGAGGGGAGCGTGATGGTAAATGGACGCCTGTATCTTGATGCTATTTTAGGCTCTGGTTACTGTGGTAACCGAACGAGAATCGGTTTTTAACTTCACTGCAGCTGGGCAGCTTCCAGCTCGTTTCCTCCTCCTGCTGAATTAATGGACGCTCCGTGTCAGAGGTGTCTCGAGGCATCTTTTGGTTTGGGAAGGTTTTCAACGTGGCCAGGCATGGAAAACAGAGCTTAAAACGTCAATGCAGGTGGATAAACGGGTTTGAACGCGCTGATTAGCTTCGTGTTCGATGGTTTAGGTAGATTGTGTTAGGTATTAAGGTTAAGAGAGCCTCTCAATGCAGTGCTCACAGGTTACAAAACCATCTCTGAAGAGTTTGGACTCCACCAATCCACAGTTAGATTGTGTACAAATGGACGAAATTCATGACCATTGTTACCATCCCCAGGAGTGGTCGACCAACAAAGATCACTCCAAGAGCAAGGAGTGTAATAGTTGGTGAGGTCACAAAGGACCCCAGGGTAACTTCTAAGCACCTGAAGGCCTCTCTCACATTGGCTAATGTTAATGTTCATGAGTCCACCTTCAGAAGAACACTGAACAACAATGGTGTACATGGCAGGGCTGCAAGGAGAAAGCCACTGCTCTCCAAAAAGAACATTGCTGCTTCTCTGCAGTTTGCTAAAGATCATGTGGACGAGCCAGAAGGCTATTGGAAGAATGTTTTTGTGGACGGATGAGACCAAAATAGAACTTTTTGGTTTAAAAGAAAAGCGTTATGTTTTGGAGAAAGGAAAACACTGCATCCCAGCATAAGAACCTTATCCCATCTGTGAAACATGGTGGTGGTAGTATCATGGTTTGGGCCTGTTTTGCTGCATCTGGGCAGGACGGCTTGCCATCATTGATGGAACAATGAATTCTGAATGATATCAGAGAATTGTCAGGGCCTGGATAGTTGTAAAGCTGTTTGAAACAATGCTCTGTCATAAAAAGGGCTACCGAATAAATTTAACTTGACTCGACTGGATTATGGTCCTTTTGTGGTCTTAACTGGACCCACCAGATGACATAAACAGACTATAAAAAAGGCCAGTCGTTTTAGAGGGCTCTGGGTTCATATGATGTGTTCACATACAGTAGCAGTAAAAATGCTGATGGACGTCAGAGAGCCACACTTCCACAATCCCATCCCACACACACACACACATGAACATAAAACACATTTTCAGCGTTCATGCTTATATAAAGGCCTCCCACTCGGAGCTATACGTTAACAAACATGAACACGTTCACGCTAAAATCTCACAGCAGCTGCTTCGTTTCATCACAGTGACAAATCCAGGGGACATTTCAGGGAAACAGACTGTAAAACTGATCAATGATGTCATTGTGTGCTCATCCATCTACCAGCCTGTCCCCTGGTCCATCTTCACTACACGATAAATCATAACTGAAGGAGCTGACACACACACAAGCTGACTGTCTGACATTGAGTGTCGCCAATCTAAATTGTATTGTCAGTGTCTGACCAGTGGGCACTGTTTGATTTGAAGTCCTCTGCTGGCATCAGCTGGCTTAGTACTTCTTGCATGCACACTCAGTTACTACTTTATTAGGTACAACTTGCTAGTACTGGGTTGGACCCCTGGCATCAAAGGTCCAGTTCACAGGTCCTGTCCCGGGTCTTTGTGGTCTGTCTCAGTATTTGCCTTGCCAGGGGATCCCCTCCTTTCTTTGAGTTCCTGATATCCTGACCTGGTGTGCCTCACCTCTGCTGGATCACCGGACGGTTTTCTGTGAGAAGTCCCAAAGACAGAATTTATATGCGCGCTGAATTATTTACCGTGAATACCATTTTATTGAATAATATAGCATACATATGAAAAGCCAATCTCAGTAAAAACCTCAGCGGGCTGTAAATCCCCCAGTTTCCTTGGCAACTGGCAGCAGTTGTGCAGACTTTACATTACTTCTGCCCCTGAGCTGGTAATCTGAGGTCTGAGCTTTGAAGGAAGTGGACTTTTACTCTCTGCGATTTCACTTCTGTCTGGGTTATTTTGTGCTGGAGAAAGTGTGGCTTCAAAGGATCCATCTCGTAACTTTGCGCTAATGTGTTTAGCTTTCAGCACTAACAAAATTGTCCTGGCTAGATTTATGAATGCACTTAACCTGTAGAAGGAACACCAAGGTCATTTTGCTGCTTTAGCATTGGGCAGGCATTTGCGTTAAAGTACCTCGGTGGTTGATGTCAATTCGTTCCAGAAGGCTCGTCGAGATACGATGAGTACCGAGCAAATGTTTCCCATAAGGAATAATGGAAATTGAATGAATCTGTTCCAGAGCCCCAGAAACTCCACACTGTATACGACATTATATACATTAATGGAGCTGTTGTATATGTACTCCTTGATTTAAGATGGGGATATGTTGTACAAATGTATCATGAACTGATGAGTCTAACGAGCGTTTGGTAGAGCGGTATACTGTATCATTGCCCAGCCTATGATAAATAATGATAAAGTTAATGTTTAAAAGACTTACATTAACCTACAGATGGCCAAAATCATTAACACAAAGCTTATTTTATAGTAAAGTGTTAAAAAATCACATGTAATCTAGCGAGTAATGGATTGAAAGTGAAAAGTAAAAGCACTTACTCTATTGGTGAACTCACTGCTAAGCTAGCTGCTGTTCTGGGAGATTCAGTTTCTGATTCCTATCGGTTTGCTTTTACAAATAACCTTTTAAGGAGCCATAGAGATTTATTTGCACTAAGAATACAGTACTTTAGATGTAAAAATAAAGGAAAATATGATAAATACAGCGGAGATGTGAATCTGAATCACTGAATCACTGTGTACTGAATCGTGAATCGAGTTAGGGCTGAAAGGAGTCGCGTGGCTCGACTCATACAAGTTTAAGCAAGTGCACCGAGTACCGAGCAAACAATGAGAACCCGAGACAAATTTTCCTAATCAAAATGCGTCAAGAGCCGAATTCGACGAGTTCCGAGGTGGTCGAGAACCGAGGTACCACAGTAATAGATACAATAAGACAGTATTGTGTAACTGTGTCTTGTTGTGTAGGGACAAACGCTTTTATCCCTTGTTTATAACAGCATTTTTGGCCACTGCTCTTGTGCATTCTCCTTTAACAGCTCGGAGAAAATGCACGAACACAACACACGTTTAAATATTAAAATAAAAAAGCAACATCTCTGGTTTTTGGAATATGTAATGAAAGGCAGTTGTCAAACAGATCAGCAGATCCTCCCAGACTAAATCTAATTTTCTCCAGACTGAGACAAACAGCAGGTCTTTTAGAGACCAGCTGCTCTGAATTTGTCTCCACCAGACAAACGCTATTCTCCCCGTCTCTCTCTCTGATAATCTTCATTTGATAAGCTGTCATTTTTCTCCCGCTGTGAGCTGAATTTAAACCTTCAGCTCAGCGGAGACGGCCTCATAAATGATGCAGCGCCTCAATCAACTGTGCTAACGGTGCTAATAATTAGCAGTTAGCTTCATGCTAATCACCGCCGTATGCTTCCACAGTGTGAGGCAAAACTACAGACTGTCTTTTGTTACTGAGACTAGCTATGGTATTCAGATTAGCTCTGTTTACTCTGCATTAACTGGTATGTTAATCGTTTAAACATCTAATCTGTTCAAAGCTAACAGCTAGCTTTAATTTGACGTAGGATCAGCTGATATGTCTGTGATACTCTTTCTGTGTGGACTGTGAGTGGTTATCATCTGTGTTTACAGACAGAAATATGATATCTAAGGCCAGTCCCAAATTGAGCAAACCTAGGACGACAGTGGGAACTCCTTAAACGTTATACGAAAGAAACCTTGGGAGGATCAAGACTCAAAAAGAAGCAAAATATATTATTAACAGATAGAACACTGAAACAAGTTCAGTCCTTTGCGTATTTTGAATTAAAAATTTGTTGGTACTCGGTACTTAAACTTGAGATATCACTGTATAATAACATATCGACTAATAATTGTCACCTTATATAAAGTGTCACCCTGTATATAAACATACATGATTATTCTGAGTGTTTTCTGTAGCTGCCCTTTTGGTGCCGACATGGGTGCGGTTGTTTGGCCAGTGTGCTTTGGTGCCCTCGATGTTTCTGTTTCTCGTTACACTCACACTATCGATCTCGGGCTGTTTTAACAGAGCAGGAGCTAGAGTGTGTTCGCTGTGTCAGTCGGGAGCAGATGGACGTTCTTTTGATGGAGTGGCTCTGAACGTTAATGACCTTTGATCCGCCACGCTTTCTCCTCTTGCACGCTGATCAAATCTTGTTTCCAGCCGCTGTATGGCTTGGGGTCTTTCTCCAGTCGGGCAAATTACAGCAGCGGTGTTTCTCTGGTAATGGGCATGTTTTAACTGCAGCTCGCACAGTGAGTCATGCCATGATAACATCTAACGGAGAACCAACTGGACTTCCACAGTGCCTGGAATTGAACTGCAGAATATGAACCAGACAACCTCAGCACTATAAACTCAATCTAGTGAGAAATCCTGATTCGTATCTCTCCTCTGGCGAGGTGAAGTTATGTCCTGTTGTACGGTTTACTGGCACCAACAGGTACATGATACCTTTTAAGATGCAATATGTGTAGAACCCCTTGAGGAATTTCATTTATTTTCTCACGCATTTCTCTGCCCATCTTTGCTCCTCAAAGACTCAGCTTTTCCTGGATCCTATCTTTGTACCAAATCATGATTATAATCATGTTTGAAATCACATCCTTAGTTATTTATTGATTTTACCTCACTACCAGCCTACATTTCACCAAGTTTTTTGGAATGTGTTGCAGGCCTGAAATGCAGGAATGGATGTTTATTAAGAATTAAAAATGAAACATCTTGCGTTCATTCTGTCTGAAATGAAATGACAGTCAAAATGGTTTGCGTTATTTATTATTCTTTTAACTTTTTTGTCTGATTTGGGGTTTTATACTGTTGTATATGCATGTAAATGTGTGTGTTCCATCTCTCAAGGAAAGGAGGGAAATGTGCTACCAGTTAGAAGTTGCTGTTACTAAGCAACATGTTTGCTTAACCAATTAATCACCATTCAGGTTAACGCAATGGCATGGCCTTAACGTATGCCATTCTCTCTCTCTCTCTCTCTCTCTCTCTCTCTCTCTCTCTCTCTCTCTCTCTCTCTCTCTCTCTCTCTCGCAGAGTAAACCCTTGCAACACCTTCGCGTCTGTTACTACACGAGGATTTTGCAGCGTGGCTCCACCGACAGCGCGCGACAGTGATGTGATTTCTTTCGTATTTTCGGTGCATCCTCGGTTTTCGCCTGCCGTGTAAATGACATGTATGTGGAGAAAGGTAGGAGCAGTTTATCCTGTAAGGGTGTGTAAAGGTATCTGTGCCTGTGTGTGTGTGTGTGTGTGTGTGTGTGTGTGTGTGTGTCTCTATGTGTGGGCGCGCAATGGTGCTGGCTGAATGCCTTGGTTTTCGTTTTAAACGCATCATATGGATTAAACATGCATGGAAGATGCACCCATAATCCATTTCCATAGTGAGACACCCTTATGTAAACCCAGTTATCTTTTGAATGCTCCATGATCTTGTTGGTTTAGGCTGGCTAGTGATGGTCAGGTGATGGTTTTGTTGGTGAACTCGTATCGTCATGCTGGTAAAGCTAGTTGACCAACATGACACAACATGCAAAGCACATGTGTGTATCTTTGTGGATTTTTTAAGCATGGATCTGGGTTTGTTTTCTTCTTTTTGAATAGTCTCTAGACTTTGTTTCAGAGCGAGGCAATTCTAAGGCACATATATCATATTTATATATACATGCACAAGCTTTGTGACAACTACAGACCAAACAATATCAGTGAGTGCTGACTGTCATGGACTTTCCTCCACAGTCATCTGATCTACAGTGGTGTGAGAAAGTGTTTGCCCCCTTCCTGATTTCCTATTTTTTTGCATGTTTGTCACACTTAAGTGTTTCGGATCATCAGACCAATTTAAATGTTAATCAAAGACCACAGAAGTAACCACAACATGCAGTTTTTAAATGAAGATGTTTATTATTAAGGGAGAAAAAAATCCAAACCTACATGGCCCTGTCTGTAAACGTGATTGCCCCCTAAACCTAATACCTGGAGACAGGAGAATTCATAGTTCAATTTATCACAGCAAGTCTTCCAGGTCCTGAAGCAGCAGAACAGCCCCAGACCATCACACTACCACCACCATATTTTACTGCTGGTATAATGTTCCTTTCTGAAATGCTGTTACTTTTACACCAGATGTAATGGGACACACACCTTCCAAAGAGTTCAGCTTTTGTCTCGTCAGCCCACAGAATGTTTTCCCAAAATTCTTGGAGATCATCAAGATGTGTTCTGGTAAAATTGAGACGAGCTTTAATGCTCTTTTTGCTCAGCAGTGGTTTTTGTCTTGGAACTCTGCCATGCAGGCCATTTATGCCCAGTCTCTTTCTTATGGTGGAGGCATGAACACTGACCTTAACTGAGGCAAGTGAGGCCTGCAGTTCTTTGGATGTTGTTGTGGGGTCTTTTGTGACCTCTTGGATGAGTCGTCGCTGTGCTCTTGGGGTAATTTTGGTTGCCTGGTCACTCCTGGGAAGGTTCACCACTGTTCCATGTCTTCTCCATTTGTGGATAATGGCTTTCAACGTGCTGTTTGCAATACATGCATAGCGAAAATAGTATAGAAAATAGAAAATAGCTGTAGAGAAACGACGAATCGAATGAGACCTTTAAAACAGCATCAGCCTGTTGGATATGCATAATTTGAGGTGAGGTTAAAGCTAAAGTTGGCAAAAGTGCAGAGCCAGGAGCCACTGCCATCTTTCTTTAGCAATGAAGTTTCCATTACATGAAAAGTTGAACTAAATGTTTCTGTATGCTGACAGAAAGAAAATTGGAATCGGCCAAGAAAATTGCAGTCCTGCATCTCTAATATTTAGACATTGTTACATGAACAGAAAATAAATAATTATTTTTGAGCAGTGTACTGGAACATTTTCATGGTTTTATGACACAAGTTAATTTTATGTATCCTTTTGTCATTCTAGACCTGGGAAGTGTGGCAGAAATAACACATCCCTGTTAAAATGAATTTTAATTAATCGATTGATCGATTGGTTATATTAAGTCACGTCTCATGCCCTGTACCTGTGATCCATTTCTGACTTGTGTGCTTTCTCCTCTGTGTGTGTGTGTGTGAGATGAAGCAGCTGAGGAAGCAGACGGTGAGGACTCTCTCTCTCATCCTCTGCATGTTCTCGTACCTGCTGGTAGGAGCTGCTGTGTTCGACGCTCTCGAGTCCGAGTCAGAGAGCGCGAGGCGGCGCGTGTCCGAGCAGCGGCGGGCTGAGCTCAAAACACGCTACCGCTTCACCGACCACGATTACCGCGAGCTGGAGAGAGTGGTGCTGCGGGCGGAGCCTCATCGAGCTGGAACGCAGTGGAAATTCGCTGGATCCTTTTACTTCGCCATCACCGTCATTACCACGATAGGGGAGTTCTCTTCCTTTATACACACACACACTTTAGAGGTGCCAACTGACCTACTGCATGTTTGGATTGTGGGTGGAAGCTGGAGTACTCCGGCAGAGCCGATACTGTGAGATGAGATGTGCTTACCAGACCTTAACTTTGTTAATATAAAAACACACACAGTGGTGCTTGAAAGTTTGTGAACCCTTTAGAATTTTCTATATTGCTGCATAAATATGACCTAAAATATCATCAGATTTTCACACAAGTCCTAAAAGTAGATAAAGAGAAAACCCAGTTACACAAATGAGACAAAAATATTATACTTGGTCATTTATTTATTGAGGAAAATGATCCAATATTACATATCAGTGAGTGGCAAAAGGTATGTGAGCCTTTGCTTTCAGTATCTGGTGGTGACCCCCCTGTGCAGCAATAACTGCAGCTAAATGTTTCCTGTAGCTGTTGATCAGTCCTGCACACCGGCTTGGAGGAATTTTAGCCCATTCCTCCGTACAGAACAGCTTCAGCTCTGGGATGTTGGTGGGTTTCCTCACATTAGCTGCTCGCTTTCAGGTCCTTCCACAACATTTCCATTGGATTAAGGTCAGGACTTTTACTTGGCCATTCCAAAACATGAACTTTATTCTTCTGTAACCATTCTTTGGTAGAACGGCTTGTGTGCTTAGGGTCGTTGTCTTGCTGCATGACCCACCTTCTCTTGAGATTCATTTCATGGACAGATGTCCCTGACATTTTCCTTTAGAATTCTCTGATATCATTCAGAATTCATTGTTCCATCAATGATGGCAAGCCGTCCTGCCCAGATGCAGCAAAACAGGTCCAAACCATGATACTACCACCACCATGTTTCACAGATGGGATAAGGTTCTTACGCTGGAATGCAGTGCTTTCCTTTCTCCAAACATAAAACTTTTCTTTTTAAACCAGAAAGTTCTATTTTGGTCTCATACATCCACAAAACATTCTTCCAATAGCCTTCTGGCTCGTCCACATGATCTTTAGCAAACTGCAGACGAGCAGCAATGTTCTTTTTGGAGAGCAGTGGCTTTCTCCTTGCAGCCCTGCCATGCACACCATTGTTGTTCAGTGTTATTCTGATGGTGGACCCATGAACATTAACATCAGCCAATGTGAGAGAGGCCTTCAGTTGCTTAGAAGTTACCCTGGGGTCCTTTGTGATCTTTGTTGGTCGGCCACTCCTGGGCAGGGTAACAATGGTCTTGAATTTCCTCCATTTGTACACAATCTGTCTGACTGTGGATTGGTGGAGTCCAAACTCTTTAGAGATGGTTTTGTAACTTTTTTCCAGCCTGATGAGCATCAACAACTCTTTTTCTGAGCTCATCAGAAATGTCCTTTGTTTGTGCCATGATACACTTCCACAGACGTGCTGTGAAGAGCAGACTTTGATAGATCCCTGTTCTTTAAATAAAACAGGGTGCCCACTCACACCTGATTGGCATCCCATTGATTGAAAACACCTGCCTCTAATTTCACCTTCAAATTAACTGCTAATCCTAGAGGATCACATACTTTTGCCACTCACTAATATGTAATATTGGATCATTTTCCTCAATAAATAAATGACCAAGTATAATATTTTTGTCTCATTTGTGTAACTGGGTTCTCTTTATCTACTTTTAGGACTTGTGTGGAAATCTGATGATGTTTTAGCTCATATTTATGCAGAAATATAGAAAATTCTAAAGGGTTCACAAACTTTCAAGCTCCACTGTATAAACACAAAAGCCATTCAATGTCCAAATTGGTCGAATAAAGAAGCGTTCTAATTCTGAGGTTCCACTGTAATTTCCTTTAATTGCAGGGGACTAAAATGTCCATGGTTTTGCACTGTTTACACTTTAGAAATAAAAAGGAATGTCTTTTATCAAATGAAGGACGCTAATCGTGAGAAAATCGAATCATAAACTCAGTATCATGAATTGGATTGAATTGTGAGCAGAGCGTATCGCTGATTATTAAACCAAACGCCACATGTCGCTTGATGTCGCTTCCTCTGATTCGTGCAGGTTATGGTCACGCAGCTCCGGGCACCGACGCTGGGAAAATCTTCTGCATGTTTTACGCCGTCCTCGGAATCCCTCTCACCCTGGTGATGTTTCAGAGTCTCGGCGAAAGGATGAACACGTTTGTGCGTTTCCTTCTCCACCGGGCGAAAAAGTGCCTTAGCTTCCGCCGCACGAGCGTGTCCATGGAGAACATGGTCCTGGTGGGCCTCCTGTCCTGCCTGGGGACGCTGTGTTTGGGCGCGGCCGCCTTCTCGCACTTTGAAGGCTGGTCATTTTTCCACGCCTACTACTATTGCTTCATCACGCTCACTACGATCGGCTTCGGCGACTTCGTGGCCCTGCAGAAGAAAGGAGACCTGCAGGAACGGACGCCATATGTCATCTTCAGCTTCGTCTACATCCTGGTGGGCTTGACCGTGATCGGAGCTTTCCTCAACCTGGTGGTGCTGCGTTTCCTCACCATGAACACCGAGGAAGAAAGGGAACAGGCCTCGTTGAGGAGGAAACGACGCGACCTGGCGTCTTTAGCGGACCAGAACAGCCACAGTACCCTGTTTTTGCCCATGGAGGAGGGAACAAGCTGCACCAACCTCATCCCGTCCCTGGCAAACGAGTGCTACTGCCGCCCGGCTCTCCCTCGCCATGAGAGTCCAGACCTCGAGCGCTCACGTCTCAATTCGCTCTGCTCATGCTGCTATCACTTTGATTTGTGCCACAGCCTCATTCCGTCCCACCCTGGCCGCCATGTGAGCTCTGTTTACTACAGCTCCATATCCTATCGGATCCATGGAGGCTCCTTCACCAGGGAGAACACGGGGTTTTCTTCCCCGGGAAGCACACTGTCTCCCGGGCACAGTTTCAGAGAACTGCCCCGCTCGCGGAGGAGGTCCGTCTGACACCGCGTGGACAGACTGAATGGTGGACGTAGGACGCGTATGTTATTGTAGCACAAAGACAGACATGTTCAAGACGCCTGGGAGCTTAGTGGCCCAGGTCCCAGGTTCAATTCTTACCTCTGGTTACTGGTTTTGAAGAGTTTGCATGTTCTCCCCATGTGGGGTTTTCTCCAGGTATTCATCCCATCTCCATGCCACTAGGTATTTGTTTCACATTTTAACCCTGCTTACTTTTTCCTGCTTATGGTTATAAGGGGGCGCTGGTGTAAGACATTCCATCAGAAAGCTGGCAGCGGTCGCTGCAGCAACCAGGGGATGATTTCCCAACCGGCTTCCTCTCCCTCAGACACAGTCTCTGCCACCACTGCAGGGAAAATCCTAGAGGAAACACTGGAATGTGTGTGCCCAGGGTGTATCCCCAATGATGTCACGATACTGCGCTTCTGTGATACTCGATATATTGCAAGACAATCCTCTACGATACATCACGATATCTGTGTAACTGAAGATAAAGTAGTTCTAAACTGGCAAATAGCAGGAGTCATGTGTTAATTAATGGCAGCCAAAAAGCAGAACAGTTCTGGAGTTAAAATGTCTAAAGGCAGAAACCAACTGTGCCTGAGTGAACATTTCAAACTGTGTAAATTAAGCTGACAGGAAAAAAACCAAAATAAACAAATACAAAAACAACATTAATCCAACAATAATTCTGCTGTGAGATTATCTTTATCCACCACTGGTTTACCCTATTCATTAACGCTACCATTAGCGCCATCAAGTGGCCTCATAAGTTATTGCATAAGAAACTGGAGAAAGTCCACTGAGAGCTCCTGAACGTTTAAATAAAAACGTTTATGTTTGGCGCCACTGTACCGGTAACGTATCAGAAAAGAAATCAATATGATATATCGATATTTTGCTCCACCCCTTGCTCCCAGTTTTGCTTTGATAGGCCTCATATTTACCTCAAATCTGAACAGAGTAAGCAGCTACAGTTGGAATTAGGCTGATTTCTTGCCTGATTTCAAATTCCACTTTCTCAGTCCATCCACAAAACTCAAGACATTCATTCATTCTTTTAATCCGCTTAATCCAGTCACTATAACACTTTGTCTATATTCTCTGCCAGCTACATGTGGATAAAATCAACATCCAAACACACGACTGCCTCCTCTGGTCTGTTCTTGAACTGTAGAAATCTTACAGACCAATATTTGACTAGTGTTTGAATCTTTTTACCTCAGTTCTAACGTGATCTTGAAAATGTATGTACTGTACATGCATAGGGGCTTGTCTAAAGCATTGTCATGGGAATGGGGCACAATCTGGGGCACAGACTCAGAGGACGGACGCTGCCGGTGAACATGTGCCATACTGTATATCATGTTGCATGTATGGTAGATGCATAAAGCAAAATCTCATCTCCCCTTTGTGTTTTTGGTCTCTTTACATTATAATATATCAGTATTGTGTGCTGCAGTCAGTTATAGATATATGTATGTCAGACACAACCTTGCCCTTAATCGAGGATTCACCTCACACCCTGCAGGAACCGACGTACAACCTGATGGACAGGTAAACCTCACCTAAGACCGTGCGTTGGTTCCTGCAGCAAAACAACCGAGCTTCACCAGGCAGCAGTTTCTGGTTCATCTCTCCAATCCACTGGGTTCAGGTCTGTGTGTACGCCACTGGCTCCCTCCCAGTCGAACCCAGTCTTGGATTGAGTCCAGGTCCGTCTGTGTGATATAAAATATGGCGGGGACAAAATACAGAATTAATGAAGTGTCAGTTTCCCCCTCCTTACTGCATTCCTCATTTCAATCATGCTCTTAAACGCTCTCAAGTAGAGTTCTGCGTGTTTGGGTTATGGGGGTTTAGTATGGAATCTCACCACGACTGTGACCTGGGTTCACATCCTGGCCTTGCCTTTTGGCCGTGTCGGGAATTATGTACAAGCTGTGCATCAAGGTGTGGTAAATGAATGCACATTGTCCCATAAATACCAAGATGTTTTTCATATGCAAAACGCACCTGTCCACAACCCATTCGCTGCCAGCAAAACATGGCCCGAAATGACACGTTCAAAGCTGTTTGTTCAATAAGCATACATTTTTCATCTTTTCTTTTTATGATGCACGATTGAGCCACAGACACCAAGAGATGCCCGGGCTCCAGTGACATACAGGGGGGCAAAAAAGTATTTGGTCAGCCACTGATTGTGCAAGTTCTCCTACTTAGAAAGATGAGAGAGGCCTGTAATTTTCATCATAGCTACACTTCAACTATGAGAGACAAAATGAGAAAAAAATCCAGGAAATCACATTGTAGGATTTTTAAAGAATTTAATTGTAAGTCATGGTGGAAAATAAGTATTTGGTCACCCACAAACAAGCAAGATTTCTGGCTCTCACAGACCTGTGACTTCTTTAAGGAGCTCTTCTGTCCTCCACTCGTTACCTGTATTAATGGCACCTGTTTGACCTCGTTATCTGTATAAAAGACACCTGTCCACAGCCTCAAACAGTCAGACTCCAAACTCAACCATGGCTTGGACCAAAGAGCTGTTGAAGGACACCAGGAAGAAAATTGTAGACCTGTACCAGGCTGGGAAGAGTGAATCTACAATAGGCAAGCAGGTTGGTGTGAATAAATCAACTGTGGGAGCAATTGTAGCTTCCTAATTTAGGGCCGTTATGACTCGGCAGCTTACTCTATTCAGCCATGAAGAAGGTTGTGAGACACCACTCTCCAGCTCTTTTCTCAACTATAAGTAGCTTTGGACACAAACATCTGGAGAGCATGTAAACATAAGTCTGATAAACTTATGAAACAAAAAGTCATAAGTATAGTATATTATATATTATACATTCATCCACTTCATTCCTCTGTGCTATAAAATCCCATATTCATCATTCTACAAACAGACGTCACATCCTAAACAGCATTTAAAGAGCTCACAGTACAAGGAAAAGTCACAATCAATAAACTGATATGTTTATATTTGCATGCTGCTTCTTGTTGACGACCAACATTCTGCTCCAATTTAACCTATTAAATCATTGATTTGCTAAAGAAGTGTGTCTAAATTAGTTAGTTATTTCATGTCATATTCTCCTGAGTCCAAGGAAAACTAAAGTTTGATAATGTCAGTAATTTTTAAAATAAGTCTATTTGTTTTCAAAAACACTTTGTTTATTTTTTTAATCTAATGTCCTTTATAAGGGACAACAAGACATGGTATAGTAATTTTCTTTATGTATTTTGTGTTTCCCTTCTGCATCAGGTCAAAAAGTACCAATGTCCACTACAGAGGACCTTTATAAAACTCCACTTTTAAGTGGTTAAATATAAGTGCAAATCAGTAAAAAACTGCTTTGAAAATTAGCTAAACCTGTTTTCTATGTAAAACATGTAAATTATAGGTTTTAGAAAAATCATTAACACATATTATTCAACAATTTGCTTCTCTTGCGTCCGTAACACGTGGTTGCTGAGGTTGCAGCCATTTTGAAAAAGCAGATCTCCGGTTGCAATATATATGCGTGTAAAGGCCAGGATGTCCTCTAGATGGCGCATCAGCTTGTATCTCTGTGGATTAGGTTATTGAAATATTCTTTATGAACCTTTAGTATTAGCGTATATTAATATTAGAGACATCGCTTAAATATATGCCGTACGTTGATTTGAATCGGCGTTTATAACAGAATGGATGCACAAACGTTATTTTAACTGTTGTGGGGTCCATTTTATTCAAGAGAAGGTAATCTAACACGTTCTTTAAATGATGTCATACAGTAAGCATATAATAACAGAAATCTATAATTAAAAAAACAAAAATAGCTTACATTCTTTAATCCCTATATCTTAAAGAAAAGTTTTATGATGTCATTTCCGGATTTGGATGGTGTAATGTATTATTAGTGGTTTTGGTTATATAGTAATACAACCTTTAGACACTTCATTCCTCTGTACTAAAAAATCCCATATCCATCATTCTACAAACAGATGTCACATCCTAAACAACATTCAATGGGTTTCCAATAAAAGGAACAGTTTAAGTCAATAATAGGTTTGATCTTCTGAAGAAAATCTTCTGGCTGACATTTTTAAACTTGTTGACGACCAACATTCTGCTCCAGTCTATCCTAGAAAAGAATTGATTTTTTTTTTAAAGAAAGATGTCTAAATTAGTTTTATTTTACTTAATATATAACATTTAGTATTAGGGTATATTAATATAAGAGATGTTGCTTAAATATATGTTTTGTACTAAGGGAGATTAAAAGAGGTATAAAACACAGGAAAACACAAAAGCTTCCATTACATACAGATTAGATCCAGTCCTGAGCTTGTTTATTAATCGCTTCCCAACAGACTGATCTTCCATCATGAAGCCAATCCTGTCACTTTGCAGGTCTCGATTTCCTCTATGGTTGTAGCTCCATCTAGTGGCGGCACACACAACCTTCAGCATCGCCTCCATCCTGGCTGTAATTCCTCAGACATTTCCCCAATCGCGATTTGAGATCCGTGACGTGGCTCAGATTGACATTTTTATGAACCCAAGCAAGTGTGAACGCTCATCAGCAGCTCCTCGTGGAGCGTGTGCTCTCAGCGGCTCATTCGCTTCCAGCATGGACCTGCACCGAGGTCGACCCAAATCGTGTCAGATTTGTAGAACAGAATATGGAGTGCAAAGTCAGTTGAGAGCCCAAACCTCAAGCTCACTAATCATAAAGTCTTCCTCAAAGGACAGCACGTTGTTATTAAAGGTTTCACAAGGCTGACTGCGGCCCCTGAGCAGGTCGCTGTTCAGCCAGAGCCCGAAATGGCCTCTGTGAAAAAACACAGGGATAGAATGACAAATTAGACCGACTGCACCATGCATCAGTAGTATTATTAATCATGAATACAAATCAGCCCTTTGTCTCACCGGCCTCCACCGAACAGCAGAGAGTCCACACTGGCCTTCATGAAGTACGAGTTGATGCCTGTCCATCTGTGCACCTGAAAAGAAGGGAATAAAACATTATGTTGTAACGCATTTAAATAGTTACAGCCTTTTCTCATCTACAGCCTTTCAAATTAAAGAGCCAGAGTTTCAAAGTTTCACGTTTTAACCCTTCCTATCCAGGTCAGGGTCACAGGCGGCCTCTGCTGGGACTCGAACCCAGATCACCACGGTGGTGGGCTGATGTCTTAGACCACCGCACCACCCAAGTGCACAAAAACAGGGATGATGCAGAAAAAATATTTACATTAAAAACTTTAAGTGACAGATAGAAAATGAAAAACCAGGAGAACAAACCTGTAGATGTGGAGAAAAGGAGAACAGAAAAGTCTGTCCTGTACCAGCGTAGGCGGGACTAACTCTGATAGGGGCGGAGCAAACAGCACCAAATACCTGACAAAAGGAAAAGAATAACAGTATTATTTATTTAACTATATTATCGTTACAGCTGGTTTTAGACATCTAGCAGTTTTATCATACAGATTTTTTTAAATTATTGTAAATGTACACACGTGATTTTTGTCTTTCTTTTTTGTGTGATGCTCTGTCAGTGTGTGTGTGCATGTTTAGTGTAGCTCACCTGGCCACAGGTGTCTTTAATAAGAAGGATCATGGAGTGATCCAGCTGATGAGTCATTCTGTACAGAGATCGCAAACTGGTGCCATGGGTCTGAGTCTGGTACACCAACATCCACTCACACAGCTGTAATGAAGCGGGGAGCTCCTCATAGAGCTGCACACACACACACACACACACACACACACACATACACACACACACACACACACACACACACACACACACACACCTGGTAAACATATAATTTGGGGACTTGCTGTAGATATCATGATTATGGTAGTTAATTAACCCTGATCTTAACCTCACTAAACCTAATGCAAATGTTTTGACTCTTGATTTTTAAAAGTTTCTGTATAAAAGCAGTTTTACTCATGGAGACCTGCAAATGTCCCTACAAGGCAACAAATGTCAGATCTTTCTATCCTTGTGAGGACATTGGGTCGCTTTATTGATCTGTTCTTGGCTGTATTTCATTACTTGCTGTATCGGATAGTGTCGTAATCAAGACCACTAGAGCTATGTCTGAGTCAGGGACGCATGGAACCCAAGTCAGGACCAAGACTTTAATTATCCTAGTCTAGTATTAAGTATTTGAATCATACAAGAATAAAAAGAAAAAAATGCTTATTCAATAAATTAGTCTGTAATTGAAGTTATGGTCATTATCATTCCATATACATTAGCCTAAAATGATTAATTATTATTATCTTATAGTCTTAGTCAAAACTTTTGAAAGCAAATGATGGTGATGATTCTGTTTCCCTTCTTCTCTCCCACTTAATCAGAATCACCACATAAAGTCACTTGAATATAAACAACATCCATTCGATCCATTTTTATTATTAAATATGAAAAAAACATAACATTTAAATTTATAAAACAAAAACGATGCTAAACTAAACTAGGTAAGTACAGTGGTGCTTGAAAGTTTGTGAACACTATATAATATTCTATATTTCTGCATAAATATGACCTAAAAAAACATCCATCAGATTTTCACACAAGTCCTAAAAGTAGATAAAAAGAAACCCAGTACACAAATGAGACAAAAATATTATTACTTGGTCATTTATTTATTGAGGAAAATGATCCAATATTACATATTAGTGAGTGGCAAAAGTAGGGGAAAAGCTCCACACCTTTCCCGAGAACTTTGCTTTCAGTATCTGGTGTGATCCCCTTGTGCAGAATAACTGCAGCTAAACGTTTCCTGTAGCTGTTGATCAGTCCTGCACACCGGCTTGGAGGAATTTTAGCCCATTCCTCCGTACAGAACAGCTTCAGCTCTGGGATGTTTGTGAGTTTCCTCACATTAGCTGCTCGCTTCAGGTCCTTCCACAACATTTCCATTGGATTAAGGTCAGGACTTTGACTTGGCTATTCCAAAACATGAACTTTATTCTTCTGTAACCATTCTTTGGTAGAACGACTTGTGTGCTTAGGGGCGTTGTCTTGCTGCATGACCCACCTTCTCTGAGATTCAGTTCATGGACAGATGTCCTGACATTTTCCTTTAGAATTCTCTGATATCATTCAGAATTCATTGTTCCATCAATGGTGTCAAGTTGTCCTAGCCCAGATGCAGCAAAACAGGCCCAAACCATGATACTACCACCACCATGTTTCACAGATGGGATAAGGTTCTTATGCTGGAATGCAGTGTTTGCCTTTCTCCAAATATAATGCTTTTCTTTTAAACCAAAAAGTTCTATTTTGTCTCATCCATCCACAAAACATTCTTCCAATAGCCTTCTGGCTCGTCCACGTGATCTTTGCTTTAGCAAAAAACTGCAGACGAGCAGCAATGTTTCTTTTTGGAGAGCACTGGCTTCTCCTTGCAACAAGACTCCTTGAGACAAGACTGGGGCAGCTCGTTTATGGTCTTGAAACCGGACTCAAGTACTACAACACTATTATAGGACTATAATTGGCTGTGTTTCATTATCTGTTGTATGAGGTTGTACTTCGTTACTGGGTTGTGTTTCAGTACTTTTGTATCTGATTATTCGTATTTGTTTTGTTACTCTAGCTGTGTTTCATGTTGATTGTTTTCTTGCTCATTGTATCTGACTGTACTCGGCTGTGTCTCATTACCTGCTGTATCAGACTTTTGTTGAGCACTCTGTTCGGTTCGGCCAGCGTTGTCTCACACAGGATACTTGAATTGTCCCCCTCAAGTCCGAGCAGACGAGGAACGTCCCATGCGGCACAGTCGTTCTCAGACCTCCGTCCATCAGCGTCCTCATCTTGTGCCTCCACCACGTAGAAATCTTCTTCATCCTCCACACTACCCTCCAACCACACGGAGGACTGGCGCTTACAGACCTGAGACAGGAACGGAAGATGTTCAAATGCTGTATATAGCTATAGGTTACTGTGGCTCCACTCATATACCCATAGCTAATTCACTTCATCTTCTTTTAAACTAGGGCTGTCGTTGGAACATAATCACCATACGCCTGCGTGGTTCACGTGGATTATTTTCATATAGCAGCACATCTAGAGCTGTATTCCTTAAAATAAGCTACTCCTAGTTTATTCCTATAGCTGGTAATGCTTTCTCTCTCTCTGTCTGTCTCTCAGCTCTGATGGAAGTGCATCAGTGAATCTCACAGGGTTTTAAAAGGCTCCCCCTTTAATAATATTTCTTTACTGCCTGTGTCTTTCACCTCTTTCTCATAAAAATGGTGCATTTATCACCTCCGAGTAAAGACATACGCGATAATAGCTACTGTGTCCTGAAAAACACACAGTCTCACACACACACAAAACAAACCGTGTCAGTGTATCCTCAGGGATGTATGTGTGTGCAAATGGCTTTTCTGTGGATCGAGCAAAGGGTGCAAATAGAGAAATGAACCCGATAGCAGTGTTACAGAGCGATCCCATATGAAGCTTTATCAACGAGGAGTGGAAAAGCTGAGACACACAACATAAAATAAAATAACTACTGCATAGAACTCTCCCTCTAAATGAACCCAGTAGATTAAAATAAAATGATGAAGTGAATACAGAAAATAAAGATGCATGAAATAAAATATTGATCCTGGTCATGGTTGAGGGGGGGGGGTAAGGGTTTGGGCCGCCTATCCCAAAATTCATGGGTAGACAGACATACCCTGGATGGGGCACCAGTCCATCATTCAAGGCTAGGGTATGCTTTTGCATCCAGCCTCCCCTCCCTCAGAAAAGAACAATGACATGACTCATGGTAGTGAATTAGAGATTTGCCGCTCTGCCATTCAATCACAAACTAAAATGGATAAATAAATGTAAAAATGAATATAATAATGATATAAAATCATCTAATCTGCAACCTTTTTCCATTGCTTAACTACCAATTACTACCAAACTACCACTGTGCAAAAGTCTAAAGCCACAATTAGATTCGATATCCCGTTGCTTTAGCAATTGTATAATGACCATATATAATTATTTCTCAGTCTCTTTATTAGAATGCAATCAGAAAATGCAGTATTTGTATGCAGTTTTAAAAGCAGAAATAAGAAAAAACAGCTTCTGTAGGCTACAGCAGTAATAGCAGCATCTGGCAGCTTCATCAGGATGCCAAGTTTGCAAAGAATGGTCTTTTTGGAAGAGTAGTAGGCAAGAAACCACTTTTTTCAGTAGGGGAACAAGGTGGAAAGGCTAAGGTAGGCCAAATGGTGGCCTAAGACTTTTGCACAGGACGGTATATATTGGTCATTTAAATGCTAAAATATTCCCAGACAGTTATTTATTTACCATGTATTATTACGCCAACATTTACAATCTGATTTAAAATAAGTAGGAATCCTGTAATCCTAAACTAATTATCTGTTTCATTCTTTAGCAAACCCCAAAAAATGACTAAATAAATAAACTGCTTTCAGATGAAAGTGTAACCCGTCTGCTGCCAACAGTCATTATCAGTAAATCCCATCACATCTCAATAGCGTCTCAGACTTGACCTTGAGCTTTTCACTCACCTCAGTAAGGAATTAATTACACGATGTTTGTTTAGGCTGAGATGCTGAGATTGTCTGACTTTCGTCCCTCTTCATCGTCCCTTCCTCATTAGTAATGCCGTCACTATTATCATGAGTCCTCTGTGGTTTAGGTCAGCGCTTACTGGGTTTGATCTAATTCACTACACCCAGGATTATACAGGATCGGCTTGGCCTCCCTGATTCCCATAAGAAACATCAAATCTGTAATCTGACGTTATGACTAGCTGCAAATGATCAGTCAATATTTGTCAAATTAGAGGTGTAAGCACTCAGCATTGCCATTAATACAGCCTTTTTACACAGCTGTACTGAATCACAGAATCTCCTTGCAGCTTAACAGCCTCAAACCACCCTAGATTCTGTAAAATCACACCTGACAGCGAGCTCTGGTTAAGATTAGCCCAGATTTCCTGCTCGTCACTCCCCTAAATCTAACTATCAAACTCTGGAGGCAACATGAATTTGAAGAAATGGTGTGTGACAGTGTAAAATGGCTTAAAAATACAAATATTTGAAAAAATAAACACAAAACAAATCATAATCCTCACACATTAAAGTCTGGTGGATTCTGCCAAGAAAGGTAATAAAAAGTTCACTACACACATCAAATCGTTTAAACTAATAAATAAATCAATAAATAAAGAACAAACGTGAACGTTTCTGTGCAATAAATCTGTATTTATTACAGTATTTAAAAAATAAAATATGAATTAAAATAAAATTTCAATTGTAATTTGTTAATGTAAAATATTCTCCTAGCAGTAATTAATACATGTTGTTATATATTGCTTTAAAAAATAATTGTATATACATAGTCTTACACTGTATTTATGTTTTTGAATGTTGACCATCTAAACTGATAAATAAAAGGCCCTGCACACATCCTGCATTAGTAGATGACTCCGTAAACAGTGATGTAACTCAAGCTGAACGAGTTTCTGCATGAATCAAATGATTCTATTGATCCGGCGTATCAATTCATCTTATCCACAAACACTTACGCAAGACTGAAGGCAATCATCAGCTACTTTCCTGTCTCGCGCTGACAGCGTATCGTAAAAACGTTTACCAAGAGCTGATTAGCATCGCGGAACAAAGACGACTTGATGTGACGTCACTTGTAATCAGAGAAAACCTTGGATAACGACAGAGCAGGACGTTTAAAGAGTGATTCGGCAAAAAAGGAAAATGTGACCCAGCACTAACCACGAAAACAGTCAGGCTAATGTAGCTAATGCTAAGCTAAGCTAGAGGCTAAGACTAATTTAAATAGACTAATTTCCCTGTTTTGGTCTGACTTAGTGTATAAACATGAACAATTTTACAGAGTGTAGAGAAATGCCAACATATTATGGGGTCTTTAGAATTGACTCAACTGAAATCTTGTACAGTTAACACCTTACTACAGTTCTACTTTAAAGTAAAAAGTTTAAATCCTTTCAACCCCTTGGTATTATAGTAAACAAAATTATTCTGATGATTTAATAATAACTGAGCAATAATCTATGTGTGCATCTAAAAAGTTCAAAAACAAAAAGGAGTTAAAAGCAACTGAAACGAAGTTCACAGCAGTAAAAAAATCAACAACAAATTTAGGAGAATAGAAAAAAAAATTATAAGAGTAACCCATATATATATATATATATACATATATATACATATATAAAATAGGATAAAAATAAGGAATTAAATCATAGAACAGAAGGTTATTAAAAAAAAAAAAGTGAAAATGTAGACGTGGTAAAGTTAAATAAGTAAATTAAAATTTGGTAAATTTATTTGGAACGGGCAACATTAGCCAAACCTGGTAATAAAAATCAAACCAATAAGCACGAATGCACCATCACTGAAGTTAAAGTTCACTCACCTTAAACTGGTAGCGCAGAGACTTGAGCATCTTTCGCTGTATAAAAGACAGGACAGCCGTGCAGGAGCGTAGGTGTGTCTGTGTGTCTGTGTGTATGTGTGTATGTAAGTGTGTGAGACAATTTATATGCTCAGAAACTGTTGTTCAGCAGGGAAACCCCTCTTAGGTAATTTGGGACACACCCACTATCAGCCTCACTGCACTAATGCACGTCCTCTCTCACTCGCTTCTTACCTGCTTTATCCAGTTCAGGCTGGCAGGGAGCGGGACCTAACTGTAGTACAGGGAGCAGGCTGGAAAACAAGCCTAGTCAGGTTGCCCCGTCTTAGGGCCCACACACACTCACTCACACAGGGACACTTGAGAGACACCATTGACCTGAAACATGTAGGAAGTAGCCCAAGCAAACACGGGAGGAACAAACTCCAAACAGAGATGTTGCCCTCCTAATCTAATTTGAGAAATTTTGTACCTGTAATGGATTCATTAATTCCATGTTCCCAGTGTCTGATGGTTCCAGTGATCCTCAGGCTCCCTGTGTTGTAAATACCCTTATATTATATATGAACTAGGGAGTTTTTCCTTGCCACTGTCTCCCTAGGCTTGCTCAATTTGGGATTGGACGTAGTTATTAGGAGATAATCTAAACTTGTAAAGTTGCTTTGAGACAATGCTCCATTGTAAAAAGCGCTATATAAATAAATCTGACTTGACTTGACTTGATATATGTTCCCACTACCCCAGTGGCCTTGGTCTTCCTATGTTTCGTATCTCCCAGTGCTACTAGGTTAACAATAGTCTTGTGGTCCCATTTCCTGCACATTCCCCTTTTGGTTCGTATATTTCAGGACCCTAAGCTCACCTATATTCCTATATTACATTCTCCGACCCATATTCCTACATTTCATGAATGTAGGGCACTACATTCTCCAGATCCTGTAGATCCATAGTTCTATATAATAAAGGTTCCGTAATCTGAAAGTCTGTTGTTCACATAGTTACATCTGTTCTCCCCATGATCACAGGTTCACTGGCCCAGTGTTCCCAGTTCCTCTCTATTCCCACAGTTTTATATTAGTGTATTTTGTTCACATGTTCCTATATTTTAAGGTCCCTATATTACCTGAGTCTTATATTTCAAGGGCACCTGGGTTATACCATAAATCCCCAAGAATGTGCTTGAGCTGCATCGGTCTTGTTGCAGAGGTCGAGTGTGCTCCTGCTGAAAAATACACCATACACTCCTCACCCTGCTGCAAGTGGACTCTTGTGTGAAGTAGGTGATATCACTTTTGGGTCATGACAGGAAGTTGTTACACGTGTTAGACACAGTCTAACAATCAACTTGAAGTCAGGGTGGGCGATTTGTTGATTTTTAGACTGCGAACGATCCAAATGTCTCCACGATCTGCCAAAGGAGAGAGATCCCAAGAACATTAATACTGTCCTTAACATAATGTATTACTTGCACTAAAACGTGGACATGGCATCCCAAGGTGTTTTAAGAACCAGACACTACTCTGCTCACTAGTTCAGCTTAGGTTTTCCCTGACCTATGCACAAATAAACCAATAACAGCCAGGTAATATAAAAGACAATACAGGACAGATACTGAAAGTGTGTTTGTTTTGCAACCCAAAAAAGCAGGAGCTGACTGAAAGAAATAAGCGTTTTCAATCAGTGGGATGACAATCAGGTGTGAGGGGGCACCCTGTTTTATTTAAAGAACAGGGATCTATCAAAGTCTGCTCTTCACAACACATGTTTGTGGAAGTGTATCATGGCACGAACAAAGGAGATTTCTGAGAAGCTCAGAAAAAGAGTTGTTGATGCTCATCAGGCTGGAAAAGGTTACAAAACCATCTCTAAAGAGTTTGGACTCCACCAATCCACAGTCAGACAGATTGTGTACAAATGGAGGAAATTCAAGACCATTGTTACCCTCCCCAGGTGTGGTCGACCAAGATCACTCCAAGAGCAAGGCGTGTAATAGTTGGTGAGGTCACAAATGAGCCCAGGGTAACTTCTAAGCAACTGAAGGCCTCTCTCACATTGGCTAATGTTAATGTTCATGACTCCACCATCAGAAGAACACTGAACAACAATGGTGTGCATGGCAGGGTCCCAAGGAGAAAGCCACTTCTCTCCAAAAAGAACATGGCCCAAATGGGTCCTAAAATGGTTAGTTTATAAGGGCCAACCGAAAAATAAACAGGAACTGAATGCTCTTGGCTTTCAGACTGAGCAGTGGTTATTAGCGGCTAGAGCCCTGAGTTCACCAATAGAGTAAGTGTTTTGCTTTTACTTTTCACTTTCAATCCATACTTTATTATAAAATAAGCTCTGTGTTAATGATTTTTGAAGTGCTAATGTGTAATAGACTCCGCTAGGATACAGTATAGACTGTATTAAAAAAAAGTGCTCGGTATTCGTCATTTTCAGTTCTCAACAAGGCTTCTGGAACGAATTAACGACGAGAACTGAGGTACCACTTTATGGTGATTCAGGTTGGAAAAAATCCCATAACATTTAACCACAACATTCAGGTAACCATATATTTAATATGGGATTTGTAAGTAATGTACAATCTTGTGTGATTGGCTTTACAGTTCCCTCTAGAGTCAGGGTTACATAAAATAGCAGCGTTTGACAAAAGCATGTCCTTTTTGTACAATACTGTTACGACATGCTTCAGGTCACGTACACCAATCTGGCATAAACTGAGCAGAGTCAACAGAAGAACAAAGCAAAGGTCATCAGGGCTAGCCATGTGTAAACATAAGCATCTAATCTCTGCAGCTCCATCGATCATCAATCCTCTATTGAACCCAGGTCTTATCGGCAGCCTGTTGGTTGTGTCATGTATTTCAGAGCCAAAGACAGACGACAGCACATGCGCTGGAGCACAGAAGGTCAGGCCTGGGGTCAAGTGGAGCATCGTTATACCTGAATCACATCTCTGCATCTGTATCACATATTCCGTGCTGGATTAAGACCCAGGATGGAAGTACAGCTTGTGTGGACACCCAGTAGAGGTTCAACAGGCTGTATCCTTTACAGAGTGCAACTGGCTGTCTAGTGTAATCATCTGCAGAGCAAACAGTTCAGCCGGCGTGACATCATCAATTAGACTTTTGCTCTAAGGAGGTCATATATGACCTATTTCTGCAACTTATCATGTCGGTGAAGGTGCAAGTCCTTCCAAAAGGAGTGAGTGTGTCTCAATGTCTGCATTAAAATTTGCTCCCTGTAGAGGGTATATTAACACATGCACCAGAAAACCCAAACTTTAGCATAAAGCCTAAAAATAAGAAACTTTCTCAAGCGGAATATCAAGCTGTTAATCATCCTCGTTTCTACTTAGAAATAATGCATTGCTGAATTGGCCAATTTCATGTTCACATTTACACTTAGTTTTTTGGCAGTCTTAAGGCCTTCTCACACATTTTTATGATGAAATATAACGCACATCAAGTTTTGAAAAAGCTTTAATCGGAGCCTGTTCTAATCCCTTCGTGTGGCTGCGTTAAAATCAGGCTGACCAATCACAGCTCGGTTGCCGGGCAAAACAGCTCATCAAGAGTTTATTAGACGAGCAACAGGCTGCCTCTAAAAACACGGATATGAAAGAAAAGATCTGGTGGAATAGAACTGAAAGGCTGGAGAATGATGGTGATAAAGCTCACAGCAATTCAATCTGAACGATTCCAGTCAACAGCCAATGTACACTGAGAATGGAAAGTCAGCTTTGTGTGTTTACTTTTCGTGCTTAAACATGTTCTTCAACAATGGAGAACATGTTAAACTGAGTTGTGGCAGGAGCACGAGTCTGTAGAACATAAGCTCCAAGAACTACCACAACCATGCAGATAAGGAGAAAAGCTGGGCTGCAGTTTCTAAAGTCTTGAACCAACCAGCTAGCTGAATATTAGAACGGTAACTAGCTCTGGCTAAATAATTTTTGTTTTGTTTCAGGAGAGAGCAAAAAGAGTGTACTATAGCTAGAAGTGCATTAATAGTTGCCTAGGTAGTTAATTCTATAGTTGTGTGAAAGTCGTTGGACCTCTGTTTACTCTTTGGGTCTCCTTGGTAATGTGAGGCGTGTCTTTTGGGGCGTGTTCGGTTTGGTTCGGTTCTGTTCAGCATGTAATGTGTGATCCCTGGTCTTTTTTAACAACTTTAAAAGTCGTGTAGTGTACTCAAGGCTTTGGCAGAAGTGAGCTTTGAATCCTGGCCTTTCTGGGGCACAGTCCAGCACCTTAACTGCTAGGCCACCTCAGTCCCCTGTTCAATCTAAAATCATGGGTTTACATTGTAAGGTGGCAGACTCCCAGTGGTGTCATACCACTGTTACTGAAGTATAATTTTGTATTATATGTACAATATAAAGTGTACTTATTTTTTATCTTAATACTTTTTATTTCTACTCATTACATTTCGAAATAAAGATCTGTACTTTCTACGTACCACAATTTCCTTTTCTTTTTTTAATGTTTGGTATCAGGCAGGTTTTATCAGTGCTGTCAAATTTTGCATGGTGGGTAATCCAGTCTGGGATCCCAAGCAGTAAGAGCTGAGTTGACTCATTGGAATCGTTTCCACACAATTACATTTAGTCATTTAGCAGACGCTCTTATCCAGAGTGACTTACAACTGATAACAGTCTTACAATCCAAGCAGTTGTGGATTAAGGGCCTTGCTCAAGGGCTCAACAGCAGCAGCTTATATAACTCTTTTAAAATAGTCTCAAAGCAGTTTTGCAAGCATCTAGAGCCACAGCCTAGGGTAGACAGTGGCAAGGAAAAACTACGTGTCTACAGATGGGCTGGGGTTGGAGGAATCATCTGCCCACCCAATAAAAATCACCACTATTGCCATTTTTTGAGCATTTGTAAAATTTATTGTTGAACTAATGCAGAGTTTAGTTTCTGTGTCAAACAACTTCATGTTCACTATTTAGGTGCGCTACATGCGCTTTGCGTTAACATTTATTACGCTACTTGGTGCACTGTGTCCAGTAAAAAGAAATTCGGGATTGAGCCAGTTGGTGCCGCTCTTAGCGGACCCTAACACACAAGCCAGTGGAACAATGTTTGTAACTAGATCTGCATTTCCTGAAGGAGCTACAGCAGTGCTTGAAATGTGGCAAATGCTTGGCTTGTGTCCTTATACTTTTGGCCGTGTGCAGGTTTGTGTCCCAATACTTTCGGTCTTGTGCAGATGAGTGTCTGAACCATGTAGGCCACATGCTGGGGAGTGTTGCAATACTTTTGGCACGTGCAGGTGCATGTTGCAGTACTTTTGGCCAGATGCTGGATTGTGTCCCGACACTTTTTTGCCGTGTGCAGGGGTGTGTCCTAATACTTTTGGCCAAGTGCATATGCATGTGCCAATACTTTTGGCCGTGTGCGTGTTTCTGTCCCAATACTTTTGTCCACATGTAGGTGCGTGTCCCAATACTTTTGGCCGCGTTTGGGTACTTTTCTCTTTTTTTTGTGACTTGTATTAGTGGATTGTGTTATTAATTCTTTAGGTGAATAAATGTACATAAATGGCTCTTTTTTGGCATTTAAGCGTCATAAACCTGATCTTTGTTAAACACCTTTTTTTCTGTTGAAATTTGGCTATACACAGATTAAAACATTTTTGATTACGCATCCAGAAATTGAACATATGATGACGTGTGTTCGTGATGCAATTGTTACTGGAAGAAAGTAAAAAAAGAGGTTAATGTGATAGTATTAGAAATGCTGCTGTGAGTGAAACTCCTCAGTTACTCAGTGATTTCAGTCAATCCATTTTCTTTGTGGCTTTGTAGAAGGGTAAAAGTAACATCACGTTCAGTTATATTTTATTTGGTTGTTTTGTTTTGCTTACGCACGAACTGTGAAAACTGAGCCCACCCACTTTTGTGAGGCCCATTCAAAACCAACAAATAATTGGTCAAACAATAAGCGTCAGATAATTCGCACCTACAGTAAATAACACACACCGCAAACAGACCAGCGCTAGAATCACAAATTGGTCCCATTCAGCTCCAAATTGTTCAGTTATGGAGTGAGTTTTGTCGTTTCGGGCAGTCCTCCGCGTCCATAACACCTCCTAATCGCTGAACACACAGCAGCAGTAATGGCTCGCTGGGCCGGGATTGATTAAAGCGTGTGAGATGGTGGGAGGTGTAATAAGGCAACCGAACACTGCTGTAGATCCGTCAGATCAATACACACTGCAGTGTGTAACAGAGCGTACAGGACTATAAAACACAGCGTCGGCTTTGGGAGCGTACAGTACACACACACACACACACGTTTCTTTAATAAGTAAAAAAAAAACCTACAACCACGTAAACATATTGATCCACATGGAGTTATTCACTATCGTACAATCACCAAATCCCTGACACACACATCCATCTGAAACCGAATCCATGTCGTTATCCTTCCAAGTGATGAGGACAGAGACGAAATGAAAGAAAATGGGGAAAAAGGGGGAAAAAAACAACACCACTTTCTGAGTTTTTCAGATGTAATATACAGAGAGAAGGTACGTTTGCTCTTACCCTCTGTTTTTCTACACTTAAGTTACTCACTGGATTAAACAAGTCAAGTCAGCTTTATTTATATAGCACTTTTTACAATGGAGCATTGTCTCAAAGCAGCTTTACAATTTTAGGTTATCTTCTATTTAGGACATTGAGAAAGCAAGGAAAAAACCCTAAATGTTGGGTATCTCAGATGTCACATATAAGAATTAACTTCTAAAATTAAAAGGAAACCTTATGGAGTGATGGTGGTTTGGTTATTTCTCTGTTATTATGTGATATTTGAGAGAGAAGTAAAGCACAAACACTTGCAGATACCCACATTCATTTACTGGGAAGCACCAATACACACATTACCGAGGACGTCTTCTTTCTTATTTGCTGCAGTTACAAGACTTCTAGCGTTCATCCTATCACAGCTTTAACCCTCTTCTGTTTCTTCATTGTGATACTTTTAAATCATATATCACACAGAGCCGGCATGTCTCAGTATCCACGAACGGAGGGTTTGAGGAGCAAAAATGGGCAGGTGATCTTCAAGTCAAGTCAAGTCAGATTTATTTATATAGCGCTTTTTACAATGGAGCATTGTCTCAAAGCAACCTTACAAGTTTAGATTATCTCCTAATAACTACGTCCAATCCCAAATTGAGCAAGCCTAGGGCGACAGTGGCAGGAAAACTCCCTAGTTCTAGGAAAAACCTTGGGAGGACCAAGAACTCAAAAAGGGAACCAACCTCCTTGGGCGGCGTAGATGATTAAATCTAAGAGCGAAACTAAAGTCAATGGAGTCAAAAGTTCGAATAAAATGTGAAGTATGCACATCGACATTAAGTGGCCCGGGGTATGATGGGGCTTGAGCCTGATGACGGAAGCAGCTTTGAGTGGAGCTCCAGCAGATGAACATCATGTGTGGGGTCTGGACCAAGGAACTGCCAAAACGGAAAACCACAGCTCGGAGAGAAAACAGAACATGTAATTAGTTATTGATTAAGAGCACAGTGTCTATTAACAATCACTGATGCCATTTGTAGCAGAGACCCACGGGCAGCATAGAGCTTATAAGCAGCATCGCTAGAAAGAGGAGAACTGGTAGGAAACACAGCCAGAGGGTCACATGAGACATTGGCAACCCACATGGGAGGCAGAAGACAGCAACCCAACGTCTCTGGATCACCATAAGACTCTTTGACTATGAACCCCTTCAGCTCTGGCAAAAAAGAGGGGGGCTTATTCGTAAGGCAGTGGATGCATGAGTCAAGATCACGAGGACCGAAGCCCAGTTCAGGCCAGAACAAGGCAGGCAGGCCAGACATGACTCCAGACTCCGGCCCCGCAACACCCAAAAACCAATGCATCCTGGTACCGGTAAATCTAGTCAAAAGCCTGTGTAAATAAGTATGTCTTTAGCCATTAGACTTAAAAACTTTGGAGAGGGTCTGAATCTTGAACGAAAGTGGGAAGTTTATTCCATGAGTTGGGGGGCCAATGTATGGAAAAGCCTTTCCCCCTGCTTGTGACTTTTTTTAATTCTAGGAACTAAAAGAAAGTCCTGGCCGACCCTGCGAACGAAGTAGACGAGTTGGATTGTAAACAAGCTCTAAGAGGTCACTCAGAGTAATGTGGGGCCAGGCCATGTAGGAGCTTTTATAAGTTATAAGAAGGGTAATTTTTGTAAGTTTGACTGGTAACCAGTGCAGTTGATGATATTAGACAATGATGTGATATGATCAAATTTTCTAGTTCGAAGTTAGCACTCGGGCAGCTGCATGTCTGAACTAACTGAAGTTTATTTATATAAATTTATAGATTTACTAGAGCATCCAGTAAGGTAAGGCATTACAGTAATCCAACCTTGAGGTTATAAACGCATGAACAAGTTTTCTGCATCATTAAAGAGAGGATATTTTCTAAGTTTAGCGAGCATATTACGTAATTGAAAGAAAGCAATTCGAGAATGATGCTGCTAATGTGTGCATTTCAAAGGAGAGATCTGAATCAAATGTGACACCTAAGTTTTTTACAGACGGACTGGGCAGTACTGGACAGCCATCTAGATTTAGGATAGATGTAGCTAACATGTCTCTCACAGCCTTGGGTCCCACTAATAGAACCTCAGTTTTATCTGAGTTAAGTAAGAGAGTTTGTCAACAGATGTGTGAGAAAATGATTGAAATGATTAAAAACACTGTTTCTCAAAGAAAGATTTCTCCCTCTACAGTGCATAATATCATGAAACGATTCAAAGAATCTGGAGGAATTTCAGGCACAGTAATGTGATTATCTGTTGTCCTCAACAAAATGTGATTTTCTTGTTGATAGTCTTGAATGAAGTTCAGTTATTCTCACGCAATCAGGTGATCTGTTATGGTGTGTTATGTTCAACATGACACAGTACGTTTTCTACTAAACCTAACTAAAACTAAAACTAAAACCAAACCCTCCTTTGCGAGTCCTTTCGAACCCCAACGCAAGGTTTCCAAGTATATCTAGTGACATGTTATGTATGTTTCATGTTGCTGCTACTGCTACATTTTGTTCCTAAATAAACCATGGAAAGAAATAGTATCTATCATCTTTGTACAGATTTGTTTGTAGATTTGATTCCAGTATATTTAGAATACATTTTCCAGGGAGTAATGAGTAGTAATCTTTGGCAAGGGCTACAATAAGGAGTTACATTCACAAATGCAGCTTAAAACTTTACTGTGCAAAAAATAAGCCTCATCTTAACCATGTCCAGAAGTTGGGTCAGGACCAGTGGAAATGGGGATTGTGCTCAGACTCATCAGTATTCCAGATCTTTTTTGGAAGAAATGACAAAAGGAACAAGATCAAAAGGAACACTGCATTTTTTTAATTAACATTTTTTTTTATACTGTCCTAGCTTTTTTTTATTTGGGGTTGTATATGCTAGTGTGGTGTTTAAGAGGGATATGTACATTATTTTAGACCTAAACCTAATGCAAGTTTTAGGATTAGACTTAGTCTGAGAAAATGTAGAGATAATGCTTAATGAGCTGAGTCTAGAAATCAAATAAGCAACCAGAGGAAACAGTGGAAAGGAAAAGCTCCTTGAGAGGGACCAGGCTTAAATGCTTAAAGGCTTAAAGGCTGTATTTCTTTGAGAATGGGTTGCCATTCTTCTATTCAATTTTAATTCTAAATGAATTTCAGCACAAATTAACATAAACATGATGACCGTGAACTTGGTATTTAAACTTTTTTTTGCAAATATTGTGCATTTCAAGACTTCAGTTTGGATCAATTTCAAAATTATATGGGATGTGCCGTCTCCTATGCAATGCCTTCCAAAATGGACCTCACTATGACTTTCTGGATTATCACCTGAGCGAATCAGAAAACCTGCCCGATTCTTGACCTCTAGCACCAGTATGCACTTAGAGCATCACAATGAAGATCACCCGTCACTGCCACTTTCATAGCTCTTCTAGTATCGACTCCTTTCCTTCAGGTAAATAACAGCTCCTGCGGGGGCTTCACTATTTATTGTGGTTTGTGTGTTGATGTTTGCATTAGACCTCGAGGCTAACCGCATGCCTCACGAAATAAAAAAGGAAGAAAAACTCTACCTGCATCCAACTGCCTCTGGCTTCCCCACTTAACAGACTCCAGGATTTTCCATGTTGCCTTCGAAATCTGGTATGAACACCTTCACATCATGACTGAGCATGAGGATCATAAGTATGGATTTTTAAAAAAGTTTATGTCCATACAAACACACAGGTAATGTACAGAAATGTACATTTTAAGCATCTGCGATCATGGGGAGTGTGTAAGCACCAGAGTGCCAGGCAGGAGCCAACCCTAGACAGGATGCCAGTCCTTCACAGGGCACATTAAACATTGTGAGGTATTCAAGAAAAATGCTAATTAGAAGCCAACTAGTAAAATAGTCAACTAGTGGTCTCAGAATTTTGGCAAGTGTATATAGTCAAGTGATCGCACTATTATTGATTATTGAACCTGATAATTGGACTTTGGAATCTGAAAATTGCTTAAATGAGTTTGATTTTGGTGCATGGATAACATGCAGCTTGTGTGGTTAAATCAACGAGCTCTCAAGTCAATTTGCTCCTAACTGTATTGGACATGCAGTGAAGGCTCGGTGCTTAAGGTACTGGACTATTGACCAGAGTGGTCAGTAGCATGGTCCTTAACTAGGGTCCAAGTGCATGGATTGCATCAGCTCTATTGCAAGTCATGTATGTGGGGAAGAGTGGGGACAGTTGCAACACTTTTTGCATTTCCTTCGGTTTCTCAGAGACTGTTCGTATTGGAAAGACGAAATTTTGACATAGTAAAACCACATCTGTCAGCTACCCACCCACATTGCTGTAACACGTGTACATAAGATAATATAGTTGCAAGTTATACTTGAACAGACATAGTCAATTGTTGCAACTGACTCCATAACAGGGGACAGCTGCAACATTCATTAAAATGTAATAAAATCATTCTTTTATAGCATTTTGCCTTTACTTTATTTTATTTGTGCACAGACAGGGTCTTCCCTAAATTAATGTGCCTGTATAGACCAAGACTACTAAAAGGAAAAAACATATTTTCAAGTGAAAACCATGTTTTTGGTTTAATTATTGCAATCCATTAAACTATAGAAATCTCACAATCATGACACTGAAATTTAATCATGCTTCTGCTAACCTTTGTGATAGATTACTTAATTACAATAACCATAGAATAGATTGCCTGCAGCTATTCTACATTAATCGGTAAAAGTCACAACGTTATAATTAATGTAAACGCAAGATTTTACATGAATATTGTCATACAAGGCAACTGTCGCTACACGGACAGCCATGATAAAACATGCTATACTAGCTTGACACAATAGCTTTGACACTCAAGCTAAGCCTGCTGGAAGCTAAGAACACACAGATTAAATCCCATGACTTCACAATGCCTCAGGCAAACAGTTTTGACTGTATGACAAAAATTCTTTTTCATCATGAAAAGTAGTTTTTGCAGAAGGAATAGTTGTGTGTGGCTGTTTTCCTCCACGGATGAGGATGGGCTAACTGAGCATGTGCAGTATGAATATCAGCACTGTAGCTCGTTCATTAGTGGTAAAATAAGCGGCACATTGTTGCAGCCGTCCCCATTCTCCCCCTAGTGTGAATGTTTTTTATGAATATATGCAAGCAAAGTTTAGTACTATAAGGCTATTTCAAATTACACACGATAAGTAATGATTGAATTTGGAAACGTTCGGTTTTATTAGCGTGTAGTGCACGATTTGGCCTAAAGGAGGCACTAGAGCACTGTTGTTCATAAAACCTACGCGGTCAATCAGAAAAAGCTCTTTTGTAGGGCCTCAAAACTAATCAAAGGCGTCATCTGCGGCTTGTACTTTGTCACTTTAATCGGCGTTTTCCTTCTTTTATTCAAGACCATTATTTATTGTCAGACCTGGACCAAACCTAATCTCTCCTCCTATTTCGTCTGTCTTTATCTCTTTATATCTTTTACCCAAACGGGACTTGAGCACATGCATTCGAACCATGTGCGTTATTGGCTTCTTACATGCTGTGTCGCTGAACCAGATACAGAGTTTAACTCGATACACACAGCAAAGCGACTGAGAAACTCATCTGCTCCCATATGGAGGTCGCAGATGTCAGGTTTGTGACTCAGACCTTCGTGCTTCCTGCTGTGCTCAGTAAAAACAGAGCAGATCACTCAGGAACACTCGAAGGCTGCAGGTCCTGAGGTGACACGGAGAAAGACAGTATACATCTGGGAGTCCCATGAGTCTCCATATTTGACTCCCTGAGAGAGACTGGCGTAGCGAGAGAGCCACAAAGAGAGCATCCGGATTGGTTTCTGTGTGTGCTAAGTGGACCTATCAGTTTTCTCTGTGTGAATGCTTTACAGTCGACCTCTTTGTCTCTCTTTCATTGTCCAGCAGTTCAGTTTAGTGTCCTACAGAGCCATCCATTCCAGGACTCTGTATTCCAGCATTCTGTATTCACTCTGCTCTGGGTTTTCTGATTTCTGCTCAGCGCAAAAGCTCATCAATACATTGTGGAAAGCTTTCATCAATAAAACTGGCGACAATGTCTAAACAGTGACCCCGAGTGCCTGTCCAAGTCAAGTCAGATTTATTTTATAGCGCTTTTTACAGTGGAGCATTGTCTCAAAGCAGCTTTACAATTTTAGATCATCTTCTAATATCTAAGGGCAATCCCATACTGAGCGAGCCTAGGGCCACAGCGGCTGGGAAAACCTCCCTAAACGATATAAGGAAGAAATCGTGGGGGGACCAAGACTCAAAAAGGGCCCCGACCTCATAATATCAAAACGTCCAGAGCCACTCGTCTAGTTTGCTGTCTCCAGATTTCACGGGGCAGGACCGTATCACGAACAGTGCCATAACAAGCCAGGCTGTGTGGCATTTGCACAATAACGCATCCCTTCTCGTTCCCCACACCATTTTGAAGACCTGGTCCGGTTCCTTTTTCCTCTCGTATTAGACTTTTATTTTGGCCTGACCTTGCAGGAAGAAGTTTTAAAATCTGTCCCGCTAAGCCTCTGCTCGCATGAACATAGCTTACAACAAATGCTTACAAATTGCTTTATCTAATTAAAAGTATTAGTTGGTTGCTGTAGTTAAATTCAGTTCATAGACCTACTTATTTTTGAAGAGGGTACCGTGTAATTGCGTTATAGGGGCGATCTTCAAATGAGAGCGAACGCTGATGCTCCAACTTTGTAAAAAGCCGTTCCACCCATAAAGTGCTCGCTCCCACGACGTACCGTTCACATTCTGTGAGCGCCATGGCAGTGTTCGGGAAAAAAAAAAGAAAATATCGAATGCACTCCCATCTAAAACACACTAAAGTGCACCCCTACCTAATAGGGGTCAAAAATAATTTCCGTTTTTCTCACTGCACTGTTTGGAACAGTGACATTTTTATTGCACATGGTGGGTTAAATGGTTGTTAAAGACGTGCTGAGGGTTTCAGGTCATATAATCATTAGCATATCTGATGCTATTTGAACTAATTAGCTACTCTGTTGATGTTCTAGAGAAGAGACTAAGCTCGTAGGCTTGCTTAAAACAATAATTGACTCCACAAGTATTTATGTTTAAATTAAATGTCATCTTAGATTAATTAAATACAATTTATTCAGGTAAGCGTCATTTAATATCCACAATGCAATCTGGACGTTGCCTGAACGACATTTTATATGCCGTACCTAGCAATGTTATATGGGACACTGTAGGGCCATGGTTCCCAACCTGGGGTCCGGGCCCCCCTTAGAGGGGTGGAAATAAAATCATATAAAATTACTTAAAAATATATTTAATAAGCTTATGTTTGAGTTAAATGTTTAACTGTCTTAAAAAGAGAAAAGGAGCCAAAATTAAAAAAGGGGAAAAAGCTATAAAAGGAAGTAAAGATTTGCACTGAATCTCTTTATTCTTTTTGTTTGTGTTTATGCTGTCTGAGGGGGACAGCTTTTCTAAAATACTCATACGGGGGGCTCCAAGAAAAAAGGTTGGGAACTACCACTGTAGGGTACTGGTATTAACTAAAAATCCAAGATACTGCAGCGTTTCCCATACAATGATTTATTTAATATCACCATTGACCACCACAAATTGATTTTCTCTTTTTTTATTTAAGAAGGGTAAAATCTTATCTCACTGTAAAGCTGTGTGCAATGCATCGATTCACTCAGCCCCTCCTTATCCTGTGCTTACTCTCTCTCTTTCTTTTTTTTCTAATATTTTATATGAGATAACTTCATGTGACAGCAGAGCAGATATTCCTGAAGACTGAAGGAACATGAAAAAATACACTTAACTCTGGTGGCTGCTTTACAAACACACAATTCTTCTTACTCCACTTGCTTCTTGAGTGGTAACACCTGCTCATCGCCATCATCTCTGTGTTTATAAGGAGCACAGTGCCAGGCAAACATTGCTCACCATTCAGTCTGCTCACAAAAAGAAAACAAACAAAAAAACTGTGTTTAATAAGACTTTCTGCACAAGAGGCTGCGCTGTTATGGAGTCAGTACTGTGCAAAAGTCTTAGGCCACTATTAGATTAGATATACCACTGTTTTAGTAATGGTGTAACAACCAAATGTAATTAATTATCAGTCTCTTTATTAGAATACAACCGGAAAATACAGTAAATTTGTATTCAGAAAAAGCTACTTCTATAGGCCTCAGAGGTGATTATTTAGTGTGACTTCCACTAACCCTTTTACAGTCTGAAGAAGCTTGATCAGGATGATCTTTTTGGAAGTCAAACAGGGTGAAAAGTTCACAAAGATTCAAATGAAGATCAGTGGTAAAGAGGATTATGGAGTGACTAATCCAAGTTTGGGTCCAATCGAGGACAATATGTTATATATGGTCACTATTAAACAAGCATTGCTAAAACAACATATCTAATGGTGGCCTAAGACTTTTGAAGTTATACAAAAAGTACTCTTTATATTGAAGCCAAAATCTTTTTTTCCTTGTTTTAACCCTGCTTTTCCTGGTCATGGGGGTGCCGGTGCCTATCCCCAAGAGACACATGTCACAAGGGATAGTTTAACAGGACTGGGGGATGATGTCTCCCCTCCCTCAGACACAGCCATTTAGGTCTGCATTCCCTTTATTCGTTGTAAGACTGTATATATTTTTGGCTTCTAAAACCGAGGAATAAATACTGAGCTGTGATTGACACAGCTTTTTGCCAAGGTTGTGGCCACGTCCTAAAGATTAATACGTTTTCAATTAACAGTAAGTTGTTTTTGATTCGAGCAGCATTAATAGAGCTGTGAAAATGACAGTCCATGTCCACCCGCCGTGACATATTAACGTGGTAATTAGCGGCGATCAGGAGAATGAGAGGCATGCTAAGTGACTTTGCAGGTTAGCAAGTGGGTTAATTACAATTAAACACTCTTCAAACACACACATAATTAATCTCCTCGTTTCTGTCCTTTCCTCGTGTCGAAGATTACTTTGAATATTTTACGAGGTGCCAGAGTAAATATGGAAACGCCACAGAAACCTGCCTCGTTCACCTTTGAGGGAAGGAAGCTTAGAATAACTCAATATTCATAATGTGGGGGCGTGGTTGCAAAAATCTTTCAACCAGCCTCTCCTGCCGCAGACACAGCTACTCGCGTCTGCTCCTGACCTGATCGAATGGCACATCTGGGATTCAAACCCAGATCCCTGTGGTGGCGGGTTAGCATATTGGACAGTTACGCCACTGGTGCGCAGTCTGATGTTAACTGCAGGATATCAGCAAAACAGTCATCTCAAACAGTTTTAGTGTCTGGACCTAATTTAACCCTAACCCTGAACCACATCATAACTCTAAACCTAACCCTAATTTAACATTTACTGTATTCTAAGCCTTATTCCTGAACCCAGACCTCTAACCTAACCATAGCTTAACTCTAAACCCTAACCAAACCGTAGCCTAATTGTAAACCCTAACTTAACCATATTCCTACTCTAACCACAACCCTAACTTAACCCTAACCCTAATTTAACCACAACCCACCCGTAACCCTACACCCTACTCACAACCTTAACCCCAATTTAACCCTAACCCTAACCACAATCCTAACTTAACCATATCCCTACACTAAACTTAACCATATCCCTACACCAACCCTAACCACAACCCTAATTTAACATTTACTCTATTCTAAACCTTATTCCTGACCCCAAACCTAACCACAATCCTAACTTAACCATATCCCTACACTAACCTAACCATAACCCTAACCCTAATTTAACCTTAACCTTATGCCTAACCACAACCTTAACCCTAATTTATCTATAACCCACCCATAACCCTAAATCCAATCTTAACCCTAATTTAACCCTAACCCTAGTATACCCACAACCCTAACCCTATCCACAATCCTAACTTAACCATATCCCTACACTAAACTAACCACAACCCTAACCCTAATTTAACATTTACTCTATTCTAAACCTTATTCCTGACCCCAAACCTCTAACCTAACCATAGCTTAACCCTAAACCCTATCCTACACTAACCACTAAACCCTAGCCTAATCGTAAACCCTAACCTAACCATATTCCTATTTTAACCACAACCCACCCATAACCATAAACCCTACTCACAACCTAAATCCTAATTTAACCCTATCCCTAACCACAACCCTAACCTAACCATATCCCTACACTAACCTAACCATAACCCTAACCCTAATTTAACCTTAACCTTATGCCTAACCACAACCTTAACCCTAATTTGTCTATAACCCACCCATAACCCTAAATCCAATCTTAATCCTAATTTAACCCTAACCCTAGTATACCCACAACCCTAACCCTAATTAAACTTAACCCTACCCTAAGCCTAACCCTGATTTAACTGTAACCCTACCCTAACCACAACGCTAGCTTAACCCTAACCCTAATTTAACCCTAACCCTACCCCATTTAGCTTTATTTCATTCTTGCCTAAACCTAACCAATTAAAATAGCCTTGCCTTATTCTGGTTTAAACTTAATCATTTACAATAATAGCTTATCATTTTAAAGATTGGACCTGAACCTGGGACTGTATGGATAGTGGAGTTGGTTTCTTCCTGTAGCGGGTTGGACTGCAGGTAAGTCCTGAGGAGGTCAGAGGCGTGATCTCAGGTGATTTTTGAGAATGATTCATTTATTTAAAAAAATCTTTTAATAAATTGTATTTTAAAAGACAATGCAAAGGTTTAGAGGAATTTTAGAATGGCCGATTCCACCAGTGAGCCTGTGTACAAGAGGGCGTGAACTCCTGTAAAATAAAAACAATTAGTCTTTTAAACCCTAACCTAACCCTAACCCCATCCTAACCTTAAACCTATCCTAACCCTTAACCTAACTCTAGCCTAACCCTAGCATAAATCTGAAACCTAACCCTAACTCTGAACCCTAACCCTAGCTCTAACCCCTAAATCCTAATACTATCCTAACCCTAAACCCTAAAGCTAGTAGTTATTGTATTTCATTACCTCCTCCCTCATTTCCTTCGTTCTTTCTGTTTACTTTTTATCTTTTGTTGCATTCTTTCTTTTTACAGTGTGTGCTTGAAAGTTTGTGAACTCTTTAGAATTTTCCATATTTCTGCATAAATTTTCAGACAAGTAGATACAGCATAGTAGATGCTTTACAGAAAATACAGTACAGAAAATGGCATAAATACAATAAGCCAGTAACTATATAGAACAGTATTTAAAAAGTATATATATATTCATTATTATTATTTGTTTTTCTGGATTTTCTTCCTGTCTTTCTTTTTAGGTAGCTGTTGCATGTTGCTAGCTATAAATTCTAATTATATAACCGTATATATTATTACGTTTTAGTTAACCGGTACTGATCTGAACCCGGTGATAAAGCAGAGTAGGATAGAATTGCTCTGTGTTACACTCTATTAAAAGGAGCTGAAAGAAGGTGGAACTTTAGCACTGATACTTTATTGTCCATTTTAATGCTGTTTAATGAAGGAAATGAGCTGAAAAGACACACACACACACACACACACACACACACACACACACACACACAAATACTGAAACACATTCCTATCTCTCTTTCTCTTTTCTTTCATATTTTATTTTCAGTTTTCCATATCTATTATTACACTTTTCTTTTGCTCTTTCTTCTTTTCTGTTTTTAAAAATACATGGGTCCAGTTATATCCAAATACAAAGACATATCTACACATTTACATATGCTTTGTCTTTCTGTCATTCTTGTGATCATAATTTGTTTTGTTTGTTTGTTTCTTGTTCTTTTTTCTACTCTTGTCCAAATATGAGGCCATATCTACACACTTTCATGTGCTGTCTTTCGGTCATTCTTTAATGCATCTTTTCTTTCTTTTCCATTCTTTCTTTTTTCTACATATGTCCAAATATATCCAAATACTATATTAAACATCAACACATTGTCATATGTGTTGTCTTTTGTTCATCTTTTTGTTCATTCTTTTACTTTTTTACTTTGTATGACTTTTTGTTCTGCCTGGTCATTCATTCATTGTTTCTTTATTTCTTTCTAAAATATGCACTCTTTTATCTTTCCTATCTACTCGTCCTAGTTTTTTTTATTCCTGTTGTTCATCATGTCTTCCTTTCTTGTTCTTGTTTTGTTCTCTGTAGTCTTTCTTTCTTTCTACTTCCAGTGTGCTTTTTTTTCTTTCTTACTTTCTTTGTAAGTAACTTACTTTGTTACTTTCATGTCTCATTCCATACCATTTAACAACTAGGTTTGCAAGATGAGAAGATTAAAAGTATATGTATATATAATACGTCTGCAGTGCTAAGACATCAAGGTGACAGGTGAAGCAGTAACCTCAGCCGTGTACACCTGATCTGATTTACTTCAGCTCGCTCGAGTCTGTGGTTCACGCATTAAGAAACAGAAGTGATCTAAAATAAGCTACAGCGTATTTGTCAGGTGTATCACAGCTCGTTACTGATATCTATCACTGAGCTTCAGCTCTCGAGTCACAGGCTCAGTGTGTAAATTGATGTGAGAAAATGGAACTTGTGGAGAAAATGGAAGTGAAGTAGAAAGGAAACAGTTTCATACTCTCAGTATTTGGTGGTTTTTTATAATGTATGCTCACATGCGCACATTTTATTCAACCTACAAACACAGTAAATTACATTTGGAGGTAGTACACAACAATGAAATGGCTTTAGTTCCTGTCAATTTAGTCTCAGTTCCACTAACCAGGCTCAGTTTAGCTAGAGTTTGTGTGGACTCATTCAGCGTTTCACCTGCTTTTTCAAAAAGTAGGACCATGCAAGTATTGGACACTGGACATACATGGACGGTGGGAACAGAGGACCTCAAGAAGTGCCATGGGAAGAACTCTGGGAACACTGGGGCCTGAGAACCTAGGATGCTTGAAACATAGAGTTGTGGGAATGAGTACATTTACATTTATGTCATGTAGCAGACGCACTTATCCAGAGCAACTTAACAGTTGATACAGTCTTACAGTCCAAGCAGTTGTGGATTAAGGGCCTTGCTCAAGAACCTAACAGTGGCTGCTTTCAGAGGTGGGATTTGACCTTGGATCTTCTGGTCCACAGCCCAGTACCTTAACCACTAGGCCACCACAGTCCCAAAGGGGCCTGGAAATGAATAAATGTTGAACCCTTGGTAAACAAGCAAACATAAAACTAGAAGATTAATCCCACTGGAATATAAGACTTTGGGAACATAGAATACAGAAGACAAAGGATCTTAGGAACCCTGGTTCTGGTTAATATAAGACTTTGGAAACACTGGGCATGCAAACTTAGAACCTCAGGATCAAAAGGGCCTGAGGAGCATAGATTCATTGCCTAGTCCGCGGCATAGGGCGCAAGCCAGACACGACCCTAGACCGGGTGCCAATCCATCGTAGGGCACACACACTCACTCACACACTCAGACACACACACTCTAGAGGCACTTTTAGAGACACCAATTAACCTAACACACCTGTCTCTGGACTGTGGGAGGAACCGGAGTACCTGGAGTAAACCCACATGGACATGAGGAGGACATGCCAACCCCACACAAAGGACCCAGACCACTTCACCTGGGGATTGAATCCAGGAGCTTCTTGCTACTCACCGTGCCACCCTCTGTGGAGCATGGATTCCTGTAAATAGAGGAACCTGGGAGGGCCCAGCGAGTATACAGTACTGGTAAATAAGCCTTCTGAAACATAGGGGAATGTAAACATCGAACCTGGGACACCTGGACACCTGAGTCTTGGCAGTAACATAAGGCATTGCAAACTTAAGGCCATGGGAGTGCAAAACCCAAGGCAAGTAGGGACAAATATAATCCTGACTGGTGCACCCTAGACACGCCAAGTGACCCACCACATTTCTTTGGAATGTGGGATTAAACCAGAAAAAAACTGAGGAAACACACGCATGTGGAGAACATACAAAATCCACACAGGCAGCGTACAGGCTGGGACTCGACTCCGGTGTTGAGTCTTGGCGCTAACCGCTGCACCACTGCGCCACCCTCTAGGGGAACTAGAACTCTGAAAACACAGGACTGTGGAAAATGAATACCATGGGAACGCAGGACTCTGGATATTGGAAATGTAGGACCTGGGGATTATCGGACCTTGGGGACGTATAGAGAACCAGGAACATAAATCTTTCCAACAAACATTGGACCCTAAGGATATAGGAGCATTGGACCACAGGATCCTGTTTGGGGTTTAATTAATGAAGGTGCTAGATTTCCAGGTTGACTGAAGTCAGAAATTACGTGAACGCTTTTATTTCACCTGACTTTTTCAAATGTTGTATTTCATATAACATTTCTGTTGAACTGTACATCATGTACCAAGTGGGTTTTAGTAGGCTATTACATCTTACTAGCTCTACTTAGGAATATTAGTATTCATGTTCATGCGAGGTGTCCTCTTCATACTTTATTCACTTTATTTTAAATTGGTCTTAAACTCATCCCGAAATTACATCTAGGTGAATTTCCCCGAACACATTACCTGCACTTTAAAATCCATGAAGTATATGATTTTCGACATATAAAACTCATTCGGTTTATATTTGCTGCATATTTTGCCTCGCAGCCAGACGAAGCACATAAACAAAATAATAAAAACAGTATAGCGCAGTATACTGTAGGTCTTTTTTACATTTTCCACCAACCTCCACTTGTTTTATATTCCTTTTCAAGCTATCATTTTATATTCCTTTGCAAATCTGCCATTTGCACCCTGGGGAATTACAAGCAAAGGACAGGACTCGTAATGAAAGTCATAAAAAAAAGCAGCATAGTCTCAGAGAGAAGATCGTCAGATAGCCATTATCATTCTCTCTCTCTCTCTCTCTCTCTCTCTCAATTTCTCCATCCTTCCTCTCGATCCCCTTTGTCCCTGCTTGTAGAGTAAAACTTTTCCCTTCTCCTGGAAACACGACGAAATAAAAGAGCCCTTTTGTTGCATGGTGGAAAATATCATACATTAAGAAAAGGCCATTTTAAGAAAGTGCAGCTGTGCCAGAATTTGAATGGGTGGAGAAAAAAAAAAGATAAAGTGTGTAGGCAGAGATAAAATTCATTAAACTCACCCTATTCTAGTGTGTGGATAATGGAGGCTTTTTTATGAAGGGGAAAATGGATGATGTGCACAAAAAGCACAGAGCGCTTTGACAGTTCAGACACAAAACACATCTAGAAAAGAAAATAAGCATAATTTTTGGAGTCACAAACACAGAAAAAGATTTGTATTGTTATCTTTATTGCTTGACTTTTTTTTCTTTTAGGAGAATAAAGAGCTTGATTAGGCTGCTAAATGGTTTGAAAACATGGCTGTGAAAACAAACAAAAAATATAAGATGGTTAGTTTCACTACAAATATTAAGGCGCTTACACGCTAACACCCCTGCAGGGATACGGGTTAGAGTGCTGGAGGTGGCCGGGTCGGATCTGTGACCGGCTGTGCCTGAGGGAGGTAAGGGGGATCATCACCAGGCCCCTTACACCTGTGCCATGTTTACTGGGGATAACGTGAAGTGGAGGTGCACCAGGTAGGGCTGTACAGCTTTCAGCTTTAAGACCCACCTTTGGTTACTGTCTGTGAAGTTTAGCTTGTTCTCCCATCTCTGTCACACCTTCCAAATAATTTGTCGGTACGGACATGAGGTTGAACGGTAGATTTGTAGACTACCATCTTTGCAAACATCTAGTTGTGATCCTGGAAGAAATTTTGTTTATTTTGTGTGAGGGCAAAAGTTTAGAGCCACTGACTAAATGCCAAATCTAACTCTGAAAATGAGGGACGCAGAGGATTTAATACAGTTTATTAAAATACAACAGAGTATAAAACAAAGTTTTCAATATTTTCACATAGGTTTTACGAAGAAAGGAATACAAAATGTCCTGGCACATCAGAATCAGATGGTTGTGCAAAAACTGTTTATTCAGAAGGAAGAATCAAACGGACTTGGACGTCACCGTCTCTTTTGTGGCAGGAGAAACCGCAGGCAGCTCTCCTGTACAAGGCTATAAATGGTTACATCATTGTGCCATTCAAAGAGAGCATTTCACAGGAGAAAATGAGAATGACACTAACAACGATCGACCCAAAAGAAGTGGAACTCCGCCGCTCACAGTACTGCAAACGCGTTATAGCACATCGATTCAGAAGACAAACTAAAGCCATACGGCACTGCAATCAGTGGCAGCATTGATGGGCTTAGCCGGCGTATAACGATCTGATTCTAATGTACCAGGAGATTTGGTATTTATCTGTTCCTTAAACCTACATGAAAGTATAACTTAAAATCTAAATGTCCCTCAAATTCAAGGGTTAGGCTACAGTGTCACAGTTACAGCATTTTGAATTGATTCTTGAAATACTACAACTTTATTTACAAAATATTACAAGTTTATTCTCAAAATACAGAGACTTTTTTTCTAGAAATTCCAATACTATTGCTTTGTCCTTTAGATACTATCACTTTATTCAAGAAATAAGCTTACTAGACTTTATTCTAGAAATACTACAACTTCGTTCTCAAAATATTATTACTTTATTCTCAAAATACTACAACCTTTTTTAAAATTACTATGATTATATTCCCAAAATACTACAGCTTTATATTCAAATTCTACGACTTTATTCTTAAAATTCTACAACTTTTTCTCAAAATACTACAAGTCTTTTTTAGAGATACGACTTTGTTTTCAAAATACTATGACTTTTTTTTTTAGAAATACTATGGCTTTATTCTCAAAATACAATACAACCCCTTTATTCTCAAAATACTACAACTTTATTCTGGACATACAGGTTTATTCTACAAATATTCTAAGTTGATTTTTGATATCCAACATCATTTATTTAAATCAGTGGCCCTAAGACAACTTCTTACAAAACAAACACACACATCCTCTTCTTGCAGGTTCACTGCAGCTCCAGTTGGTGTACAGGTCTTAGCCTAATTATGGCACAGGGACACCCGCCATGTTTTGTCCCACATCACTTCCAGTTTAAGCAGCCAGCTTTCTAGTTCTATTTATATACTTCATCTGGTCTCATCTCTTGGTTGCTATTTGCGAGTGACGTTGTTCTTGCCTGCTGCTTGTTCCTCTTCTCTGTGTGTGTGTGTGTGTGTGTGTGTGTGTGTGTGTGTGTGTGTGTGTGTGTGTGTGTGTACATTTTCCTCCCTCCATATCCCTAGTAGTTTGTGTTAAAGCTGCGGTCACACTAGACTTTTGCAGTACAGAGTACAAAGCAAACAATCGTTCATTTTGAAGCAGTTAGGAGAACTGGGATGTTGGTGGGTTTCCTCACATTAGCTGCTCACTTCAGGTCCTTCCACAACATTTCCATTGGATTAAGGTCAGGACTTTGACTTGGTCATTCCAAAACATGAACTTTATTCTTCTGTAACCATTCTTTGGTGGAACGACTTGTGTGCTTAGGGTCGCTGTCTTGCTGCATGACCCACCTTCTCTTGAGATTCAGTTCATGGACAGATGTCCTGACATTTTCCTTTAGAATTCTCTGATATCATTCAGAATTCATTGTTCCATCAATGATGGCAAGCCGTCCTGGTCCAGATGCAGCAAAACAGGCCCAACAACCATGATACTAATACCACCACCATGTTTTCACAGATGGGATAAGGTTCTTATGCTGGAATGCAGTGTTTTCCTTTCTTCCAAACATAACGCTGTTCTTTTTTAACCAGAAAATTCCTTTTTGGTCTCATCCATCCACAAAAACATTTTTCCAATAGCCTTCTGGCTCGTCCACTGTGATCTTTAGGCAAATTGCAGACGAGCAGCAATGTTCTTTTTGGAGAGCAGTGGCTTTCTCCTTACAACCCTGCCATGCACACCATTGTTTGTTCAGTGTCTTTCTGATGGTGGACTCATGAACATTAAACAGTAGCCAATGTGAGAGAGACCTTCCGTTGCTTAGAAGTAACCTGGGGTCCTTGTGACCGAACTCCCCAACTATTACACGCCATGCTCTTGGAGTGATCTTTGTTGGTCGGCCACTCTGGGGAGGGTAACAATGGTCTTGAATTTCCCCATGTGTACACAATCTGTCCTGACTGTGGATTGGTGAGTCCAAACTCTTTAAGAGATGGTTTTGTAAACATTTCCAGCCTGATGAGCATCAACAACTCTTTTTCTGAGGTCCTCAGAAATCTCCTTTGTCCGTGCCATGATACACTTCCACACACATGTGCTGTGAAGAGCAGACTTTGATAGATCCCTGTTCTTTAAATAAAACAGGGTGCCTAAAATGTTTTAGGAATGAACATTATTATTGTTTATCTCATTGAAACAGTCTATAACATGTCAAGCGTACACACAGCTACAGTTAGCATTTCCTCCATTTTGGCTCTACAGTACTACTATAAAGAGCCGCACCAGTTCAGGCCAGGATGCAAATATTTGTGTCACCAAATTCACCAAAATTGATCTCAAGTCAGTATAGCTTTAACTTTAGCATATAACAAAAAGTTTAGATGATGTTCCGTCTCTCCTTACCTGTGTGCATTCTCCCATTGCCCCATTTAGTCATTTTTCAGACACTCTTATCCAGAGCCACTTAAAACTGCAGTCTTACATCCCAGTTTGTTAAGAGTAACAGCTTGGCAGAGGTGCCATTTGAACCCTAGACCTTCTAGTCCACAGTTCAGTACCTTAACCCCAATGCACCACTGCGCTTTCCCTGTTTGTAGTCTACCTCTAGCCTTTTGTTCTTTGTACCCTCTGTTCTGTGTTCTTTCACCACGTCCCTTTGCGTCAGTAAAAGCACTACACTTGCACTTACGTCCGCCTCTCTGTCCTTGTCTCTCCGACCGAGTGTGAAATGGATATGAGCATTATAGCCATTGGCTGATTTATGAAGGTCAACACGCTTTGGTCTCATTTCATTTGTGTATTCTCTAATGTTCCCCGTGTTGGTCAATGGCTTGCGTGTCCTCATATTTACGCCACAATTATACAGAAATCACGGTTATTGCTTCAGGGTTACGTAACACTCAGGTTAAGCTAAAAACAGAGAAATAAAACACTTCAATTGCATTTGGTGCAGAATAACTGATGGGGTACCAATAAGGATCGTATGGTTTATCTTTAATAGGTGTATTTTTACATGAATTGACTTTAATTAAACTTTGGAGTCCTTTCCTGATTTCAGCCTTAAGCAAATGAGCGATAAAGACATTTTTCAACAGGTTTTTACCCCCCATTTTACAGGCTTGCCAGGGAATTTCCTGGGGCTTGATCTGGAATTCAGTTCACTCGTGTGAAAATGTTTTCATGTCAGACGTTAATGTGTTCCTTTTGTGTGTCTGATGAATAAACTAATGGGCAAACAAACAGAACACTGTGTGTGTGTGTGTGTGTGTGTGTGTGTGTGTGTGTGTGTGTGTGTGTGTGTGTGTGTTTTGAATGCCCTTCCTCTGATGAGCGTATAAAAGATCCTGCATCATGTTTTCAGTCCAAACCGGCGATGTTTGTGCGAGAGGCCGCGTTGCTTTGTGCTTTTGTACGAGCCGCAGAGTGAATCGGCGCTAATGACGGCTAATGGCATGACGAAATGTTGACACGGAGCATTTTAGCCAAGCTCTCGTAGCGAGTGCGCATAATAGTCCCGCATACTGCAGATTAGCATAACATCTGGGGCCGTAATGGCTTCCTAAGTGCAGTTGTGCCTGTGTCAGGTTATTGGCTTTGTTCGAGCTTTCATTTCACTTTTTTTATGCCGCAAACTTTCCGACAGATTAGTTAGGCGCGCTGGAAACTGTTTAATTGCAGCAGCACTTCATTTGGAGAGGGCTCATTTAATGGGTCGTGGAGTCCACTTTATGAAACGCTGCACATCAAGGAAACTATGGGCGTCTTCGATCCAGAAGTGCTGCGGTTTTTCTCCCCCGGCAGAGCATAAGGCCTGATATCGTTCTGACAATTTAATTAATGCCGGCGTCTTACGTTTGAGGATTTTAAAGCCGTTCGTTTGCAGATTTTCAAGACGGCATGAGAGTTACGTTATATTATTAGCTGTGTGCTGATAATCTGAAATGGATGCAGCATCAATGTACAGCAGCATGCAGATTCACAGGTGATGTGTGTGTGTGAATAAATGCAGGATAATCCACAATTCGTCTGAAGCAAGTATATACAGCATTTCAAGGCAAATCACTTTCTACATATATTTATGTATAAGTAAGAATATTGATATATTTAATTTAATATCAGATGTATGCTATTTCTAATTGTGTACTGTACATGTGCCTCCATCTGCGCGATATATACATCATGTCTATTTGTAATATTCAACTATTTGTACATCTCTCTCTATATAGTTTTTTTTTTTTGTCTAGATTTGACTGAATTCTATGTTGACACCTGCACCAAGAGAAATTCCTTGTACTTGGCGAATAAATTATTCTGATTCTGATCAATCAAATACAAATACAACATTAAAACGTGCCTCATTTCTACTCATTTTAATGGATATATGAATCTTATTCCCTTCAGACTCTACACGTGCTCCCCAGATTATGATGAGGATAAGTAAATGCAGTTGAATATATCCCAAACCAAAGAGTTATACAGTGGGGCAAAAAAAGTATTTAGCCAGCCACTGATTGTGCAAGTTCTCCTACGTAGGAAGATGAGAGAGGTCTGTAATTTTCATCATAGGTACACTTCAACTATGAGAGACAAAATGAGGAAAAAAAAAACTTTTATACAGATAATGAGGTCAAACAGGTGCCATTAATACAGGTAACGGGTGGAAGACAGAAGAGCTTCTTAAAGAAGATGTTACAGGTCTGTGAGATCCAGAAACCTTGCTTGTTTGTGGGTGACCAAATACTTATTTTCCACCATAATTTACTCTGATGCTTGTATAAGTGTATATTTTAATATTAAATTGTTCCCCCCATCGTGTGTGTGTGTATTTGGGTTGGGGAGTTCTTGACAGCCTAAGTGGGGTCTAATGGCCCATTTAGCAATGACCCCGGACTCGCATCTTTTATGGATTTATGCATAGCACTGTTGCAGTCATAGATTTAATGATTAAGCAGGAGTAGAGTAGATCCTAATAACGTGGTTGGCAAATGTTGCCAGGGTTTTGTCTTCCCCGCGGTTTGTTATGTTCCGTGTCTTACCAGGTTCTGACCCTCTTCGTCCACCATAGTCCTGTAAACCCGCCCCCCCCCAAAAAAATCTTTGTTGGTATGTATTTTGTACCATATTTAATACTGACATGTCTAATAAAAGTACAAACAGTTTGCATATTATATTCCTATTGTATCCTGTTTTGAAATGTTTATCCTCTCCTAAAACTTTGCAAAATGTCTCGCTAGTGACAATCTTATCTATTTTTTAGTACAACTCAAATAGACTTGTTAGTAAATGGCAAACAAATACAAGTTTAGCACACATTTTTCACTAAAACACTAAAAAAAGTGATTTCTTTTTCAAATTTTTGGATACATTTACTTCTAAACAATAGGGTTTAATTATCTACCATGTGGCCATGTGGTCTAAAAGCAGCTAAAATAAGGCTCAACTTATAGACTAAAATGAGTGAAGTGTTAATGTGGGACAGCTTTTTGTATAAAACTTATACTCTTTATGCATCTAAATATTTTAACTTTATTTGAAAAGAAATCCAAATTATTTTAAAAACAACATTTAAAAAGTATTATTTTCATTAAAGTTTAGTTTTTGGGAGCTTCCTCCCAACAGAAACCTTATCAATGAAGATGTATATATTTAGCTTTAAACTTTCTCAATTAATTCATTGGGCTTAATTGAATTTTGGGCTTAAAATTCCTTAACTAATTCTTGTAAATCTCTAAGGTCTGATTGTCAGAGTGCCAGGCACCCCCATGGCTACAAAAATGAACTACATTGCCCAGAATGCACAGCACATTGATTAGCTCAAAGAGCATCAACAGGCAGCAATTTTTCTTTATGACAGTTTCTTTATATGAGATGCTGCCGGTAAATGGCTTGATTGTTTGTATCCTTTATAAAACTTGAAACACTTACATTGAAATAATTAGAGGAATATTACCATGTTGTTTTTGCCTGCGATTCTCTTTTTTGGCAGCAGGTGTGGCAAGGGTTCGCTTGTACTAGTTTTCTGTCATTCAGACGTCAATAAGATGTTTTATTTCCTATTATAATTCTTAAGACCTCAAAATGTTAAAGTGAATGGATGTTGATTGGATGGATGTTAAATGGCTTCTCCTCTTGTCTATGAACCTTGTGTTTCTTCACTGCTTTTCACTTTTGAAATATGAAGCCTACTTACATTTACATCCCATTTTTCAACATTTACCAACATTTACAACATTGACTAATAATGCCACCTCCACATGGATTCCAGGAGAAATTCCAGGAGAGCTCCTGCACAGTGCAGTGATTCAGCTCTCTGCTTTGAACGGCGCAGTCCTGTAACAGTGAATCATTAATGTGAATCACTCAGACTAATAAGCATTAAGAACACAGAGAAGACTCTGGTAATAAATAAACAGAAATGTCACCAAATGGACTTTGTGTTTTTTCTACGTCATTACTGTGAGTGATGAGTAATGAAGAAGCCAAGGCATGACCTGATCTGTAAAAATAACCTTC